>BLKR01000798.1:29279-401648 GCA_011170035.1 Teleogryllus occipitalis | reverse complement strand
TATACAGTCCAAATGGTAAATAATACATTAAATATTACTGTTAAAATTAATGTTACTTTCCATTTGATGCTCAGTATAGTCTCTAATTGTATAGAAACAGTTATGCAGCAGAAACGATTTCACTTGGGATTTAAACTTTTCTATCGAATTTAATCGTTTAATGTCATCTGGCAAAGTGTTGTAAAATAATGTACATGTATTGTATGTGAATTTTTGTAATGAGCTGTTGATACTGTCACCTGATGAATATGATTTCTACATCGAGTGTTATAGTAATAGACATCGGCATTTTCTGAAAATATATTCCCGCCCTTAAGCAAGTCATTTTTGACAAAAACAACTGATTCGTAAATAAACAGACAAGGTAATGGTAAAATTTCTAGATTAATGAAGAGAGGCTTACATGAATCACGTGGGTGGGATTTGGTTATTATTCGTACGATTCGTTTTTGTAATCTAAAAGTCTGGGAGCTATAAGATGTATTTCCCCAGAATATTATGCCATATCTCAGGCGGGAATGAACATTCGCGAAGTATACACAACGAGCAGTATGAGGGCTGACTGAATTTGCAAGAATTCTGAACGCGTAGCATAATGAACTTAATTTTGTGTTCAATTCATTTAAATGGACGTTCCATTTAAGGTTTGACTGAATTGAGAGATCTAAAAATTTTGTTGCCTTAACATCAGTCAATGGTACACTGTTCATTTTCAATGGAGTACAGAATTGTTTATTTGATATGGAAAACTGCATTAAAACCGTTTTCTTTTCGTTTACTATTAATTTGTTATTTCGGAACCAATTTGAAACATCTGATATTGTACTATTTACGGTTTCTTTATTGCAAAGAATGTTCGTATCATCTGCAAAGAGAACCGTTCTTCCGTTTCGAATCGTCGAGGGCATCGTTTACGTGTAGTAGGAAGAGAATAGGATCTCAAATCGATCCCTGAGGGACTCCACGTGCAGTTAGCAAAGAGTCAAAGGTGTGTATATAATGTTACATCCTTCCAGTTATTCCAAGGTTATTCTCTCTGAGCGCCCCACCCGCGGCCCTTGTGGCACACCGCCTTTTGTTACCGCTCGTAAGAGGCCTTCTCTGTCGCTTCCGACCTGTTGCACAGTGACAGATAATACGAATGAAGGTGGACAAACTGGGGAGGTTAGTAGTATTTACAACTTTTCGACTCGTGGCTCTCATGACCTAAATAAATTTGCTTCAATTTTTAATATTTTCAGGTACATAAAAGAGAGTGTTGCTATGCATTCTCAAATATCGAAGAGATCTGCTATGACCTCTGACTCCCTCAAACACGTCCTCGGCCGGCTTGTTTATTGTACTTTATTGTTCATACTTTCCTATCCATTCTAAACTGTATTAACAGTAACAGAAGTAAAAAAATAATTATTTTTACGTTATCGTGTAGAACTCTGCAATCAAATTTTTCTGTTGATATCGATCTTTTAATCATTAGTAAAATTTTGAAATAAGTCGAAGTGCTCTGCAGATGTCCCTCGTTAGTCGCCTCTCATCTTTCCTTTCTGTCCTATTCACGTCCAATTGAAATACTCCCTCAATCCCAACAACTTCGCAGTTTGATTTGAGCAAACAAATGCTTCAAGGAAAAATAAATATTCGATTATCTGCTCAGTCTATATTTTTCTATCTCTTAAGTCAACTATGATTTTCTATAGTTTACACTATCGATGTCTGTAGATGTTAAAGTATTCTTCTTATTATTTCAAAGTTTTTATTTACTCTTCTTTATTTAGAATATTGTTTCATACTGTACAAATCTGCTTCTGTTTGCAATACAAATCTTAACCAAAAAGTACAAAGCCAATTGAAGAAATAAACAAAAACTTCAACACTTTAAATTACGAATGCTATCTCGGTTGACTGGAATTTTTGCCAGAAGCGCCACGAGTACGTACTAGAACTTATCTTTACTTTTCTTTCAGAACCGCGCTACGCATTGTTAGCAACTACTTATCTTTCGTTGATAACATTCTCTTTTTACATACGTGATTCAGTAAGAGAGTGTTTTGTTTAATATTAAATAGCAGCACTCTCGAGACGAAAAGAGGGCGTAGCTATCTGGGGGATGGGCTATTTGCATGGAGAAAACAAGAAGAGAACGCTCTAGCATGTGCAACGTAATGTGTATTTACTCAGTGAAAACCACGCGTGTTTAAGCTGTTAAAACTATCTGGAAACTTTATTTTGTATTACATGAGGCCATATGCTTGTTTTATCCCCCCTTTTTTTACTTCTTTAATAACATCTCTTCTCTATTGGGCTGAGGGAGCAACTACTTAGGAGGTCGTACATTTTTCTACCCCCTTTTTCTCTGTAAACTTCCCCCTACGCGGTTAAGGCTGGTGTATTTTCCAAGGCCAAGTGCATTATCCAAGGTGAAGTCATCGTTTTGTGACAAGAGACAAGGTGCTCCCGGCACTTGCCTCTCGTCACATAACGATACAGCCCGCACGCTACGTTTGAAGTACACGTTTCACTTATGTCTATAGGAGCCCGCGAGTCCATCGCTGCTAGCCATGAGTTAATGGGCGGGAATCATATTTCACGCGGGGGCAGCTCGGCTGTGACTGCTAGCCCACACTGTTCGCCTAGAAGCAAGCAGCCTGAGTAAAGCCCGAAGAGAGGAAAGAACTATTTGTGGAATGGAGAAGTCCAAGTGCAACACGCACAAACCTCCAACGCCATCCGGATGGACCACAAACCAAGAGATATTTCAGGAAGAACAATGCATGGAGGATGGGAAAACCCACCGTTCCACTAACGAGGTAAAAAATCGTATCTCAGCGAGACTCAAACATGCGACGTGAGTTTGCTACTGTACTTTAGCAACCATGACTGCTGGACTTAATGAAAAATTATTCATTTTTCTAAGTAGCAAAGAAGATTCGAGTTGAAGGTTCCACCCACTCGTCCATCCACATATTGAAGGATATTTCTAAGAGGAGCGAATGGTTTAATGTTTCGCATTTTTTTCTTTCAAGTGTGATGAGTTTCTTCTGAAAGATTCTAACAAGTTGCTTTCTCAAATTTTATCAGCTTTTTATCAGAAGCAGCCTCCATTATTAGAACTAACTCATGTTTTTTCCAATATTTTATTGGAGATTCCTGTTTTTTAATTATTTCGTGTTAGGTTAAAATTGTTTTCAAATTTATACTTTAGTTGTAGAGAACAAATAAAAAGTTAAAAATACTTGATTCTATTTCAGAAATTTGTTTAGTGAATTATATTTCTGGTTACATCAATCATTTTAAAGAACATAACAATTGTGACTAAATTTTGTTTCGCTATTCTTCTAATGCTGACGCAGATTATACTTGTTAATCATAATAAATAAATACTAACAGATGGGATAAGCTTAGCCGATTGTGAGTCAAAATCCACAAGTTGTTTTATCTCTCTTCACACGTTCTTGTCGCAAGAAATATCTGTCATCGCTAAATCAACGTCCCAGTCAACAGCGTTGGAAGCGCTACCATTGGCTTCGCCGACACCGTCCCATCCCTACCTTTCCTTCCTATCGCTTGTTGTAGTGCCGTTTCCTCTCTCCGCTCCCGTCGTCTGCGCCATGTCGCCTGATTAATGTATGAAAGTCGTGATTCATGGAAGTTGGTAGAGAAGAACACCCAACTTTGAAACTACGAAGTCCTGGAACGTCGTACTTGAGGTCGGAACGTCGCGAAGGTATGAACTACCCCTTACGGAATAGCATTGACCTGTTTCTGTACTGGTAAGATAGGCACTCATATATTTTCAGTTTCTTTAAATTTCACGTTTTTTTCTATATTATTAAATGTTTTATATTTCATTGTTTACTAATTTCTCTTCAATATGCGATGTCGCATATAAATGATTTCCAAACATTTGATAGTTTCTAACACTCGCTTTCTTTCGTGATCTTCTCAACAATTAATTTCATATTTAATTTGGTTTCGTCATGCAGTTTTCCCGCATTGCTCTTCTTATTTTGTTTCAAAAATTTATTTTTTTGACAGACACAGTTTTTACAAGTCATGCGTAGCGTTTTTCCTGGGTAGGCTCCAAAGTATATGTTTAACACTCCCCTTACGTACGTAATGTTTAACACTCCCCTTCTCCCTTTTTCAAAGGAAGATTTGGTGTGGGTCTTTTGTCGTAACTTATAGTTTCTCTCATAACTTAAATTATTGAAGTATGCTGGAATTGTAACTAAGTCTATGAGATAGTCGTCTAGTTAAGTCATATTTCCTACAATAAACAATAACACTTGTATTATTCATCAACTATTGGTCTGAACTAAACGCGATGAACTAACATTAATTTCTCACCTGTCAGATGCAAAGAAGTGAAATCTTAAATTCTTGAGCAGGCTCGTTTCACTATAATATATAAGGTCGTCCCACAATAATGTAGAATAAGCACAATATTTCAGTGTGTTCGTCAGTACTGCAAGAACTCAACTTAGGTCTTATTTTCTGACCGTGCATGCAGATGTCGCACACACAGGAGTGCGGGGGTGGCGAGCGATCAGCCTGCACATCTGGGCACCATACCAGGGAGTGTCTTGGCGTGAGAGGGGTCCGCAGCTGGCCCCGACAGGTCTCGAGGATTGCCGAAAGGCCCTTCTAAGGCGGGTCTTCGGGAGAACCAAGCAGGCCGTATGAACAGAATATCAGCGTCTGCGGACACACGTTCTGCGCATGCGTTGAAGGCTCCGAAAGACCAGAGCCTTCGTTCTCTCTCGGGTAAGTTCGCAATTGAGCGGGAAGTACAAAATGCCAAACCTACAAAGTCAGACAAATCATTCGATTGTTCATTCAAAAATTATCAATAAATACATTATATAGTATTTTTAATGAAAAGCATTTTTTTTGCTTTTCATAAAATAATTGGGTAGGCTCCACCTTGCAGCGGAAAAATAAAAATATCACTTTTACTACTAATAACTAAGCCATTATAATAGGAAGCTACGCCACTGGTTAAATGTACAATTTTTTTCCCACTAGTGCTAAAAGTGAGACAATGCTCGAATGTTCTGATAAATTTGTGAATGCAACAAAGAAAACAAAATAATTTTGACTCAACGCATCAGCTACTGCTGAACTTAATGTATCATTAAGTCATTTGTATACTTGAATTAAAATGAAATGAGAGTAGTGTCTAAAAATAGTGTATGACACACGTGGTAATAGTGATTTTATTTTACTCGAACTACGCAGCTCGACCTGTCGGCTTCCTGTCGCAACCTTTCCTACTTCCAAAATAAAAATATCACTTTTACTACTTGCATCATAAATAACTATTGATTCATAAATCACTGCAGTTCATAATTTGTAATGGGGATATATTTTTATTGCTAATAATATTGTAAAAAATGTCTACATATGTAAGAAAATAAGCTCTCAGTTAAAATGACTTTGAAGAGAACTGCACATTTTTATGGAACAAAAATATTAGTTCATTCGATAACCTCATTTCTTTCATTTCATATAGTTAAAGCATTTGAATGGAATTTCAAACAACGGGCACTTTTGGGTCTATTATTTCAGATGAATTGAAATATTTTCTTTAATGCTCCACTTTTAAAATAATATTATATGAATTATCCAAACTAGTACTCGACATATTTAAAACTATTTAAGATACTATTTCGATTAAACGTACCATATCTGTTGTGGAATGGGAGCGATTTATTCTTCCTATTCCTTTTTTTATATTTTATTATTTATTTTATATTACTTACAAATACACAGACACACTAACATTCACTACACTACCACAGACGTTGGGAGACTATTCTGGAGCTAAGAGCTTGTCCCGACTGGAGCGGTGCCACGCTGGGCGAGGTATCTGGGGGGGGAGCGATGCTGACGTGTAGGTCTATGCCGGATCACACCATCCAGCGGGGAAAGAATCACTTCCACATACCAAGGTCATACTCTCTACACTTACGGAATAATGGCCGTAGCAGTTGCCGTGCCTGGAAACATAAATCCATCAATTAATAAATAATTCCAGACATTTTCATAGAATTCTTTTCGATATTTCACTACTTTTTATCGACTTGTTACATTCTTGCTACGAAAAAAGTCTTCGCAATAAAATAATATGATATGTTAAAGATATGAAAAGAAAAAGTTTGTTAATTTACATACCTTTCATTTAAATTGGTTGGTTGGTTGGTTGTTAGTGATTCCGGGCGCGTCAACAGCTTAGGTCATTAGTCCCGTAAGTGTAGTGCATTTTTCCCTCGGGAGATGGCGATGATCTACCTCCGCTGCATGGCGAAAACCGGCGCCGACCGACCGCCGGCTAGCGGGGTTTCCCTGACCAGGACTCTCCCACCAGCGGAGCACCGCCCCAGCCGGGACAAGCTCTAAGCTCCCGACCGGTCTACCGGAATATGTGCTAGTGTAGTGCATGTTAGTGTAAGTGTGTGTGTAAGGGGAGAGGATAGGACCAGGAAGAGGAGGGACAGATCGCCCGCGGTCCGTGGCCCGTTTGTTAGGGTACTGCTCCGGCATTTGCCTGGTGTTTATCGGAGAAACCACGGAAAACTACCGGCCACTAGAATTCTCCTCCAGACAGCGACTGAATTCGACCTAACTGAAACGCTAGTGTCGAAAATCCTGCCTCCGTCGGGACTCGAACCTCGGACCTCCCGGTCAGAGGCGCTGCAGTGGCATCAGTTGATGCACTGAGCCACCGCTTCCGGTTTCATTTAAATTAATAAGTACCTTCTTTTTAATCGTTATTTCCTCTTCTTTTATTTATGTTCGTTGTCATGTATGTACTACACTAAATGTTGCAAATTCATAAATAATGCGACAAGAGGACGTGTGTTTATGACCTAACGCACAGTCAACGTAGCTCCTGCATTTTTGTTACGTAGTGGGTGACGCATTCGTTCCTGAGTAATCCAGACTAAAACACGTCATCAGGACAAGAATACTCGCGCATCCGTGTCATTTCCCGTTATCACGTTCAAAGCGCCCGCCATTTCCTCCATAACCCAGTCCCGGAAGGAGTAGTGCAGGGCGGTTGCTCCATCTGTCAACTGGGACAGAAAAACGTCTGGGGAAGTCACAAGCTGTGGCATTTGCCCAGAGATATCTCATTACAGAGAAGTAGGGCGGTGTGCGCGTATCGGCCGAGTGAGCAGCTCTATTTGAAGCCGTCGCCGCGCTGTGACCTCCATAGGACGCATCGAACGCCCTTTGAATATTCATCCGGATGCCGCTCGGGGGCGCGCGGCGGATGCGTAGGAGGAGTCGGCACCGCTTTAACGCATACCAATTCAATTCAATTCAATGGTACCTTATGGTACGTGGAGCGCCTCAGGCCATCAGGCCTGCTCTGTGGTCGCGGTGGTGAGCGCCGCTTTAACGCATACCAATTCAATTCAATTGAATGGTGCCTTATGTTTCGTGGAGCGCCTTAGGTCATCAGGTGTGCTCTGTGGTCGCGGTGGTGAGCGCCGCTTTAACGCATACCAATTCAATTCAATTCAATGGTACCTTATGGTACGTGGAGCGCCTCAGGCCATCAGGCCTGCTCTGTGGTCGCGGTGGTGAGCGCCGCTTTAACGCATACCAATTCAATTCAATTGAATGGTGCCTTATGTTTCGTGGAGCGCCTTAGGTCATCAGGTGTGCTCTGTGGTCGCGGTGGTGAGCGCCGCTTTAACGCATACCAATTCAATTCAATTCAATGGTACCTTATGGTACGTGGAGCGCCTCAGGCCATCAGGCCTGCTCTGTGGTCGCGGTGGTGAGCGCCGCTTTAACGCATACCAATTCAATTCAATTGAATGGTGCCTTATGTTTCGTGGAGCGCCTTAGGTCATCAGGTGTGCTCTGTGGTCGCGGTGATGAGCGCCGCTTTAACGCATACCACTTCAATTCAATTCAATTCAATTCAATTCAATGGTACCTTATGTTATGTGGAGCGCCTCAAGCCATCAGGCCTGCTCTGTGGTCGCGGTGGTGAGCGCTGCTTTAACGCATACCAATTCAATTCAATTCAATTAACAAGGTGCCTTATGTGTTACGTGAGCCTCAGGCCACCAGGCCTGCTCAGTGGTCGCGGTGGTGTGCGTCAGCTTTTAACGCATACCAATTCAATTCAATGGTACCTCATGTTACGTGGAGCGCCTCAGGCAACCAGGCCTGCTCTGTGGTCGCGGTGGTAAGCGCCGCTTTAACGCATACCCGAAGTGAATTCCAATTCAATGGCGCTCTTATATGTTTATGTGGAGCGCCTCCAGGCCATCAGGCCTGTTCTGTAGTCTGATGGTGAAGGCGCCGCTTTAACGCATACCAATTCAATTCAATTGAATTCAATGGTACTATATGTTACGTGGAGCGCCTCAGGCCATCAGGCCTGCTCTGTAGTCGCGTTGGTAGCGCCGCTTTAACGCATACCAATTAAATTCAATTCAATGGTACCTTATGTTACGTGGAGCGCCTCCCGGGCCATCAGGCCTGCTCTGTGGTCGCGGTGGTGAGCGCCGCTTTAACGCATACCAATTCAATTCAATTGAATGGTGCCTTATGTTTCGTGGAGCGCCTTAGGTCATCAGGTGTGCTCTGTGGTCGCGGTGGTGAGCGCCGCTTTAACGCATACCAATTCAATTCAATTCAATGGTACCTTATGGTACGTGGAGCGCCTCAGGCCATCAGGCCTGCTCTGTGGTCGCGGTGGTGAGCGCCGCTTTAACGCATACCAATTCAATTCAATTGAATGGTGCCTTATGTTTCGTGGAGCGCCTTAGGTCATCAGGTGTGCTCTGTGGTCGCGGTGGTGAGCGCCGCTTTAACGCATACCAATTCAATTCAATTCAATGGTACCTTATGGTACGTGGAGCGCCTCAGGCCATCAGGCCTGCTCTGTGGTCGCGGTGGTGAGCGCCGCTTTAACGCATACCAATTCAATTCAATTGAATGGTGCCTTATGTTTCGTGGAGCGCCTTAGGTCATCAGGTGTGCTCTGTGGTCGCGGTGATGAGCGCCGCTTTAACGCATACCACTTCAATTCAATTCAATTCAATTCAATTCAATGGTACCTTATGTTATGTGGAGCGCCTCAAGCCATCAGGCCTGCTCTGTGGTCGCGGTGGTGAGCGCTGCTTTAACGCATACCAATTCAATTCAATGGTACCTTATGTTACGTGGAGCTCCTCAGGCAATCAGGCCTGCTCTATGGTCACAGTGGTAAGCGCCGCTTTAACGCATACCAATTCAATTCAATTCAATTCAATGGTACCTTAAGTTACGTGGAGCGCCTCGGGCCATCAGGCCTGCACTGTGGTTACGTTGGTGAGTGCCGCTTTAACGCTTACCAATTCAATTCAATGGTACCTTATGTTACGTGGAGCGCCTCAGGCCATCAGGCCTGCTCTGTGGTCACGGTGGTGAGCGCCGCTTTAACGCATACCAATTCAATTCAATTCAATGCTACCTTATATTACGTGGAGCGCCTCAGGCCATCAGGCCTGCACTGTGGTTACGTTGGTGAGTGCCGCTTTAACGCATAGCAATTCAATTCAATTCAATTCATTGACACCTTATTTTACGTGTTGAGGCTCAAACCATCAGGTCATGTATTCTTGTACTTATTATGGGGATTCTGAATTTTGAAGAAAGAATACTGAAAAACAATTGAAAATGTCTGGGGGCTTCATGTTAAGTACTCTCAAATTTTAAAGAATGTTTTTCAAAATTCCAAAGTTTCATCTAGAGCCAGATCGACAAGGGATTCTTCAAGTTGGAAGAGATCGTATGAATGGTTTAAGCGCTAGGAGTGTTCACGGACGGACGTTTCGAAAACAACACTTTTTCGGTATCTGAGGCCCCCAAAACGTGTATTTCCGTTGAAATCTCGAAATCGATTTTCCACAGCATTACATATCTTTCTTTATACTACGTATATTACTCCGCGTATACGTATGTATACGAGAAAGTAGAAATGCTTTGTTAAAAAGTTTTAGAACTGTTTCTACATTTTTCTGGATCATAAAAAATGTTCTGGCTAGTACTCGTAGTCCTAAAATGTCTTCCTCCCTAATACTCATTATTCAGTTTGTTTTGCATAATAAATCAGTTGCTGCACATTGCATACGTATCATTATTCACATGATTAGTGAAAACGTTATTTTTCTATTTTGAAAACGATACGCCCAAACATTATTTTCCTGATAAATCGTGTTATTTATTGCATCCTGTGGTTGTTTGATTTAACGCTCGCGAACCCTGTTGTAAACGTCAAAAAAGCCATAGAGAGCACATTTTTCAAAAGGATCTGGTTTCTTCCCCCTGGTCAATTCTTCAGCCAAAACATTCGTATTAGTAGCTCATCACTTAGGTACCAGTAAGTTATGAAATAAATTTAATTATTTTTTCTCTCAAATGAGCAGAACAATATTACCGATGACAAAGGTAATTAAATTAGTGCTACTTCAGCACCATACACTTCTCGTATTGTTTGTAACGGTAAGATTAGCAACTTTTATTCTATGAATAGTCATAATTCATGAAAAACTTATCCAATCATCTCATGAAAAACTGTTTCACCGAACAAAGCGCGGGTGATTCGAAAAAATACTATATTTTAATTTTTGGAAGCTCAAAGGGTTTAATGAAGAGGGCACTCATCCCACTGAATTCAGTATTTTATGCTCTACCCTTGTAACAAGTTAAAGAAAAACATTTTTTGGAGGAGCATGTTAACAGAACACAGTGCTTATGATTTCGAAGAGACATTCATACTACTACGAAAGATCTCTATGTTTTTGTTGCTAAAATGAATGCGTGTTCCTATTATTCCTTCATCTAAGATGCAAAAATGTCATGATACAAGTCAGATTTCTCGAGAGAAGTGGAATTTACTTCTTCTTGTATTTTGAAAGAAGTAGACATGACCGTATTTAAAGATCTTCCCAAAACAAGAAAATGGGTACCAATTTCTTCTCTGCTGGGAATATAAAGGGCGTGACCAGTCGAATCAGACAATATTGCTAACTGAATGAAGAATTATGTGCCAGTGTTACTCTGATTACGGAAGCATAAGATATAAGGTAAGGTAAAGTCACGGGAAATACGAACGGAAGTCTATTGGAGAAGCGATTTCACAGTAAGGATTCAGTTCACAAATAAGAGAGTGTAACTGTGATAAATGAAACGAATGTTTTACTTTTACTTCGTGACCGGTAAGAGATTATTTCACCTCGCAGGCTGCAATGTTTTTCATTATTTTCATTTTCTTGTGTACAAAAGTTCTTGCCACATTTCATCTGACCCTCTGTGTCTGGAAAAACAGCCCGTCCGGTCCATCGCATGCAGGTATATTATGTAGTCATCCAGATATTTCCATACAAAGCGGGTGAGGAGAAGCAAGGTAAAAGCTCAATTGCCAAGGGACACAATCCGTGTGAAGCCTTTGGCTGACCTCTGGTTTCACGAAAGAGAAGAGGAATCCCTCTGGCCAAAAGGAATGAGAAAGATGTTTTATTTCTCTTGACAAACACGTGTTTACGTTTTAAAATGTTTGTATTCTCTTAATAAAAGGTCAAACTTTTATGTTCAACATTCATTTTTGAAAATACTGTATTAAGAAACTCGTGACAGCTGTCGACGCACACCCAAATGACAACTGGGAATGAGATGTAACAGCTGGACAAGAGATGCTGATGAAAACGTGCACTATGAACTTTGCGAAGCGTCTCTTAATATAGTATTGCAAACAGAACCAGATTCAGCAACATCTCATGTGCTTTTTGCACAAAAACTTGTATATATTTGCAATATTCCAATAACCGATCTTTCAATCTTTAATAAAATAGTCACGGGTATTGTTTCACGAATGGCGTAAAACCTTACTTAATTTTGTAGATCCAAATTATATTTGCTCAAAACAATAAAAAATAAAATGTAATAAAATTGTATCCTCTGTCGGTGAAGCGTTTTCTCAGCAATTATCACTGAAGTAATAAATATGTCGTCGAAGTGTTGTTCCATTGACAATTCATCTCTTGAACTTATTACAACAACGCATTCGCGAATAACTACGGAAAATACGTCCCTCAGGAAGGTGAGATTTATTTGTAGGTTAGGACACACGAAATGGATCATATCTCGCTCCAGAAAAAAAATAATTGAAAGTTCCTGGCGTTTTCATGTAGTGGTAAGCAATATTTCGAGTCAAACACTCTTGCCATTTTAGCATTATACTCCGAACGCCTGTGCAACTTCGATCGTGAGATAAATAGTTTGCTCTGTATTTTTTTAGGACATGCCTACTTGTATCTGTGTTATACGCGTGCATATATATTATTCTTATTCATTCATTCCTTGCATATGAGCATACTTCATTAGTTCTTGTCATACATTATTTTGTATCTTTCGTTAGGAGAATTACTTTCGTTCAAAATCTCTATGATGGTCTGTTTTAAATACTTTATCACTCACTGGTGTGGGTTTAATGTCTGCAAATATCGATTTACTTTTTATTTGCAATTATCTTCGTTTTACATTTTTACACACAAAACGTGTTTTCTCTCCCTTTTCTACTTCTTATTTACACGTGAAAATGTCATCGTTTCTCTAGTTCTTTCTACGTTGACTCTCTTGTAATCTTCTTCTCCGTCTTACCTTCACGCACATCGTTAGAACTCGTCAACGGAGTAATTTCTCATTCCTAAACAGCTCATCATCAATTATCTAGGAAGGCTTTGCCGGTACTGCGAATGCCCGGATATCAGATTTTCTCTCAATATATGCTTTAATTACAGAGGAAACATTAAAGGAGTCATTAAATAGGATTCTTCTTGTGATACCTGGGATACTTCTTCAAAACTCTTAGCAATTTTCATCAGTCCTTCGAATTCAGACCAAAAAGTGACCTAGTGGAAAATATTCGCAGTTGTGACTACAAAGGGAAGCGCTACAAAAAAATAGCTTGATAGAACGTCTGAGGATTTGAAGAAGCATGGGGGAGTTTCTGGACGACCTCGGAACATCTCCGCCGCCAGTGCCATCAGACGCATTATAGAATCTCCCTCTGGAGCACAAAAATTGGTCGGGTTTTCAATATTGATTTTTAAAATGTTTAATTTCATATACCAAATAATCCACCAAATCTAATTATATAACATTTATGTAAGCATGTATATTTATTTATTTAGTCAAAAACTGTATGTGATGTATGGGGGAGAAAACCATCTGCGCACGCTTCCTTGAGTTTCAGTATCCCTTCCCAACAATTTAACTATTAATAGTTGAAAGACGAAAAAATAAGAGTAATAATAATAATAATAATAATAATAATAATAATAATAATAATAATAATAATAATAATAATAATAATAATAATTTTAAAAAAGCGAAAGATTAACATATCAAAAACTAGATATTTTCGTTTCCGAATTATAGAAAACTTATTTGTAATGGTAAACGAACGAACAAATTTGATTTTTCTGTGTTGCTAACAAAATAAAAATTTACCCTAAGCTCTACTACCACTACAAGCAAAAAATAGCTCAACAACACTTGCGCATAGTGAAGCTACATTTACGTCCGGAAGCAAATCAAGGGGCCATCTCAGCATTTGCTCCATGGATCAGGGAAACTGAACAAAAACCCTATCGAGATGGGGGTCATTGGCCCGGAAGCTGAAGTACATTACTCGATACAGGCATATTAAGTCTTTTTTTAATTATACAATGCAAATGTGAACTAATTCATTATACTATATCATTGATTTGTTAAAGTAAACATTATTTTTCTTTTTGACGATCAGTATAGTCTCTAATTGTATAGAAACAGTTTTGCAGCAGAAAATATTTTACTTTTAACTTATATTTGTGTACCAATTTTAATTGTTTAATTTCATCTGGCGTTGTAAAGTAAAGTACATGGATTGTATGTGGATTTCTTGTAGTGAGCTGTTGATATTATGTAGGTATATTGTAGCCTAGCCCTAGAATGCTTAGAAACATTTTTGATCAAACTTGACAGACTTATAATTTACACTCTGAAAAAATAGTATGTGGATAAGAAACCTCTAACATCCCTAAGGGGAGGTAACAAAATATCTTGTGTAAAAATAGAATGTGAGAATACAACCCACCATGTATGAAATGGCTGGTATCTGCCCATAGCAACGATTATCCTTGAAAATTGATTTTATTACATGGGAGTATTTTTTTGTTTGATTTTTTTTCTGCCTTTCAAAATTCAAAATTTATTGCTTATTTATCGTTGAAAATAGATTTTATTACATGGGAGTTTTTTTTGTTGTTTTTTTTCTCCCTTTCAAAATTCAAAATTTAAGTAGTATATGACTTAGTGTAGGGATCACAGAATTTTGAAAATGTGCACACAATTCACTTTTCCCCATAGCACGTCATACGCAGTTTTTTAACTGTTTTTTGACGTAAAATAAATAAAATAAATATCGTGATAACGAAACAAAAAGGTGGGCTAAGACGAGCAGGTCGGCATGGGTGACATGGAACTGGTGGTGGAGAGCCAGAAGGCCTGGACGATTATGACAAATGATTACTCGGACAATCCCCTGTTACATGTTGGAAAATAATAAACATTTTTATTTGGAGATCTTGGGAGTGGTGATGTTCGTGACAACTGGCCATAATGTCCATCGTCGCAACTGTTTTGTCCTATTTGTGACCATTGCTTTTGATTTCCTAAAGCGCTGACTTCTCATTTCATTGGCGATTTTCATATCTTAATGTCTGATTCGGCGCAGACCTTCTTATCGCAGATCTTTCTCTTGTACGTAAATCTCTCTGGGGTAGAAACAGAAATGTAAATTCAACCTTTTCATGCATCTGGGCGGTAGGTGTTTCAAAATCAGTGCTTCTACGCCATTCTACGTTCACACCCTTCACCGTCTTGAAATTCGGCTGGGGAAGTCGTTCTTGTCAGACTGAAAACCAGCCACGAGCGTACATTACGTTCAGTTAATTCAGCCGTTACTTTCCGGTAGATAAAGCTAAGTCTGGAAAACGAAAGCTGTGCACAAAGAAACATTTTTTAACGTTCAAAATTGTATTTCTTGTATCAACATTTACGATTTTTCTCGCCAATTGGACGCAATCAATTCACAAAACAGTATTATTAATACCCAGAAAAATCTTTTATTAAAATTAAAATTCTTTAAAAATTAAACCACTCTCTTAGACTACCAATATTAGGATGCTGTAAATGACTTAGCAATTAGTTATGATGTCAAAACCTTATTGTGAATAATAATAATAAAATTGTATTCAAGCCCTTGGCCAAAAAAAGGCAATACAGAAAAAGAAAGAAAAAAAAGAAAATACACCTGAATATTTTGGCATATATAGGTGTACATGAAAACACACACGTGATGGCGTGTACGTAAGATACATACGAGTACATGTCGCATGCCTCCTTAATCACCCTAGTTTCTACAGGAATAAACACAATTCAATTGTTTTATAATTTTTCTTTTCTAGATATCAACAGCACTGAGCGAGTGGCTTTTTATAGACTATTTTGTTTTTACGGCTACATCAACCGTTACGATCGTTGGTGGTCCCGTAGTTGCACCTAGCGCAAGTTACAACCCGGAAGAGAGGTGTTCCTTCCCTGCTGGAATGTGAGATCCGGCACCGACTACATCGTCTGCAGGCGGGGATCCCCCGTCCTGACCGGGGTTTCCTCACCCTGACCGCGATCTCTGCCAGCGCCTCCACCCCCACTCCGTCCCCACCAGGGACGTGCTCTGAACTTCCAACTGGTCTCTCTCGACTCGGGTGATAGGGTGCATAGACGTGTGTGTGACTGAGTGTGTGAGCGTGTGTGTGTGACGAGGAGAAAAGATTATGAGGAAGGAAATATCGTGCAAGTTCCTTGGCCCGTTTGTTAGCGTATTGTTCCGGTATTTGCCTAGTGTTCATCGAAAAGCTGCGGATCAGAGCCACTAAAATATTCCCGACAGGCTAAATATCTACCGGGTGATCAGTATAAAACGCAACCCACAGCAGGCAGAGCGAAATGCACTGGCAACCATGTTTGAGCGAGTCGGATAGCGGCTGGTGGTTTCAAGCAGGTGAACTGACGGGAGGTACGTTTAATCCCCTCTCCCACTATCACTACCCTGAGGAGGAGAGCAGGTGACTGCCGAGTTCAAAGAGAAAGGCACGCGCCTACTTGTTTGGCATCGAAAGAAAATTGAATTGTCAAGAACGACGATTCCTTCGTATATTGTTTAAAAGTGAAATAAACTTGCCATGTAAAATATACATCGAGGTAAATTTAATATAAACTTTGCTTGTTTTAGTTTCACAACAAGATACATACGCTCCAGAACATACACTCCAGAAATGTATATATTTTATACTTCTTTATTTTAAATAAATAGTAAATTATAAATTATAAATAGTATAAATTATAAACAGTAAATTATAAATTCATATTCACAGAACAAATGTTTGTTATTATTATTATTATTATTATTGTTATTATTATTATTGATATTATTATTATTGTTATTATTATTACTATTGTTATTATTGAATAAGGTTACTTTAAAAATAATTAACTAATTAAAATATAATAAAAAATAATTTCTCAATTCATTCTGATACGTATCCACGTATCCGCCGTCACTGAAACTTTGAAAACAACAGATCAATTAATCTGCGTCGACAAATGGCACACCATACTCCAATCTTTTTTAATGCAATGGTCTCTACTGTTTCCTATGGTCTCTCGGTGCCCCCAAGACTACTGTTTTGCTGGTTAACATATCTAACTGTAAAGAAGGAAACTATGAATGAAGACGCGGCCTGTTTTGTTTTGAACAGGTATGACCCACACCACAGGAAGGGGGTGGTGGAGATTGAAATGCAGTCGCTGAAATGCAGTCGAAGGAGCTGTCCCAGAAGCAGTGTTGCAAAACTTTCACTTTTCTCTCAGTGCCTTCAACAGCAGGGATGCGTTTTATACTGATCACCCGGTAGTTGTTGCCCCGAGATATCTCCACCAGTCCATGCGCGTGGTAGGTTGACGCCGCCAGCTGGAAGCACAGTACCGGCGGCAGGATTTACGACACTAGCTTTCCAGCTAGGTTGAATTCAGTCGCGGCCTGGAGGAGAATTCCAGCGGTCAGCTGCTCTGATCGGTAGTTTTCCGTGGTTTCTCCGATCAACACCAGGCGAATGCCGCAACAGTACCCTACCAAACGGGCCACGGACCGCGCTCGATCTGTCCTTCCCATTCCTTGTCCTACCCTCACCCTTTACACACACACACACACACACACACACACACACACACACACACACACACACACACACACACTTACACTAACATGCACTACACTATCACACATTTCGGGAGACCGGTCGGGAGCTTAGAGCTTGTCCCGGCTGGGGCGGTGCTCCCTGGTGGGAGAGTCCTGGTTAAGGGAAACCCCGTTTGTAGATTGGTTGTTAGACGGTAGGTTGGCGCCGGATCTCGCCATCCAGCGGGGGAAGATCACCGCCATCTCCCGAGAAAAAACATGCACTACACCAACGAGACTAATAACCAAAGCAGTTGACGTGCCCGGAAACACGAAAAAATCAATCAATCAATCCATCAGTCCATTCGCATGGTAGGTTGACGCCGCCAGCTGGAAGCACAGTACGCCCATCGGCAGCGGCCTCGATTCAGATGACGTCAACCGCCGCTGGATGGGAGTGCCGAGGGCGGCGAAAGCCTTCGCGTCAGTGGGGCGAGAGGATCTTCCCGTCGCCCCCCGCCCGCGCCGCGCCCGTCGTCGTGTCCTGCCTCACGCATCTCTACTAGCGCCACCCTGCCCCAGTCGTCACGTCACGTCTCATCTCGCCTTACCTCACCGGGAGCGGTAGCTCAGTGCAACAACTGATGTCACTGCAGCGCCTCCGACAGGGAGGTCCTAGGTTCCAGTCCTGACGGTGCCAGGATTTTCGACACTAGCTTTTCAGCTAGGTCGAATTCAGTCGCCGTCTGGAGGGGAATTCTAGCGGCCGGCTGCTCTGATCGGTAGTTTTCCGTGGTTTCTCCGATCAACACCAGGCGAATGCCGGGGCAGTACCCTACCAAACGGGCCACGGACCGCGCGCGATCTATCCTTCCTCTTCGTTGTCCTATCCTTTTCCCGTACACACACACTTACACTAACATGCGCTACACTACCACATATTCCGGAAGACCGGTCGGGAACTTAGAGCTTGTCTCGACTGGGGCGGTGCCCCGCAGGTGGGAGAGTCCTGGTTAGGGGGAAACTCCACTAGCCGACGGTAGGTCTACACCGGATCTCGCCATCCAGCGGGGGAAAATCACCGCCATTTCCTGAGAAAACATGCACTACACTGACGGGACTAATGACCAAAGCAGTTGACGCGTCTGGAAACATGAAAAAAATCAATCAATCAATCCATCGTCGTGTCTTTCAAACGTCATGATATTAAGGTTCCTTCTTCTCTTTTACGTTATTTTCTATCCGTTTCTGACTTCCCTACTCTCAGATTTTCTTTATCTTTTTCTCCATCGCATTTCCCCAAGCCAAGGTGTAAAGCGACCTGAGTAGAAAGGTACGCAGCGGGTATCTGCGTTTTGAATAAGGCTGTGTAATATATGCTGACCTTCTGGGAATAAGACTTGTGTATTCATGTGGGGCTATATTTTACTTTTCACTCCCAAGTGCCCTCCACATTCTTCAAATTCTTTTTACTAAAATCTGAAATTCTGCTAAAATCTGAAAAACCGCGCGCGATCTCTCCTTCCTCTTCCTTATCCTATCCTCACCCCTTACCCACACACACACTCACACTAACATACATTACACTACCACATATTCCGGGAGACCGGTTGGGAGCTTAGAGCTTGTTCCGGCTGGGGCGGTGCCCCCTGGTGGGAGAGTCCTGGTTAGGGGGAAACCCCACTAGCCGACGGTAGGTCGGCGCCAGATCTCGCCATCCAGCGGGGGAAGATCACCGCCATCTCACGAGAAAAAAACATGCACTTCACTCACGCGACTAATGACCAAAGCAGTTGACGCGCCCGGAAACAAAAATCAATCAATCGCCTCACATCACCACGCCACGCCCAGTCCCGCACTTTCTCGCCCTTTCCAGCTGTTCCACCCCGCTCCTCCCCGCCCCGCCACGCCCCACTTCCTTTCCCGTCCTGCCCAACATCATTTCTTCTCGGGCCCCAACACCCCGACCCAGCCACTGCCCCCTCCTCCCTGCTGGACACCCGTGAATTAAACATGGCGTCCGCCACGTCTTAGTGGACGCTGCGGAGCCGGAAGTGGTGGGTCGTGGCTTGAAAGTGAGAGCTGCCGCGCGTATTTCTTTCGGCCGTATCGCGGAGCGTAGTTGCGATAGGCGCCTCCTTCACACACACACACACACACACACACACACACACACACACACACACACACACATAGATCCAAGGTCGTAAGAAATGGGGCCCGCATTTTTAATGTTATTGAATGCACTTTTTTACTTTCTCATATACGTACGTATATATGGAGTAATATACGTAATATAGAGAAAACGGCGGATTTTCGGCGGGAAAATTGCATTGCCGGGCTCAGGTGACGTTAAAATGCATAAAACTAGTTGCTAAATTAAGAGAAAAAATCCTCTAACCCGTGGTGTAGCCAGAATTCATGTTTTGTGGATTCTTGAAGCCGAACAACCAATTGAAAGCAAAACGTCCGTCCGTCTGTCTGTTCGTCCGTCACTCTGTCGTATGTGAACAAATCTAGCGCTTAAACCACACGTACGATCTTTTCCAAATTGAAGAAACCCCTGTCCATCTGGCTGTAGTTGAAGATTTCAAATTTTGATAAAATTTGGGGGTACTTTACATGAAGCCTCACGGACATTTTAAACATTTTCTCAAAAAGCTACCATTTTTTAAAAAATTTCCTTGTAAGAAGAGTAAAATACACTTATAAAAGTGGCGTAGGTCCGAATTTCGCATTTAACTCTGAATTTTCGAAAATTGCAAGAGTTTGAATTTTTCGGCGTCTTCCTACAACTATAAAATTGAAGACACCGACTTTTCCTTGAAATGAAGTTTATTGCCCATAAATAGTTCTTTCATTAAGGTCATGAACACTTTTTTGAAAATGTTAGTAGTTTTTAGTAGAGCGTACAATATTTGCAATTTAAAAAATGACAAAAACATGATTTTCTCGAAAGCGGCTCCAAATTCTTTCTTTCAGTTTTTGAGAGGGTTAGTGCTCAAACAACCCTATACGTCGACATAAACGCCATATTGCTGTATTCTTTTGTTTTTTCAAATATTACAAAAATTTAATAATTTTTTCTCTCACGTCGGTAATATTTACATTAGAGGCAATTTCTTCACACTATTAGATTAATGAGTACATGCGCTTTAAATAATGTTAATTAAATTTCTCGAGAACTAAACTGTTTTTTGTAAAAATGAACACATAATCCCGCATTTACAGAAACGCTCAAACGCCATTTTATCAAAAATGGCTCCAAATTTTTTCTTCAAACTTTCGCAAGGGATAGTGGTAATGACACTGTTTAATATGACGTGAAGTTCATTTTGGTGTACTCTTTTGTTTGTTTGTTTTTTCAAAAATTACACAAATGTATTTTTTAAATATCGCTCACGCCGTTAATACGCACATATTAATGGATTTATATATACTTTTGCATTTGTGAGTTGAAGTGCTTCAAATGACTTCAAATCAAGTTTTTCGAAAACTCAATAGATTCTCGTGAAAAAGAACTTCAAATTTCGCATTGACTGTAACGCTTAACGCAATTTTCTTGAAAACGACTCCAAATTTTTTAATGAACATTACTACTTAGGATGAGGTTTTAGCATTCTTTACTATTCTTAAATTAATATTTGGATTCTACTACTTGGAAACCGGAAAGTTTAGAAAGTTTCAAAAAAAATGTAATTTGGGCGGCGATAGATGGCAGCAGGCAAGAAGGAAGGGCATGTCTGTATAGTACCAGTCCACAAAAAGGAAATTAGAAAACTTTACTACGAGAAAGTCTGTGCCATTCTGTAGCACCTCTAGTTTTAAATACTTTCAGAATACCTGGCATGACCTTTTTCTAATAAGGTGTGCCAGGAAAGTATCTCCGCACTGCGCCGAATCACGGGCTCTTACTAACAATTGCATTTACGTTCGTAGCAACCGGATCACTGGGAAACAAGTAAAGGGGACACCACTTCCAGCATCAGGTTATGGTTTCCGCAATAGGTCGTATGTCGAATCTACTGATTTTTCAGGAGGAACAGAAAACGTTCTCTACCTCTCATTGTCTTGACTGACGCTTTCCAAATATAAAATCATGATATTCGGTTTTTCATTAGACCGTCGTCTTACTACCTAATGCAACTGCTGCAGTTTCCTATACTGAACACAATGGTTCTATTGCTTGCATTCTCACCCGCCACTGATGCCACTGCGGAGAAACTTTCCTGGCGCACTATACTTCTCTTGGGTGCTTGAGAGAATAAAGTTGCGATGTAATATAAATAACGTACTTTTATTAATATTAATTAATTAACTAGGTGTTGGGCCCCCATGGTACCGGAGCCACGTACCCTGAAGCAATCGTATCATTTTCCTTCAATAATTTCTCCTTAATATTCTTTCTTTCCCCTTCATCTTCGTCACTTCCTTCTCTTTCTTTTCCTTTTTCATTCTCTTCTTCATACTTCTCTTCTTCATCTTATGTCCTTCAACTTCACGTTTACTGTGATTTAAAATAAGTGCGAATTGCCAAGATATTATATTATATTATTCTATTATATATATTATTCTCGTATATTTGAATCTAGCGGTGCTACAATAACACGTACTTTCTCGCATTTAGTAACGGTAGCATAATATAATTCAGCAATTTTTGTCTCTATTAACACATCTCAGTCATTACTTGTCAAACTCGTTGACTACAAATTTTAGAACATTAGGTCCGAAAAATCATTATTTTAAACCCTTATATGAAAATATAAACACAACTTCGACAATTACATTGAGTTTCATACAGCTTAACATATTCCAACATTAAGAAGGATTTCTTAGAAATTTCATCTGCCGTCTCGCGGCGCGGAATGTCATTGTCGCATTCCAATCTATTTCCTGAAGGCCAACAATTGGAGCCCGGGAAATTCAAATTTGCAAATTCGAAAATGTAGAAATTACGCTAAACTACACATATTTTAAACTGGTGGTGCTACAGAATGGTTTAGATTCTCGTGTAAGTTACTTTTCTAAATTCTTTGGTGACTGAAATACGACCTCAAGTATATTATAGAATATTATATTTATTATTTATTATTAAGAATAAAAGCTAGTCATATACGGAAACTTGTTTAAAAATTTGGAGCCATTTTTTGAGAAAATGATGTTTGAGCGTTTTTGAAAATGCGCATTTTTAAGCTCATTTTCACCCCAAACCTTTGAGTTTTCAATAAACTTCATCAAAAATTATTTGAATTAATTGTACTCACAAATACAATATTGTATATAAATAGTTGGGAATGTGCGTATTTACGACGTAAAATATATTTTTTAAATACATTTGTGTACTTTTTGTAAAAATAATAGAATGAAATTTATGTAATTTCTAAAGAAGATTCTCAAAAACCGTTTGAAATGTTTTCTTTAAGGTTTCTTCTCGCATGTGTCAAGGGAATGTGTCAAGGTCATAAAAAATATGGTGCTTGTTCCCAAGTTCAAACCTTTTCGTTCCTCTATTACATAATAGTATGGCTGACGGCGAGTTAACTCGGAGGACTTGAGTACGAGTCTCGGTGAGGAAAATAACTTTCGCTGGTTGAAAACACTTTTGCATGTTTATGTAGTAGTATATTATGGCGTAGCACAAAGAAGTAATGCTAGAAAGTATGTGCTGTTGTAGCACCACTATTAATTAAAAATTATAGATAAATAGTTGAAAACGTTTTCGTTTTCATATACCTTAAATTTGTAGACCTGTGTTATTTCTTACAGGAAATCATTTGTGAGAGAACTAATGTAACAAGTTATTCGAAGTTATAAGAACACTAATGTAATAAGTTATATTACATCATATATACGCTCAAATTGTTAAAAGTTGGATTTTCTCGGATGAATATTTAGAACGAATACCACATACGTAGTAACTAAGATACAAAAAGCACATTTTCTCGTTCGTCAAGTGTCATCTTTAGATCAATATTCAGATAAATATGGAGACTCAATAAGAGTATTGTAACGCGATTCTCAACACTACAGGTCATCAGCGAATGTGCTTCAGCATTTGTATACCCTTTTTCAATATAATTAGTCTGTCAAGGACCTTTCAAAACATATTCACGTGAGTCTCCATACCAAAATATGGCTCCCTTTTGTTTTACTAATAATTGCGAAAATTTGAGATGCCTGTGGAATATATTTGTATCATAGACTACACAATGAAAGTATTAATAAGTATTACGGTACAACATTTTTGTATAAAAATGTTTCTTGACTTTAGTATCACATGAAATACTGTACACAGGAAACAAACTGCGTCGCTGTATTAACTGCGAAGTCTTTGTCAAAAGATACCGAGTCACAACTCCCACCCTTCACGGAAAAAAGTCTTCCGCAAACAAATTTCTTGAAGAAAACCTCAAAGTTGCTTGGTGGAATTGTAATATTTTCCATGAGGTTGACAAAAGGACAACACAGGAGGGGAAAAGCGCCAGTTTCCGCATTTCACTTTGCCGTGCGGCGTCTTTTATCTTCCGGGTTCATTGAATGCTCTGGAGGATGGCGAATAGAGGCTTTTTTTTTCGCATGAAATTCAATAGGCATCGTGATCAAGGAGGCAGTCGCGCTAAAGCTTCTTGATCGGGAAGTCGTTGGTATATAATACTGCAAGCTCTTAACTAGCTTGTGTTGACTCAGACTACTGACTTGGATAAATCTGTCGATTAGTAAACGATGTAATTATGGAGAATTATGAAGAGGAAAAACGGTATGATGTTTGACAATTAGAATTAAATCCTTTTTACTTCCTCGTACACGTATTTGTATACCTCTCGCAATATTATTCTTATAAAGAAAGTAATGTATGCTGCGGTGAAAACTGCCACTTTTTCGACAGAAAATCTTGCTTTGTGGCTCCGTTACACCATAAAAGTGAGTTTTACGTTTTCCGATAAGTAGTAAATTACTTGTACAGTTTATGAGTTCTCATACATAGTTTATAGTTCTCATACATAGTTTATGAGAATTGTAAAGGGTCATTAGCTCGTTGTGTCTTTATTCTAAGTACACTTGTTCTAGTGTTCGCATAATCCCGACCTAAAGCGTTTCATGCGAAGTATGCATCGAAGGCTTGTTCTCATTTTCCAATTCGCATGCATTCGCAACTTTCTCGATAATTTTGCGTTCGTCACTACTATACGTCCTCTTAACTTTTTGAGGAGTTTGAGGATCCGTACCTTCCTCAGCCATTTCTTTAGGTATTATCAAGAAAGAACAGAAGAGAATTTCTCGTGTTTGAAAGCAACTAGCTTCTGTTTCGCGCCAACGAAGTTTCTATGTTTGGAATGTTGGCATCAGTGATTCTTACGAGCTTTTTCCTTTGATTGTTTGTTGCTCAATAGAGGGGGAAGCTAAACCATCGGTCAAGAAAAGTTAGCGGTTATTACGTCCTCTAGAATGTCTCATGCATTCATGGATATATTGTCAGACTGTAATTGGTCTTTTAAAGACAGAAATTTTTTTCGATAACACTTTTACATAATAGCAATAGCAAAATTTCGGAAATAATTATTTCCGTCTTCAGGCCGGAGTTAAAATGCCAAAAAGAAATAAATATAATATTTTAAACAATGATAAAATTATTAAATTTTTATATTATCTATTAATTATATTATTAAATTATTATTGTATTATACTTTGGTTCCTTTATTTTTGAACAGATCTTGAACAGCTAATGGAGATGAATTATTTCACACTTTTCAATATTATTATTATCTTGCAACAGTTTCGAGGATTATTTTTTTCCCTTATCTTCAGTCTAGAAAATTACGTAAAATCAAATATTACGTAAAATTTTACATAATGTTCTAGCCTAAGGAAATACGTATTACATATTCCTATGATACAATCAGATTTCATGTAGGGGCCTATTATACGTTTTACATACTATCTTGTAATGATTATAAAAGCAAAAATGGACTCAGAGATATAGAGATGTTCAATAAAAGCTTTTAGATCCTGTTAGAGGTATTCAGTTCCAATTAGTTACTCGTTTTAACGTATGTTTTCGATTGTACGACATGCGAAAACTCGTTTTTCTAAAGATACGTTAATTCCTATTGACGATAATGTTTACGTACTACGACAACGGATTTCCCGTCTTCAAAAACTCTCTAATGGCTGCCAATGCTTCGCTCCTAGTGCGGGCAATTTCTTCTACCCAGTAAAGTCTTCAGGGACAGCACGTTAAGCCATTATGTAACGTGTGTACTTTTAATTTCACTGAATCTGGTTCATTTCCAATGAATAAATGTGAATAATTGTTCTAATGTGTGTGACTATGTACGAAGAATCCGAAGACCAAGTCCCATTCTAATTACCCAAATGAGGCATCATAAAGCTCTAGCTACGCGTATAATCCCACTTTGTCATAGTGTCTACTTTTTAACTTAAAACTTACACCAGACGCGAACAAATTGTAAATAAAATGTAGTCAGGTATTAAATTGTGTTTCATTTTCGATAAAATGTAAAAAATAATTTCTAGGTTAAATTTATTAAAAGAATGAGTAATTGAATTTTTATTAAGTTTTTTGAGAAAGTCCCAATATGTATAGAGTATGGAATACAAATTTAACTCGCGACTAGGCGTGCAGGGTCCTTGAGTCACCCCAGCATTGTTTCAAAGCCCACTGAACTTTTAGATATGTTTATAATATTTCAAGCCTTTGAAGAAAAGCTTTGTGTAAGTAATTTGCCGCTTTTCTTTCAACTCCTTCCAGTCCTCTTCGAGAAATTCCATCACAAAGGAAATGTGGCGCGACCTGGGGGTCAGTGAGTTACCCCGCGCCTACTTTCATTAACTACTGCTTCTTGCTACGCAACAACAGCCTTCACAACCATAAGCATGACACGTAGACCTAAACATTAACATAAAGTGATAGACTGAAGTATTCACTATGTGGAACATAAACGTAAGCAAAACAAGAGTTTCTATTGGCTGTGAGACATTCTAGTTTACCATTGGTTGGATGTGAGAATCGATTTCGAGATATCGACTGTGTCCATGACTTTACCCGAATTCGTTTACTACGCCCCGTGAAGTCACGGTGGTTAAGCGAATTCGAGACTCGTGGGTCCCTGGTTGGGTGACTGGTTTGGATCCCCGGGATTTAACGGGGTCAAGCCCCCGGCCGAAGGGATGAAAGGTACTGCCTGTGACGTGACGAGACTTGACCAAGATATAATAATTATTTCCCACTAGTAACGGAGGATTACTCCAGATAAAGCGCTCAACGCCCAAAAAGGATTTATTTATTTATTTATTTTACGTCAAAAAACAGTTAAAACTGCGTATGACGTGCTATGGGGAAAAGTAAATTAGATGAAAAGGATTAAAAAGACGCTTTGCGTCAACGACGACGCAACAATGTTTTTAAAAAAATTAATACTCCAGTTTCACGGGAATCGGTTTTAGTACCAATCATGGTGGAAATAACATTATTATGTTATTTATTATTATACATGACATATTATACATAACATTATTATATTATGTTATTTCCACCATGGTACCAATCTCACGCCATGATAAGTGTTATGTAGGTTGCTTAATTGACTATAATAAATTTATATTATATCAAGTTGCGCTATTTTTCATAATCATTTCATGTTTTCGTATTTTGTCAGATAAAATATACTTGTGTGAAACACACATTATCTATTCTTAAGTTGACTTATATACTGTATACTTATATACTACATAAATGTATTACAAAAGCTCATTGTAGAAATCACGACCGTTAATAAGTAGTAGGAAACTGGATCACGGGATCGGTCAATTAATGGATTACACTAGTTTGCCAACGTTTCGGAATATTTTATTCCATCATCAGGGCTAACAACCAAAAACACAATCACAATAAGTTGTTCAGAAGAGTTTGTCCTTATTTATTGTGATTGTGTTTTTGGTTGTTAGCCCTGATGATGGAATAAAATATTCCGAAACGTTGGCAAACTAGTGTAATCCATTAATTGACCGGTCCCATGATCCAGTTTCCTACTAACAAAAGCTCGAATGTAAGAAACGCAACAAAGAAATATGAAATAATACACAAATTCTAACTTGTGTAGCATCCAACTGCCTCCAAACATTTCTCAAATTACGTTCACGAAGAGCACGAAATTCAACGCAGGCGACTAGGCCAAATTACACAAAAAATAATATTTTCGAAAAATTGAACATGACATTATTTGATGACCACTTTTTGCAAGAATTGATGAGAAAATATTTGCTCCTGTGTAATAAAAACTATTTGCAAAGGGAAATCAACTACAGATTGCTGCTGTCTCTTATCATGCCCTTCATTAAGGAATCAAGTCATTGCTGCAAGAACATCAAAAACAATTATTTTAGTAACTATATTCCCCACTGAGCTCAAGAAAATGTTCACAGATAGTGAATTTACATTTATATCCAGAAGCAAAAGGAACAATCTCAGCATTTGTCCAAAGGACCAGGGAAATTGGAGAAAAAATTCAATGGAAATGGGGGTCATTTTCTGAGAAGTTGAGGTACAATACTTGTTACAGGCAGGTTATGTTATTTTTTAAATATACAGTACAAAAGGAAACTAATACATTAAATATCAATGTTAAAACCAATATTATTTTCCTTTTCGAAGCTCAATAAGTGTCTAATTATATCGAAACATTTATGCAGTAGAAAAGATTTTACTTGGCACTAAAACTTGGGTAGCAATTTTAATCATTTAATGTCATCTGGCTATGTATTATAAAATAACATATGGATGTACAATGTACATGTTTTGTTGGTTCTTCATGACACATAAATTATTTTCTTTTATTCAGTACTATGAAGGCCTAGGTATTGGTCCTCACCTCACTCTGCCTTGTACGTTCATTACATATTTTCATTTAGTATTTACTTCCTAAGAAATCACCTAAAATGTTCCCAATGTGAATGTTTTTCATTTGTTTGTTTTTTCCATAATGAATAAATTGCAACAAAGTTTTTTAACTGCGTATTTTCATTCAAGTTTAAACATTTTTATTATTGATTGTTCACAGGTAAGTTTTTGATTAATGTACGTATCAGTGAATATTATTTTTTTCGGTCTTGAAACTAGAAAAATGTATATTTAAAAATTTTAAAATAAAAAATAACTTAACAGTTTGTAGTTTCTGAATTATTTTCTCCCTCTTACTTTTACCTTCATATTTTTTGCACCCTTTCTATTTTATTGTTCTTAATCCATACTGAAATAAGTTGTGTAGGTATTGTATTTATCTAATTCTCATTTTTTCTGTAATATCCCAGGTGTTTCAATGTATTTTTGTAATTCAAATAAATAGTTCTTACTTCATTGAAAATGAATGATATGCAATTAACTACGTAATGTTGAAGTAGCATGTATTTATATAAGCTATATAAATAACTCAAAACAACAAAAATTTCTTAGTTTAATTTATATATAAATGATATATGTAGAACCCTGACTTTTGTACTACAAAAAAAATATATTAATTTTAAGCAAAAGCCATCCACATGATTCTTTCAGGCCTCTTTTCACTGAACTCTCCATTTTTTGCTTCTTACCAAATCAGTAGTTTTTGTGAAAACTAGCTTACTCAAGGCTGGTGATATTTTCATTCAATACAGATATTAGTTACGTTATATCAAACAATGCAGAAATAATATTCATCAAAAGTCAATATTAACAGTTCACCACTAAAAATCCACAAATAGAATTACAATATATTCACAAAATAAACCAGTAGCTTATTATAAAAAAAAGTTAAAAGTTATTTTAGAACACCTTGCCAAAAAACATCACAAAATTAACATTCATTCAAAACTTTAAATGCTAAGTTAATGTTATCTTCGGCAAAACTGTTAATACAATTAGAAATTATACTGGGTAACAAAATTACCTTTTGTATTTTAAAATTATGATGTATCAGCTTCTGAGGACAATGATCCCCATCTTGGTCAGGTATATAATCTAGAGACTCTTGATCGAATGTCGTGGTTGACCCTTGCTTTGCTTCAGGACAGTAAACATTGCATTTCGTGTTCCCCTCAACATCTGTATGTCACGCAGTTCTTAATGTTTTTTTATGTGAATGAGAGAAAGAAAGAAAGAATTGTTTTTAGTAAAGTGTGCCCAATTGGAGAAGCAGTGCCCTTTAAAAATACCCTAAAGTGTGTGATGCTGAATTGCATGGTCACTTGGAAGACTTCAGTGTTGTAGCTTGTCAGAACTAGCTTCACATCTTTCTTAAAACTTAATGTTTCCTTTTTACTTTAGTAGCTCTTGTCATGTTGATAAAGTTACTTCAATAAATTTCTAAATTAAAATTCCTTATTTAAAAATGATTATGTCTATTGTGAGAATGGAACACATGTTTAGAAAATAATTATTGTAATAAACTAATAGGTTGTTACACATAAAAATCAATATGATTTTCCTTGTATATTTCATTTTTAGAAATATTCTTGAAATTATTTTCTCTCTCTTACTTTTTACTAAAATTCTTATTTTCTTTTTTTTAAATACTCTCCAAGTGCCACTGTGTTAAAGGTAGTTTCTTCTGATGATTCATCCATTCCATTATGCCTTTTCTCAGGGTTGAAATGCTTTTCATTCAAATGACTCTGTTCACAAAAACCTTACTTCTCTTACATCCTAGGAACTTGAATGTTAGAAAGTGTAAGATTGATAGTGTACTTTTTTCTTTTCGCATTCTTTGTTGCTATACAATATTTGACAGTTTCACTCAATATAGAAAATGTTTATGAAATGATATTTAAATCACAAGCATCCTCATCTCCATGTTGGTCTTCAATATGAAAGGAAATTTATTGACATTCTTGAATAATATTTTGATACTATGTGAACACGTCTGTGATAAAATGTCAACACAGAAGAAACTTGTAAATAAATTCATTCAAGGCACAATTATTAGTGTTTCCTTTTTTGATCATAATTAATTAAATAATCACAAATTATAGAAGTACCAATTTCTATTTCTTTTCATTGATGGTATTACTAATTTATGCTGTGACAAAAATCTCCAAGTTGCAATCAAAATAATAGAAAGTATCTTAAGCAAAATATAGATATGGACAGGCATTATTATCTCCTTTTCAATAACAAAATCAGAGTTCTTTATCATCTCGTTTCCAAAAATGTTGAAGAAAAATCCAACTCTCTTTATTGGAGATTGCCAAATAAGTGCAGAACATACTACTCCTGTAGAAATGTAGACATGAATTTCAATCAAAAACAAATCTAGTTGAATGATTTCTTCTCTAAAAATCAAATGAAAATTCAGAATAAATATATTGAAGATACTGGAATCCCAGAAGTGGAGTTCAGAATGAAAATGTTTAATAAATGCATATCAGGGTATTTTTCAAGCCAAATTAGATTAAAAACTGAAATCTACAGTTTACCTAACATGTATACTCGGCAGACACTATTACACATTCTGTGACACCTAAGTCTAGGCATCTTATATCTTGTTCTAGCAACAATCGTACAATAGAAGCAGAGTTACTCCACCATGATCTGCGTCGTAAACTGCTATGGGTGATATATAGCTTATTCTGTACATCCAGCAGCATCAGTATGATTCAGAGGCAACTTCAACTGCTGCTCAAAAAGCTCCACGAATGGAGCACGTCAACGGGTTTTAAGTTCTCTCCTACCAAATCTACTGGTGTGTACTTCAGTAGGATATACCACTTGCATAACAATATAGTCCTTTACTTCGGAGGAAATTAGCTTCCATTCGCCGAATCTGCCAGGTTCCTGGGGATCACTTTTGACAAGTCTCTCACGTGGCTTGCTCATATCCGCTCATTACAAACCAGATGCGTGTCCTCCCTTAATCTTCTTCGTATGCTGACTGATACGTCATGGGGATCCGACCGCATTACCCTATTGCGGTTATATATATCATCCGCTCAGCCTTCGATTACGATAGTCAAGTGTACGGCTCTGCAGCCCCTCCTCTCTCCGACCCATCAACAGTATACACCACGCTGGTATCCGCCTCTCAATAGGTGTGTATCGCACCAGCTGAATTGAGTGCCTTCTAGGTGAGGCTGGGGGGCCATCCTTGAAAAGAAGGCGAGATATTTTATTAGCGTCTTATGGCGCTAAAGTAACAGGACTCTTTAACCATCCTTGTCGCCGAATAATTACTCACCCTAAATATGAGTCCTCACATATTCTTCGAACATCAATACCCCAGCCTCCAGTTATTCCATTGCGAAATCTTTTGCGGGACCTTAATATCGATTTTTCCACTCCTGTGAAAACCCGATTTCCACTCGGGATCTCCTCCGCCCCAATATTGACCTCAGAATTCCCAATCCCACCAATCAAATTATTAGTCCTCTTGTTTACCAGAAGCAGTTTCAGGAAATGAGAGAAGTCTATCCGGATCATATATTCTTGTACACTGATGGTTCATCGTACAATGACGCAGTGGCGTGTAGTTTTCATTGTATCAGGGTCACCATATCATATCGGCTGCATCCTCAGTGCAATATATTCACTGCCAAAATGTATGCGATTCTCGAAGCCCTAAAATACATCGGTTCAACGAAGTTGCGGCGAGCAGTTCTCTGTTCTGATTCTCTCAGCTCTTGCCCCTTCTAACTGTCGCCCGTACTTCCTCAGACTACCTGACGAAATCAGTTCAAAACCTGATACATCGTCTTCTGTCTTGCCACTATCATCTGGTACTTAGTTGTGTGAAAACAGATCTTCAAATAAAGTCATTTTTTCGAAAATATAAGTATTTTTTGAGTAATTTGAGTGACTTTGTCGCCCGCTCCGAATATTCGACGCTTCATGAATGTAATACGAAAGGCAAATTCCAGCCAGCTGGATGCTATGTAGGTTAGAGTTTGTATATTATTTCATATTTCTTTGATTTCTTTGATTTATTTTAATTGGTCAAAACCAGTTACAAACTGTGTGACGTGCTATAGGGACAAGTGAATTCTGTGCACGTTTTCCAAATTCTGTGAACCCATTCCTAAGCCATACTCTAATTGAATTTTGAATACAGAAAGAAAATGAGCGTTTGTTGCAAGGATTGTTAACAAACGTATCCGCTCCGATGTAATGACATCTATTTTCAAGGGTAAATCAGCAATAAATTTGGGCTCTTATCCCTCATCATGTCCTTCGTCAAGGAATAGTACTTCCTGCCGCAAAAACATGGAGAACGATAATTTGAATAACTATATTTCCCACAGAATTTTAGAAGTCGTACACAGATAATGAAGTTACATTTACGTCCAGAAGCAAAACAAGGGGCCATCTCAGCGTTTGCTCAAATGATCAGGGAAACGGTGGAAAACCTGATCGAGATGGGGGTCATTGACTCAGAGGCTGCGGTACAAGACTAGTTACAGGATGTTTAGAATTTTGCAGTTCAAATGGTAGATAATACATTAAATATCACTGTTAAAATTAATATTACTTTCTTTTTGATGCTCAGTATAGTCTCTAATTGTATAGAAACAGGCAGCAGAAACTATTTTCCTTGGGGTTTAAACTTTTCTATCGAATTTAATCGTTTAATGTCATCTGGCAAAGTGTTGTGAAATAATGTACATGTATGTGAATTTTTTGTAATGAGCTGTTGATACTGTCACTTGATGAATATAATTATTACGTCGAGTGTTAAGTTATAGACATCGGCGTTTTCTGAAAATATATTACCGCCCTTAAGCAAGTCATTTTTGACAAAAACCACTGATTCGTAAATCAACATACAAGGTAATGGTAAAATTCCTAAATAGTAATAGTATAGTAAGTATAGTATAGTATAGTAAAGAGAGGCATACAAGAATCACGAGGATGGGATTTCGTTATCATTCGTACAATTATTTTTTTATCTAAAAGTCTGAGAGCTATTAGATATATTTCCTCAGAATATTATGCCATATCTCCGGCGGGAATGAACATTCGCGAAATATACACAACGAGCAGTATGAAGGCTGACTGAATTTGAAAGAATTCTGAACGCGTAGCATAATGAACTTAATTTTGTGTTCAATTCATTTAAATGGACGTTCCATTTGAGGTTTGACTGAATTGAGAAGCCTAAAAATGTTGTTGTCTTTACATCAGTCAATGGTACATCATTCATTTTCAATGGAGTACAGAATTGTTTATTTGAAATGGAAAACTGCATTAAAATTGTTTTCTTTTCATTTTACTATTAATTTGTTATTACGGAACATTTATTGATCGTTTCTTACATTCGAGCTTCTGTTATTAATTTATATATTCTGTTCTTCTGTTATTTAATTTATATTATTGCCGGCGGCGCTAGCCGAATGCGTTTACAACGCTCCGTGAAGTCACGAAGGTTAAGCGCATTCGAGACTCGCGGGTTCGTGGTTGGGTGACCGGCCAGGAACCCCGGGATCTAACGCCGTCGAGCCCCTGGCCGAAGGGATAAAAGGCACTGACTGACTGCGACGTGACGAGACTTGACTAATATTAAAAAGTAAAAGCACGTTAATGGAGGATTACTCCGAGAAGTGCGAAGCGCTCAACGCCCCTTAAGGGGCTTGGAGACGCGTTGCGTCAAGGTGTAGACGCAACAAATATATTAATCTTTTAGGAATTATTTGAAATATATGAAATAAAAATTGCTAGCCTTCAGGGAATATCAGATTCAAAAGCAGCAATGGATGGACAACCGTCGCGACTCGACAGATAAATTTCTATGAATTAATCTCATTGTTGTGACATGATTGAGCTATATGAAAAGCAGTTATAGATGTCAAATTGTGTTGATATTTGCTTGAAAATATTTAGTTTTTGCACCAAATGTTCCACGATTTGTAATGAGTAATACAAAAATTGATGACAGATGCATTACTCGGAGAGAAATTGTGGTATAAGTAGTATTGCATAACCATTACTAAAAGCGAGAAAGTACGTGCTGTTTTAGCATTACTAGTTTGAGAGGTAATTTGAGTGTTATGACTAGACCTCAGCTTTTAGGACAAATGCTTATTTAGTTCCGTTGTAAGGTTGTGGAAAAAAATGCAGATGTTTACGAATCATGCAAAAATAGATACTGAAAGCATCTAATAGTGCCTAAATTGTCCTAAAAGGGCGGTTGACGCCTATATTGATTTCTATTTGCCTAAAACAAGTAATTTTGTGGAAGAATTGTTTTCATTATTCTTTTTTTTAAATTTGTTATTTTGTGTTTGAATTTATTTGGACTTTCTCAAATAACAGTTGAGGTGTCGGTATGGCAGAAATCACAATATTTCAGTATTACGTGACGATTTCCAATAGGCCGGGAAAGTATGTGCTGTTGCAGCTCCGCTAGTTATTTTCTCTTTTCTGCTTACACAGTATAGAGAAAGTGCTGCGGAAAAACGGCGAATTTTCAACCAAAAACTCCGGCCCTGATAACGGAAAAGTGGATAAACCTTGTTTTTAACTTCAATGATTACAAATTGTACATGTGATAGATAATTTAATAAACTTAAAAGGGTTAAGTTAAAAACGAGTATCGAGCTTCTATGGGACAATACAAACTCAATTCACTAACAATAATGTTCAGTGAAAATTAATTCCGAGCTTTATCTTTCGACGATACTACTTTGATTTTTTTAAAAAAAATTGCGTAACAGCATTTTAGTTAGTTTTTTATTGTTTAATATAGTGCTGATTTTATATTGCAGCCAGTTTGACATATATTATATAGTAACATTGTTATTAATTTTCAATTTTAATAGTAATTTGAAGAAATGTTTCACATAATTTTGAATAAAAAGATTAAAATCCCCAATCTCAAAAATTTTCTTGACGATAAAAAAAGGGGCCTCAAAAAAGGTAAATCCGCCGCTGCCTGGAAACTAGGAGAACAGAGAACTGCGGAGGTTGGTGAAAGAGCGAACTCCTGAAGGCGAAATGCCGAAGAAGAAAATTAATAAGAACTAACTCGCTCAAAGCTTATTGATGAACGGTCTATTCTTTAAATTACTGCTACGTATATGACGCCAACATAAATGAGATTGTCAAAGTTAAAAGTCGACAGTCCGGATTCTCACTAATTCTATAAATTATTTCATTATCATCTTAAAATTACATAGATGAAGTCAATACTTCCGTTTGTAAATATTCCTAATATTTCCTTATGTGTGTATTTACTTTGGGTGTGGCCCGCTAGCACACCCTTAATTTTGTAAATGGTCCCGTAGAAAATCGAATTTGACACCGCTGCATCGGAAAGTATTGGTCTCTCGATCCATGAACAACGTTCACGCCTAAACCATTCGGAGGATTTTTCCAAAAGGAATATTCCTCGGTCAATTCAGTTCGTCTCGAAACCTCACGCTACCTCCAAAATAGATACACCACGACCGATCTGGACAAAAATTTAACAATTAACAATGATACATTATGCATTATTTACCATTCGGACTGTATGTGTATAAACAACCTGTAACAACTATTGTACTACAGCCTCCGGGTCAATGACCCCCATCTCGATCAGGTTTTTCGTTAAGTTTCCCTGATCCATTGAGCAAATGCTGAGATGGCCCCGTTTTGTTTCTGGACATAAATGTAACTTCATTTTCTGTGCACGTCTTCTAGAATTCAGTGGGAAATACAATTATTCAAATTATCGTTTCCATGTTGTCGCGGCAGGAAGTATTATTCCGAAGGACAACATGATAAGAGCCAAAATGTATTGCTTATTTATCCTTGAAAATAGATTTTATTACATGGGAGGGTTTTTTTCTTCTTCAAAATTTAAGTAGTATATGACTTGGTGTAGGGATCACAGAATTTTGAAAATGTGCACACAATTCACTTTTCCCCATAGCACGTCATACGCAGTTTTAACTGTTTTTTGCCGTAAAATAAATAAATAAATATCACTCAAGAAATAAATCGAGTCCCTGCGAGCTTCAAGTGGATATTTTTGATTTTTGTAGGTTATTTACACGAAGCCGTCCGTGAACATTAGCGCATATTCATGTTTTTCCCAAAATGAATATTCCCCTGCCGAACTGGCCGCCTCGAAGCCTTAGATTTTGAAAAGAATTTTGGCGATACTTCAAGCACTTGAGACGTTTTCAACATTTTCTCAAAAATCGCTCCAATGTTTTACTTTAAATTCATATTGTGTGTCCTAATCCACATACGTGGAAGTGTAGTGCTTTTAAGTGAAGAAGATAGGGCGAAGGAAAATGGGCGCACTATCCGTGGTTTGTTAGGGCACTGCTCATTCACATTCATGGAAGAAAACCTTTTTTCTTTTGTACCTTTTTTTAAAAAAATTAGCCCTATCGCCCAAGGGTATTTCAGAGGAATTTAATTTCCCGAAAATACTGATGTTCCATTATTATTTGAACATTCCGGGAACCAGCATGTACTTCGTCGATCGGTACTTCAATTTTTCGGTACCATCTTCTCACAAAACGTGGATTCTGACTACACAGCAAGTTAGAGGAAGTAATTTACTATAGACATGAGCAAGATTTACCCACTTTACCACATTTGCCAGGGCTAGTCAATAATTTTTCTATCGAAAAAACTCCGTTTTCCGATGCACGATTTCGATACATTCTCTGCTTACGATGCAAGTAAAAAAAAGTATTTGGGGGAGATATAAACAAAAGGTTACTGCCAATAGGTTTACCAATGACATCTAAAAATCAATGAACAATTGGCAGGGGGTGTAGATAAAACTGACTAACAGAAGGGGAAAAAAAGTGCAAAAATGTTACTTTTGGTTTCTTTACAAATTTATAATTTTATATTCATGATTTTCAGTTTGATACAATTTACTAAGTGGAGGTGCCTTGCTGTGTCCATATCCCCATGTTATGATTCGCTTATTATCTACAAAGTCAACACTTTCTATATAAAAACCTACATTCTAATCTCTTTTACATGATTTTATTTTCTGGTATGCTGAATACCACCTCTCGAATTGTTTTACAACTTGCGTGACAGTGCAACAGATTTATGTTGAAGAATACACACACAATGACGTAAAAACAAATTAATGACAGTAATATATAAAATCATATCTTTTTGTAATTTGATGAGAGAGAGAGAGAAATAAAACAAAAGCTTATTGAATTTTACGATTATCAGAGTTTTCAAATGCTTATTAATATAAAATGTTAAATATGCTTTAAAATATTTGAATTACTGTCTAACAATTAAAATGCACAAACAACAATAAAAAAATACAAAATATCGATGTCAATTTATCCCCCATGTGCCACAAAGTTTTTGACTAAATAAATTTTTCTCAAAAGCACCCGATCTGACACCACTTTGGGAACCAATCAAACAACTGCTTCATAGAACAAGGAACTCGACCTGCACACCATTAGACGTTAATTGCCGCCTTACACAAATGATAAAGTACTTCAAGTTTTTGGAAAATTGTTTTTCAATGCATGGAATTGTACACGGGTTGAACTTGTCCTGGGTCTTGACTTAATTGAATCCTTGATTTTTTATTATTCAAAATAAATTTTAAAAAATGTATTAACTTCTAATTCAAATTAACCTCTAGCTAATTCTGTTGAATGAAGAAATTCTTTCTGTTTATGTAAGGGGTGGCATAACTTTTGTACAAAAGAGGAGGGGGAGAGAGAAAGGAAGTAAAAGAACGGAAAAAAAAGAAAGAGAAAAAAAAAAAGAAGAAAGAAGAAAGAAAGAAAGAAACGGACACACAAGACTTTTCAATATTATGACTCGCTACTTTCTATCACTTGAATAGTGTGAAAAATGGGTAACAAATAATAATTTTTGAGGAGACAAGCCATTTCTGTTTTCTTGAAATCACCCAGTCCATGTTTTCTTCCATTCAGATATTTGTGAATGAAATCCTGTTTACACCTATAGAAACTTGCAAATTGCAAACAAATTGTTCCACGTTGCTTGAAGGCACTATCCTTGACTCGTAATGATTCACAATGAAACAAATGTAAAACGATAATACAACACCACACTTCACATTATCTATTTTCTGAATATTTTATTCTGTAATTTAAATAACAAAATTATAATTTTACACACAATGTACACATGACAGTAACATTCAGAACCACAACACATAAATTACATACTAAAAAGTCAACCATAAAGCATACAATGAAGTATAAAGAAGCTTAGTTTGAATAACATAAAGATAGTAGAAAATCAAATGTTTGGCCGCTTTACAAACAATACAAATTAGCACCAGCTATTTAGAAATCAACTGGATGAAAGGAAGCTGTCATATTTTACCTACTCCACATTTAAGAATATTTAAGTATATTTTCAGTCTCCAGTATAGAAAAACCGATCTAAAAAACATTACACTAACATTTACAAATTTTAATGGGCAGTCCATTTCACTCGAGGCACAAATAGTTTTCTCCATTCAGTATTTTCTATCATACTAAGCACTTCAGGAAATCACTCTCGCTCTCCGTCTAAGCAGTAGTGTACAATGAACAGGTGGTGGTGGTTCGTTCACATTCAACCTCTTAAGATGAAATAAAGGAGGTATTATTTGAAATATACGATATTAATTTCAAAACTTGAAAATTATTCATCTTTCTACAAGTTGTAAATATTAAAACAGCACAACACGGTCAAAATAATCCCTCTTTAGTTGATCCTTAATGAACAAGCTAACCTAATCATTGGAATGAATTTTAATAAATGGAATAATTTGTACTCAGAACATATGCATTACTTCTTTTAGATATGAATAGCATTGAGTTTTCCAATAAAAACAATACTATCGAAACACTGACAGGGATCAAAAGGAATCATTCAACATTGAGGCGATACTTTTTTATTTTTTGGTAACCTCACTTTTACAATAAAATAATTATTAGGTTGCCAATTTACAATTAGCCAACATTAACATTTATTTCTTCAGAGTGTGGAATGAGCCTGGAATTTATACCAATTTCTATTTCTTCTCTTCTGAAAAATTCGTAGTCAATCACCAGTCATGTAAGCCTATTAAAATTTTCAATGTTTCTGGTATCAGGCAAAGAAAACTTCCCCAAGTCGTGTGATTTCCAATCTTATAAAATAATTATTTTGCCTATTTTCTCTTATGTAATATTTCTCCAGAACGTGAAGTAGGCCTAGATTTAAATTTTTGTTCTTCCTGAAACATGTTGCCAACCACATGTTGTCAATTAGCCAATGAGTATTTCTGAGAAATTTAAGATATAAGGCTACAGAAAAATATGCGACACTTACATGGTTTCTAAACAAATTGAAAATAATCTTTATTACAGTTATATTTAAATTTGTGGTTTATTTGATGGAACAGTGCATATTGCACCGATTCCAGCAAATGAAAATAACATTCTTGAACAAATCTTGAACAAAATAAAATTTCAAAATAAACTTATTACACTCCAAAAGTAAAATGACCTTTTCACAAAGCAATGATGCATGACAAAAATCTAAATATGAATAATACATTTTTTTTTTGTTCCACAAAACATTATTACAAAATGCTTTTCATTATAAAAAGGTCTTGTTTTCACATACAAAACGTATAGTCCTAGTTGGGTAACCACATCTCAATCTCGCAATGCCTATAAGACAAGTCATAATGTGAAAGAAAGAAATATCAAAATACCGTACAAACAGACATCTTCGTTTTGTTTGTAACTTAGCTTTCGAAAGGTCCAATATTACAAAAATGGAGGTGAAAGTTTTCAATCAAGTAATCCTAGTTATGTATCTGCTGTCTTGACAGTTTTTATATTATACAACTTTCTTGCTAGTTTGTTTAGTAATAATAATCGTGCAACACTTTGCGACTCATCATTCACCTATATACACAGTTACACAAACCGTCAAGTTCAAGCATACAATTCTGGCAAACTACTGACATCTGTTACTTCACCACTCTGCACAGTTGTACGTAAGAAATAAACTAAAAAAACAAAAAACAATATATTCACAAATTCTTATTAGTGTTGTAATTTTTCTCCCCACAACTGTGATGAAAATTAGTTTTCATAAATGACTAATTAACTATTGCTTGGATTCTTGAAGAATTTACAAACTTAAATACAAAATTCTTCTTCATAATGGGTTTATCAACCATTCAAGGTACAATTTTCATTATGTCACAGTTTAAAAGATTTGTCAAAATATGCTTTCAATACATTGGCTTCATTACTGGAAAATTAAGTTAAGCTTTTTATAATTGTTTTGTTAGGGATAAAATCTATCAGTATTTAAACCTTACTGTGAAATGTTGAAATAAATAGTTCAATTGTTCTGTAAAGAACAACTGATTTTTAATTTGTAAAATATGTACCCTGTAATTTATTAATCTTCCCCCTTTTAAAAGAGGTTTCAGATCTAAAAAATAATGTATAAGCCCAGTCACTTTTAAATTATTACTCTTTTAAGCAAAATGCATTGATGCACAACACACAGACGTGTATTGAGAGGTAACTTCATATATATATACACAGTTTAACAGGACAATCAGTCGGACGTTTATGATGTGAAGGAGTTACATCATTTAATACAATTTTTCAACCCAGGCCAAACAACACTCCAGTTTTTGATGTTAATCTTCTCATTTCAGAATTATCTGGCAATTTCACTAGACCGCCAACACTTGACACTTCAGCACAAACCTTTACACTGAAGATTTTCCTATTCAAATTATAAGATGTAGCGAGTCCATCTGTCCTTTGCTTATTTAGTATCAGGTTGTGTAATAAGTGAACTCTTATTTGTAACATGTAAAATGCACTCATTCAAAATTTGTGTTCAAATTCTCTCTGCACATCTGAAAATGAATACAAAAAACACCCAATTAACAGGCAATACAGAATTTATTACCAAGATGTAATTCTTCAATTAATTTATAACAGCACAGAGCAAAACGAGAAAATATCGTAAAATAAAAAACTGAATTGCTCAATTAGTGTTTCAGCAAGTTGTAAGAAAGAGAGATTTCATGTTTAATGTGTGCAATGTGCAGAAAAGGGCTGAAGCAATTTTGATCATAGTATATTTTCACAAAATGTATTAAGTGAACTTTGCCTGTATGTGACCAATTGAAAAAACAGTCAAATCACAAATTCTGTGAACATTTACACTGAATTGTTAATACCATTTTCAGCACACAAGCACACTAAATGTGGAATCACTACACCTTCATTACCATTTGCTGGAACTGAAAAAAAGGAACATCAAAGAAAATGTTGGAAATGTAACTAGACAATTCATGTGTTATTAAATATTATAATAAATGTGATACCATAATTTAAAAGAAAGTATATGAATACTGAAGGCAAACTATAGAAACAAATTCATAAACAAATTAGAGGAATCATTATTTGATGTGAAGCATGTTGAAACCATCTTGTGTAAGTGCCTCCCCATATATTAAAGTTGCTTGTAAACATCCCCTCTTAAATGGTAACCCGACACTTGTCAGTGGCTAGGAATGGACATTTCATAAATTAATGTGTGTTAGACGGTTGCAACTTTCTGACAAGTTGAAATTTTTGACCCCATGATGCTATGAAAATCTGAAAGTCGATAGATATTACAGTTCATTCAGTGCCCTTGGGTGTCGCAAAGTAAGGTCAAATTACATACAATAGCGATATCTAGAGTTGCTAATTTTGCAAGGTAATTTAATTTGTTTTCAATACCAATAAAATGCATTCTCTAAAATTTCCACAAGGTGAAAACTGCTGCTTCAAGTTTATTTAGAAATCTGGCCCACAAGTGAGAAGAAACAACCAATGGGGCGGAAAGAAAAATTTTTTTGCAGAAGTTTTCAGTATTATATAATTATTTAATTAAATACATTTTTAACATAGTGCACATTCACTTCATTGAAAAATTAGGCTAAATGTCGTCTACCATTATTCTCACCAACAGCAAGTACCAACCTGTACTAATGGTCATTTTTCTTCAAAACTATGAGCGACTCCAACAGATTATGCTGTACAATTCAATTCAAAAAACCTAACACTTACGTCTTCTATCCTTCACGTTTTATGGACTGTGGGGCTTCAGTGAGTCCCTTCACTTTCAACCTCTCAGCAGTCTTCAAAAATGCTGGTAATTGTTCCTGAGACACATTTACTTCACCTGCATACATAAATTCCAATATAGCCTGCAAATGGCTGTATGGAACATCTTTCAAAATTATAATTGGATGTTTGGAAGGATTTTCCTACCAAAAAAAAAGAGAAAAGAAAAAAATTAGCAAAGAACATGACAGAATGAACCAGATGACAAATGCATCTGGTATAAATGTTGGAAAATGAATTTCATAATTTTTGTAAAGGAAGAACATTATTATTTCAATTTTAACATAAAAAAATCACACTAGTTAACGTGAAAACATTCCCGACCTATTTAACAGGGGTGCACTTTTATTTACCAATATCTAATAATAAAAATGTGTCTTTTTAGCTTGTCGTTGCTACATTTTAATGGTACACCTTCTGCATTTAACCTTTTCCAAAATTTGAGAGTCCTTTAAAATGAGTGCCAGGACATAACATTATCATTTGATAATTTACACCCAATACGTTCCTGTATAAGGTTGCTGGAATTAAAATCTTTTCAGAATAAAAATTTACTCTTCGTTACATTTTTTGTTACAAGTGATTTGCATTTAACTTTTCAAAAACTGCCGTATCTTTCACTAAAACTGTACAAAACAATTTAATCAATTGTCTACAGGGAAATACAAATGAAGTAATAAAGTAGTACTTTCAACTATAAATTTGTCAATAATAAAGTTGTATTAGTTTAATAAACGATAATTATGCTTCACGAATTCCTCCGAGTACAACTTCCTGGTAGAATGAACATCAAAAGGAAGAAAGTCCAAGTACTACAACCAACAGTTCTAAGGTCTTATTACCTATGCCAGGTGTCGCTCACCACGTTTGACTGGAAGGAAAATAAGCTACTGATGTTACAGCTCACAAGTGGCATTGAAACTTTTTTACCAGAACAAAACTGCTTGGCGATTAACAGGTGTTATGTAATAAAAATAGTGAATTACATTAGATCTTTTGAACTTCAGAAAGATAGTAACAGTTCCTTAGCTTAAAAGGAGGGGGGGGGGTCAGAGTAGCAGCGTACCAAATCAAAATGATACACAATGTTGATTATGTTGGCAGGAGACCCCATCTCTCAAAAAGATCAACAGAGATGGAGATTATTCACTTTTTTGAACCAGTCATTTTGCAAAACATTTTGTTCAAACCATAACATTTTTCACTTCAGGACTTCTTTCCTTTTGCTCAGGATAATAACGAAAATAAAACGTTTAAGTCCAAGAGCAGTGTTTTAGTTTGTAGTGCATTATCTACATCTCCTATTCTTATGATAGTTTTCTGTCCCAGCACCCTATTTAGAGAATTGGTATTCTCCCAATGTTTAGAAATGTCTTTTTAAAAAATCTGTTTTAAATATTTGATGCTTCTACAAATTTTTTTTATTTGAAAAATAAATATTTGGGATTTATTAGAATGCCAGTTATTTTAAGATAATTCAAGAGGTTTTTATATTTCAGAATGGGTTCTTAAACACAACAACTATAATTATGACTTATTATACACTGTAAAATGCCTTACAATCTTACCTCCAACAAGGACTTAAAATAAGGACTACATGCTGATAACACCATTTTATGAGCTTTACATGTCTGTCCTTCACAAGCTAAAGTAACATCTGTGAAACTTTTTTCATCCCTCAAATGTTTGAATGATGAAACCATATTTGACTGGAAGTCGTTCCATTTCAAAAAAAATTGTTGTTGTTCCGCCGACATGCTGAAGTACGATTTCTGCGAGTATTCTGTAAACTGTAAATACAACGAACAAATGAGTTAGTTGTGGCGGGCTTGTCAATCCGAAGTATAACACAGCACTGTCCGTCACACAGCATTAAAATAACTCTAAAGTAAAAAAAAATATTAACAAGTTACGCATCAACGTACAGTAAGACCCAATTAATATCGAATGTCACGATCAGCAAAGAATAATTTCTAACAGTATTATAACCCCCTCTTAAAAAGTACACAGAAGTACGATGCGCATGCCCTGACACAAAGTAATGCAAAATTTATAGCAATACCTCAATAAATATATTGCCTCAACTATTGTTTAATTACCTTATTAGCCTTCTACAATATCACATCAACAAACCACCTCCACGCACGAAGCCAAAACAAGTACAAAACAGTACGAGAACAATTCTGATTGTGGTGGTGCTTCTGATTTACTGCTCTCTATCGGATCTTTTAGAAATTACACAATGTGCGACTCGCTCGTCAGAAATGATTCTGAAACATGCAGGAAACCACAGGAAACGCACCAACCAGTGGTAGCTTACATTGCCCGGGTGGCTCAATTGTCTCAACATCCACCACAAAAGATTTTCCCCAGGGTTAGTTGAACTAAGTGGAACCTCAATACACACCCACTTGACAATTATGAAATAAATAAGTGTAGAACGAAATAGTATAAAATAGATAAAATTGCTATTATTTACAGTGAAATTATGCGAATTTTGTATTTACACGTCTAACAGTTTTTGTTTTAGTGTTTTTGATTGTGGTAGCCTTCACATCACATTCGCCTATTGGTTAAATGATTTTGATATATTGGCAAAATGAATAGATCTCACTTCCGTTCCCTCCTAATCTAATAATACAATTTTGAATTTTTATCGTGAAAATCTTGTGGACAATTAGCATAATACAGTTTATGCCTTTTTTAAATATATTTTTTACTTGTATTAAATCAATTAATATATACGTAAAGAATGACCCATCTTCTTTGGAAGAGGAAATTAAATTCCTGGCTCTTGTGTTCTGACAGCTGGAATGTACGAAACCGGAAAGGCGTGGATGGGAGGGACGAACGGACACTGCGGTTCCTATCAACTCGCACAATCAACGTACACGTACTATACATATATCTAGGTAACGTGATCCTCGAGAAGCTTTCGCCATATTGAATGTAGGGGCAGTAGGGATTATACCGAGGGTGATTCTTTGACGTACCTGAACTGAAACATTGTAGATCTGATCTTCCCACAACGAATATTCAGTGAAAATGGCATCAAGAGCAGAAAAGGACAGGCAGAAACAAATTCAAGATAAATGCCAAGCTCTTTTAACCCAAATGTTGCGGGACGAAGATAACAAGTACTGTGTTGATTGTGATGCGAAAGGTATTTTAAATAAAATTACTTTTTTTCATTAATGTTTAAAAACGTCCAAGCTTAGAATTCATGTTTCTCGTCTCGTTAATTTCCACATTGAGCGCTAAAAAAGTGTACGACCTTTCTAATTACTATAATTGGTTTAAAACTCCTGACTCCTGTCACTAGCAATGTGAGCGGCTGGAATGCGAATTTTACTGGACGTTAATCGTGTAAATTATTGTTTAGGTCCGAGGTGGGCGTCATGGAATCTAGGAATATTTCTGTGCATTCGGTGTGCTGGTATTCACAGAAACTTAGGAGTTCATATTTCCAAAGTGAAGTCTGTAAATTTGGATACTTGGACACCTGAACAAGTAGTAGTGAGTATGAGTTGAAATATCATACAATGCGATTTATTGCTTCATATATGTACTAAAGTAATTTAATATAATTTGAGCTTATTGGGAGAACAAGGAAACCTTTCAAGTTGTAAGATTTGATTACACTATTGATTAGGCTTCTTGTTATATGTAATGAAAATTTTAATTTTATGGCATATTCGTTTTGTATATTGTGATTTTAGAGTCTTCAACAAATGGGAAACAGTAGAGCTCGTGCAGTGTATGAAGCTAATCTTCCAGATAATTTCCGGCGCCCTCAGACAGATTCTTCACTTGAAGCATTTGTTCGTGCCAAATATGAACAAAAAAAATATATTGCTCGGGAGTGGGTACCACCATCTATACCCAAGGTTTGTAGATTTTTATTGTATTTGCTAATATTTTCAATTGTGAAGCAGAGATTCCATTGGTGCTAACAGATTCTAAGAGATTTTGTTAATTTTAGTTTTCTCTTCGTATATTTTCTATTAAGATTGTGCCTGCAAACTTGTTTAGGTCAATTGGGATAAGGAATTGGATGAGGAAGCAGAGCGTCAGAGGAGGAGGAAGAAGGAAGCCAAACAGCAACAGAACAGAAAATCAAATACATCTCTTGCAGAAGTACCTGTACCTCAGTTGTTGCCAAAACCAAAGAGCTCCACAAGTCCAAAACCTGGTAGAACAGCAACAGATTCGAATCGCAAGTCTGCTACCCAAGATTTGTTGGGCCTAGGTATTTATATTATTTAATCTTCTACTTCCCAAGTTGTTAATTATTTTTCAAATGGGAATTCACTTGTAAAGTGTGCAGATTGTAATTGATCGCAATCATGAAGGATTACTAAACCTTTCATGCTGTTGTTACAATGATAGTGGACATCATTTCAGATACTCCTGTGAATAGCACAGCTGGTTCATCATCTGCTGGTACATCCAGTAATGGTGAAGATATATTTACTAATTTTCTTAGTGCACCTCCTGCAACTGGTACTGCTAGTGTTTCAACTTCAGACACTGTTACGGAAAGTGAATCTAATAAAAGTCAAGGGCGAACTGCAGAAGAAGAAAGCTTTTTTAATCAGCCAGCTCCTTCTAGCCAAGAAAAAAGACAACTAACTAAAGACTCTATTCTTGCATTATATTCTACTGGCCCAGCACCTACTCCATCCGTTCCAGCATCAGTGTTTGGAATGCCAGGTGAAGAAGTTACTCAAAAAAAATCACAATATTTTTGGCACTAGTTGAAATTCATTAAGAATTTGAACTGAACAGAAATGAAAATTTTGTTTCTAATCATTCTTGCAAATTTGATGACTAATAGGTGGAGTGTATACCCAACAAGCCCCAGCCTTTCAGCAAGTTCCTGCTGCAATGAATTTTGGTTTGCCTGGAACCTCAGCACTTCCCAATGGTATGATGCAAACACAAACTCTTCCTGCTACTATAATGCAGGTATGTGCTTTTTATATGTATTTATCTCTTATTCTAGATGGGACTTAAAGCTGACAGTCAAAAACTGAAAATAGATAAAAAGTGCATTTGAATATGATATGTACTTGCATGGAACTTGCCTCTGTTCGGAAGGCTCCGTCAGAAATCATTACCTGCCAATGTTTTATAGAAATTTGTTTTGGCATTTACTTTTAATGCTAAACATTGCCTTCTATTAAATACAGTAAAATGTTACATTGCCCTAGGGAATGAACTGAAGTATCCAAAGTCAGATCTGTACAGTACATGATAAGTTAAAAAAAGTTGTTGGCACAGGAAGTAACAGTAGTCTTAAAAACTGAACTCTATATTTCATTTTTACTTTACTGTATACATATGTATATACAGAGTAGTAAATAGTTTAAGAGGAACTTATGTAGAGCTGTGGTAAATCAATGCTGAGATTGTAACGAAAATGCGTTTTGTGGTCTTCTGACCTGACGAGGCTCGGATTTGAACCAAATTTTTTGAATTTGGGGGATACTCGCATGAAGCTCCTCAAAATTTTCTTTAGAATGGCTCCAATTTTTTTGAAAAAAATTCTTGGTAGAATAGATTGAAATACTTACAAAGACAGCATAGGTCTCATTTACTCTGTTAATTCTGAATTTTCAAAAGTGCAAAATTTTTTACCCTCATACAATTATATTCTTTGAAATAAGGGAATTTTTTCTCGATATCTGTTCTTCAAAATTAGATCTTGAATTAAAGGTTAGAAAAATTTGTTTTAAATATTATTAGTTTCCATGCAATTTTAAGTGAAATTGGGCATGTTGAAAAACAAGATTTTCTTCAAATTGGCTTCTAATGTTTTTGTTAAGCCTTTTGTACAGATAGATCTAGATACTTCAAACAAAATGATAATTTAAGAGATTGATTCAGAATGGGTGATAATTGCATGGTATGTTATGCAATTTTGACAAAAAATGATAATGCTTGTTTCTTTTTCCTACTTCCTCCTCTAATCCTCCAAGAATAATTATTTTTCATCAAAAATTTTATTCTAAAAGGCAATTTTCGAAATTTGAAATTTTGGCAGTTTTCGAAATTTGAAAGTTTGGCAATTTTAGAAATTTGAAAGTTTGGCAATTTTCGAAATTTGAAAGTTTGGCAATTTTCGAAATTTGAAAGTTTGGCAATTTTCGAAATTTGAAAGTTTGGCAATTTTCGAAATTTGAAAGTTTGGCAATTTTCGAAATTTGAAAGTTTGGCAATTTTCGAAATTTGAAAGTTTGGCAATTTTCGAAATTTGAAAGTTTGGCAATTTTCGAAATTTGAAAGTTTGGCAATTTTCGAAATTTGAAAGTTTGGCAATTTTCGAAATTTGAAAGTTTGGCAATTTTCGAAATTTGAAAGTTTGGCAATTTTCGAAATTTGAAAGTTTGGCAATTTTCGAAATTTGAAAGTTTGGCAATTTTCGAAATTTGAGACCTTTAGCTGTAAATCGAGCCTGAGTGGAAATTGTCCTTTGTCATTCCCACTTTAAAATGTAGTGATAAAAGTAATATAACAAACTATCGACCTATTTTGAATGTAATTCCGAGACTGGGGTTACTGATAAGATGAAGTGTGAAATATTTCCCTATCTTGCTATTAGGCATTTTGGTTTTATGAGTAGACGAAATATAGTCAAATCAAGTATGGGTCAATCCATTTTAAGTTGTCCAGTACTGGCCGCTCCACTGGTGTTCAAAAAAATCTTTAATTTATTTTTATTGTATCTGGTTTACCAACTGAGGCTATTTTTGTTTGACACAAAGTGCAATGGTACATGGTAGGATATGGCAGATATGGCACGTGCTTTGGGCACCTCTAACTAGGGGTGCTATTTTAGAGTTAAAACAAATAACAACAACCCTAATTTGAATTATCCTGACAGGGGCACAAATGCTACGCTTGCAATGGTCGCCTAATTACCCAGATACACCTCTGGGTCAGTTTAAGAACGTACAGTCAAAACTTCTACCAACCTTGGCCGCACCCCCTTATCATTTCTTAGAATATCAACAACTTAAAGTTTGTTTATCTGGCAAAACCAAGGACTGAGGATTTAACACGTTGAGATTGCACAGACTTTTAAAACATCTATAAATTTGTGGCTTAATTTTTTGTGTTCCCTTTCCAGTTAAACGTGTTTGTCTTTGTGCACAGTTGTGTGGCCGTTTATCAAAATTAAGTGTTCGTGTTGGATAGGTGATTTTACTAATGAAGTTTGCCATAAAACTGTTCATGTAGTTTTTCCCAAGGACATTAATTCAATTGAAGACTTTGGTGAAGAGGAAAGTGATATTTTAGTTAAGGAATAACTCTGATGTCATATCTATCTCTAAGTACAGATATGGAGATAAAAAACTTCCAAAAATATCATTTCTACGGCCAGTCTTGGTCAGATCGTTACAAAAATCATAAAAAACCTATATCAAAAGTATTGAGAGAAATAACTTGGATTCATTATTACAGGAATAAAAATGTTTAGGTCAATCTTCCTACCAGGAAAATCATTCAGTCCAACATGTTAAAACAAAATTCTGAAGCAAAATGCTGAATTTGTTTGTTATCTTTTATAAATTATTTTTATATTATCCAGTTCAGCTTTTAAGAGATTCTTTTGCCTTATTTGAGAAATTAGTCTGAAAATCAAACTTGGTTCATTCACGTTCCATAGATTTGGTTACAAATATTTCTGAAATAAAAACATAGAGGGTAGATAAATAATATTTAGATTTGTAGGCCAGAGTATACTGAAACCAATGCCTTTTATTTTATAATGTTAGAACAACCCAGAGCTGAATAACTTAAAAAAGAGTAAATGTCTACGTACACGAAACATGGCGCATGGCTTAAAACAAAAATGGCCGCCATTTGTAAACCAGATACAATAAAAATAAATTAAAGAGATTTTGAACAGTCACAACACAGGGAGATTTATGAACAAAATATGAATGTTTTTCGAGATAGTTAGCGACGAATTTATTAAATTATGGATCACTTAAAATGGATCGACCCATATGTTATACCCAGTACATTCTTAATGCCTTAAAAAATAAAAGCAGGTCGACAGTGTACATACAGATTTTAGTAAGGCTGGATATAGATTTTAGTAAGATTGGGTCAATCACAAATTTCTAGTACAGAAATTAAAAGCTTTTGGTTTTTCTTGCCCACTCCTACTTTGGTTTATCGATTACTTAACCAATCGAAAAGAATTTGATAAAAATCAAAACATAATTACAGAAGGATTCCTGATTCTGTCTGGAGTGCCTCAGGGATCTCATCTGGAACCGTTACTTTGTATTCTATTTATAAATGAAATCTATTTCACGGTTACAGTTGTAAAGTTGCTCCTATTTGCACATTGTAAACTTTTAAGTCGATCTCGTGCATAAATGAGTAACTTTCCTTACAATCAGTGCTAAATACATTAGTTAAATGGTGTAAAGATCTTATATTAAATGCTGCCAGATGCAAATTTATTACATTCTCTTGTTCCCAATCAGTAGCGTATTATCAATACTCAATAAATGCATTACCTTTTGGATGTGTCTGTGATTCAAGATTGGGTGTATATTTTGACTCTAAAATGTTCGTTAACCAATATTGACTATACTACTAATAAAGCCAAACAAATCCTTTGTTTCGTCCGAAGAACATGTGCTGCACTCAGTGCGTTAAACATTTTAAAAACGTTATATATCATTCTTGTGAAACCTATTTTAATGTTTGCATCCATGGTCTGGTCTCCTTGTTGTCACATTCATTCAGCTAAAATTGAATCTGTGCAGCACAAGTTCTTCAGAATTGCTGCAACATGTTTAGACATTCGCGACCCTTACATTGATCATGATTATCATCTCATATCTTCTACCCTAGACGTGCCCTCTGTTTTGTCTCTTTGTAATTTCATTGATATCTTGTTTGTGTTTATGTTAGTTAACTGTGGAATTGATTACCCGCTGTTGCTTGAGGAATTGAATTTAGTCTGCAATTTGCTCGAGAAATAAAGATACTTTCTTGGTGACAACCTACACAAATATGTACACAGCAAATAAGTACCTATCACTATAATAACTAGGATGGTCAAAGAGTCTAAATGCGATATTTGGAGCCCCGCAAAACGTTTTTTACTGATTTGCATATTTGTATTTTGCTGTGTGAGTGATCGATATTTGCATTGCTATTATGATATTCATGAGCCATATTTTTCTTAATTTTATTTCTGTACCATACCATATTTATATATTGGACAGAAGTCTGTCATATTATAAATAAATACATAAATACTGCAAATTCACCTTTAAATAGTGTGAGTAGGGTGGCAAATGAAATTGGGCCCGATTTCACTTTAAATATAGATTACAGAGTTTATAGAGCGATTTTCCTAAGGATGAGCCAAAGTGACAGCTAGTGCTAGCAACATAACTGAAGGTTCTGTGGTCGTCGTGCTCTTGAGCCCATTAGACTCACTTCCCGCATTCGTTCGTTTGCAGTTGGCTAACTCGTAAATGGCTTCGACTCTTCCTTTTGTGGTGTTCTCGTCCGACAAAAATATAGTGCGCCACGAGAAATAATTGAAATTAGCAAGTGCAGTGTTATGTGCTCTTCTGTAAAAGTTCTTTTTTTCTTTATATATTACATTGACTTTACTTTTTGTGCGATAAATATTATGTTTATTTTAAAACCGAGATGCGCACTGGTGCACATGTGTCTATTGTGCTGTTGTGTGACGAGCTGTGATTGAGAGCTTTCTATTTACATTAACAGCAGTTTTCTTTTACTGATTGTGAGAGCATGTTTTTCACACACGAAATTAAATTTAAATATTTCCCGGACTCGTGTACGTGCATGTACCTCAGCAAAACTCTTAGACATCTGCATAGGGATGTTTTCACAGGAGTCATTATCACTTTACGAAGGGGCGTGGCTGAACAGCTGTCGCGGCGGAGGGATACTTCTCCGAAATACATGTGATGTTCACTTGTTTTCGCGAACTGTCACTTTGGCTCATCCTTAGGGAAATCGCTCTATAAAAAGGGATGAAGTTAAAACTATGGAAGTATGAATGATGTGTACATTAAGATGATTATTCTGTTTCGTTGAATCGGTATTTTATTTTAAGTATTGTATTGTAAAGTTTCAGATACATTATTTTGTTGTATTGTATATTTGTGAAATGTTTTATATTTGTAAATCATTGTTACTCCAGAACTTTTTTTGTAGTAAATTGTGGACAAATTGTCTGTTAATTATAAATAATTTTTTTAATCTATAGAAAACAAAAAATGCAAATAGTGATAAGCTCTATCAAATAAATGAGCACTTGGAAATAAGTAATACTATGAAAAGATGAAATGTTTTATAGATAAGTATATATTTCAACTAAATATACAAAATATGCACCTATAATAACACAAATATGCAACAATAGGAAAAATCGGCCAAATATGCACTAATATATTAATCTATATTCTAACCAAATGTGAAGAAATTTCACTTGGCTACGCACTGAAGCAATGGACAAAAATATGCAAAATCATAGAAATCCACTCCCTCTGATTAATATTGTTGAGTCATGAGTAACATTAGCTGTTCCAATATCATTTTCGTCTGTTGGTACTGACTGGTGTATACTGATCCAAAGAGATCTGATTACTCTCTATCATGTGAGTACAGGCAGAGTGAATCCTGCTGGCATGATTCAAAAGTATTCCGTTTGGACCATTATCTTGGTTGCTTAGCAAACTACGTAGTTTATGTTTAAAGGGAGGGTTTATGAAATATTCGAATGATCGTGAGAGGAATTTCTTGATACTTTTCACTTAATGTGAAATCTATTATCATCAAAACTTATTAAACAGCCTTGTGAAAGCATGTGGCTAGAAAAACACTGCACAGATTTATTGGAGCTACTCTTGATGTAAATCAGCTGTTCCTGTATCATCCAATCGGAAACTTACACGTCACTAAGAGCACTTAGTTCAACCTCCCAATTGGATGACACTGTAACAGCATATTTACATCAAGTAATGCTGTTAATAAATTGTATAGGTTCTCGAACATTGTGTTCTGGAATGGGTAGGGGCTTCTGCTTAAAAGAACATCAAACAAGAACTGCAATTACATGTAGATTCTAATTTTTTATCATTTAAATTTAATTCTTAATATATAATTTGTCGTGTACAGTTGTTCTAAAGAATGAGCCTCACTACTGTGTTTAAATTTTCTTGTTATTAAAAACTTGCATAGTAGATATTTTCAACAAATGAAACCTTTTAATGTAGGTTTTAAAGCATCGGCAACACATTCATCTAGTGTTTAATTATTTACTAAATCTTGTGGAAAAGAGAACCTTTCCTTCTACCATTTCTGAAATGTATTTTCAGTGATGTCGTGTGAAGGTTTTTCAAAATTTTGTAGTCTGTATTTTCGTAATAAGTTACTCAAATTATAAGTCAGGTACACATAAATACACCAGGTCAGGTGCAAAATTGTAGAATTCGTGCAAACCACAAAATTAAATTTGTGTTCTTATCATTTGTGTTGATTGAAGGAAAGATTATCTTGTAGTAAATCGTATTGTAAACATGGAGTTGAATATAAATTACAAATATATTGAATGTAGGTCCTTTGTTGTACCGATTATCTGTACACATGAAGGGTGTACACATTGTTGAAAATCTTTCATATAGGGAATGTTTATTTGCTTCCTTATTGCATTTTTGTTTCTCCCTCTTAAGGATTGATATTTTCTTTGCGAGTGAAAAAACATTCTTTGTTCACAGAACGGAACATTCAGCACTGGAGCAGCAATGGCTCCCCAACAGCCAACAATTGCATCCAATCCTTTCTTCAATATGGGTCCAACTATTGCAGCTCCAGCTCAAAACTTTCAAGCCATGTCTCAGGTTTGTTTTCTGTAAAATATAGAAAGCATGAATATCGTTCTGCATGATAGTTACTCAAAATTACAATTGTTACTAGTACTGTTTAATATTAATTATTTATTGTAATAGAACAGTTCAGATGCTACAGTTAATTGAATTCAAATACTTTCTAAATTATTGAAAGTAGTATTATAATTTTCAGTCTTTCTTTCTTTGTGCTATGAGCTGCTTTCATTGAGTAATATAGTGTTGATGTTTGCTTGCTTTATGTCTAGATGTAAAACTTTGTTACTTGTATTGCATGCATGTTATTGTTGTGAATGATTGAAATTGTGTGTTGAGCATAAATTAAATTTGTAGCTAGATTCTTTTCTTAAACGTTGAAGAGAGAAAGTCTGTAGGCTAGTTAGTTTTGTGGTCTTATTATAGTTGAGCCGATAGCCCAGTCAAATTAGACAAATGAAAGAGGGGGAAAATTCTGGAGTTTTGAAACTTGACATGTCAGGTCGTTGATATCTACCGCATATTTTGCTAAACATCCGCTAGTATGCAAGAGGGAGCCGAAGGTGGGGGACTGATGTTATGTTCAATGCACAGAAGTATTTTATTTTTGTTCATTCTTTATCAACAGTCTGCATATACATAATTGCGCAAAAAACATGAACACTTTTCATATCAAATCTGATTTTATACTTACTTGCTGGTGTCCAAGTTCACAGGGTCTGAGGATACCTCTAGTATGAAAATTGATACTACATAGCTTGTTTGATCTGTATTGAGAACATATATTTGGTGAAAGATTGTGTGCACTGTCAACATTGAAATGCTATAACATAATGCAGTTGTAATATTGTAAATAGAATAATCACATCAAGTACAGAGAGGGAAGTGTGTTAAAGATGAATGACACACTCCTATGTTTGACAAGGAGATCCAACGATTATGGTAGGTCCCAACGAACAATCGTGCCAAGTTTCAAAACTGGGAATTTTTACCTTCGATCACCATTTTTGGTCTAATTTGACTGGGCTACAGTAGAAAGATTAAATGAGTATGCAAACATTTTAAACGTTTTTAAACAACTTCTACTACTAGAAATAAATGTTTAGTGTTCAGTTCACATTCTATTAACAATATTTAATTATTCCTTGGGGTAAGTTATTATTTTCTCTGAAAATAATCAACTATTTTATTAAGTATAGTTAGTTTTATTGCCTGCATGTACTTGTAAAATGATCATTTTACATTAGTTAAGTTTTGTTGCATGTTGCTGTAGGAGCATGCTTCTAGCACAGGACAAGATTTGATGCTCGATTTTGGCACTGCTGTTTCTTCAATTAATCAGGTAATGAATTTGAAACCATGGCACTAGCGCTAATCTTTTTACAGACAATAAAGATCTGTGAGTTATCACACAAGATAAAGGAATTAACCTCAAGAATTTACTTTGTCAAACTTTGAATAATTGAAAGAATGCATTCAACAGGAGTTCTTTGCAACAAATCAGATGTCCTCTGGTTTACCTTTAAATGTAATTGTAACTCTGTAATATTAAAGTTTGCTTGAAGAAAATAAAAGGTAGGAATTTGTAATTGAGAAAAGTTTTTAGAAACTGTTTACAGTTGTGAGAGAGAATTGTCACATCGAAGAAAAGTCTTAAAATTCTATAACAATTGTACTACAGTACATGGTTCCGGCAACAGTTTCACTAGGAGCAAGATCAGCAGTATTCGTTGCTGTTGTTGTCGTCAGGACTGGAAGTTCAGGAAGAGTGGTTAGGTGTCTTTCTCATCTCGTTACGACATTCTGTCAAAATGATCCTGTTTGATTTTGGTTGAGGTTAAATAGTAATAGACAATTAACATTTGAGAACACTGACCATGCAGAATGCTTAGAATTTAGATTTGCATTATTAAAAACTATCATCTGGCATTGAGGATGTGCAAAGTCGGATGTCTTTTCTGTTAAGTCTGATGACATCTTCTCTTAAGGGTGTGCTCTCTCTCTCTCTCTCTCTCTCTCTCTCTCTCTCTCTCTCTCTCTCTCTCTCTCTCTCTTCTCTCTCTTCTGTCTTCTCTCTTTTCTTCTCTCTTTTCTTCTCTCTTTTCTTCTCTCTCTTTTCTTCTCTCTCTTTCTTTTCTTCTCTCTCTTTCTCTTTCTTCTCTCTCTTTCTCTCTTCTCTCTCTTTCTTTTCTTCTCTCTCTTTCTTTTCTTCTCTCTCTTTCTTTTCTTCTCTCTCTTTCTTTTCTTCTCTCTCTTTCTTTTCTTCTCTCTCTTTCTTTTCTCTCTCTCTCTTTCTCTCTTTCTCTTCTCTCTCTTTCTCTTCTCTCTCTTTCTTTCTCTCTCTCTTTCTCTCTCTCTCTCTTTCTCTCTCTCTTTCTTTCTCTTCTCTTTCTTTCTCTTTCTCTCTTTCTCTTTCTTTCTCTTTCTCTTTCTTTCTCTTCTCTCTCTTCTCTCTCTCTTTCTCTTTCTTTCTCTCTCTTTCTTTCTTTCTCTTTCTCTTTCTTTTCCTCTCTTTCTCTCTCCCTTTCTTTCTCTCTCTCTCTTTCTTTCTTTCTCTCTATATCTCTCTTTCTCTCCTTTTTTTTAATGATCCAGATTTGTTGCCATTTTAAAATATTAATTGCGATACTCTTGTAAATGCAAAGAGAATTTGCTCTCCCCACTCAATCAACATTCGTTTAAAAACTAGGCATTTCCTGTGTGTGGGTGGGTAGGTGCATGAATATGCGAGTCCGTTTGTCAATTTTGTTGTAGTGTACATGGTTAGAATATTCATTGTTGCTAACATATTTTAGAGGAATTGTGTGTTGTAGTAGACTTTGCTTGTAATTGATTACTTACTAATGTTCTTTTCTATAAATTATGATCAACGGATTTTGCTCCTGAGTTAAAATTAGTTACAAATAAGTGAGAAATTAACTACATATACTGTATATTGTAACTATAGAGGCTTTATCATAAAGGAAACCCAATCATCTTTGAATGTTCCAGTAAGTTGTTAAATTATATGCATCACTGTATTATACAATATTCCTTGTTAATTGTTGCCAGTTGTTTACATCATTTGTATCTGAACAGTCATAAGTTAATGTCTAAGGAGAAAATTTTGTTCTTTTTCTCCTTCTAGAGAAGTACATCTGTTTTAATGATTTTGATTTTAAAAATATTTTCAGAAAATTCTGACACACAAAATGCAAATTTCAAACAATTTACTGACGTTTGTAAACAAAAAGTCACAATGTTGTTTTGTTTGTGTGTGTGTGCACAGTTACCTCAACAAATGAACAGGCTCAATTTGGGTGGCCCAGTTATGACAGCACAGCCTCAACCCATATTGGGGGTGGCACCCCCTTCAGTGGCAATGGGTATGCAGGTCCCTACGATGGGCATTCCTTCTGGATTAACAGGCAGTTCGGCCACTCTTGGTATGAGTGCCTTCCCACAGCAGCCGGCTGGCCAGGGCCACACACTGGCCACAAATTTATGGCAGTAAAGACTTGAGACAACTAGGTAAATTTATGAATAAAATTTTGTGTGGGTGATGTGGTGCTATGCTGTTTTGTTTTCCTTTTCTTTTTTCTTTTTTTCTTTTCTTTTCTTTTCTAAAAGATGGTAGAAAATGATCTTATTTGAAAGCCTGATAAATAGTATCTTATTATTATTGTTATTATTATTTTTACCATATATTACTTCACTGTTTCCTGCCTTACTGTTCAGATGTTGCAATAACAGTCCTTTATTTAATGTGTTTGCAATTGTTGCTGTATGTCAGTGCACTGATCAATTGCACATTCAATTTTTGATATTAAAAACATATTAGGTATACTGAGCAGTGAAGTCTTCTATTAAGAGTATGGTACTTGTCTTGAGATAAGCCTGTCTTGTCTGACAGAACATATTTCTAATGCTATTTCCATAATTATTAAGGCAGTTCTGTTTATCTTACTGCATATTGTTGACTGTTCCAAAGTATATTGCTGTATTTAGTTGATTATTTTGTCTTTGTGTGTAGAAAGATATGTGAAAGCAATAGTGAAAAACTTTATGAATTCAGCTGTGTACATTTTGAAAGTGTGGTTGCTTCGATGAGCACTTGAAAATGTTGCTAGATTCTATAGACATTTTACTTGCAATTTCCAGAAACACTGATTTGTACGGAAATAAATGCCCTCCAACAGTCTCTCCCGACATGTGTCTTAGTTGTATTGAGATAAATAAAAAAAGTAGTTCATTGTGTGAAATCTTGTTGATTTAAAATTGAAATATTGCTTAGATTTTTGGCAGTTCCCAAATGTGTTAAAATGCATTTATATCAGTAATATGTTAATTATAATAATTATTATTATTATTAATATAATATAAAATTATAATAATAATAATTATTATTATTATTATAATTGAAGTATAGTTGGTACAAATTATTTTTATTATTTGTATCTTCCCTATCCAAGTTGTGTTGAATGAAAGTTTTGCATGGTGATGGAAGGTAATGTTAATCGTCAAGTTGTCTTGACTTTTTAATCAGTATATTTTAATGCACCATCTATATGTACTTGCATATTTGTAGTGTTACTTAGGGACTGTTTCTGAGGCACACTAGAAAGCAGGTGTAGCAAAGGGTGCCAACACGTCAGGGAATGTCGTGACTACTAGCAAAAGTTATAAACACCAAATAAGTGTCATGAGGATCTCAGTGCTGAATTGTTGTAGGGAAAAAGCATAATATTAGCGTGTTGCTGTAATGGGGGCCATTTGGATTATAGATCCCATTTGTTTGCACTAACTTTTAAGGGACTATTTTCAAAAATGAATGAATTACTTAGTGGTGGTAAACATGGATGATATTATTGTTCATTGTGTAAATGTTTGTTTCATGTATGTATGTATTGTATTGTTACAAGCATGCAGCAGAAATGCTGTACTTATTTGCAAAAGTGATTGTGGTATAATATAATTCTTTTAAAGAATTTGTTGTACTGTAATAATGTAATTGCTATATGCAGTTATTGTTCCGTTTTGCAGTTGACATGTTTTGTAAATCTTACTGTTCTAAATGATCTCTAGAAAGAAGTATTGATATCTTCTGATAGTGAAGAAGTGAAATGCACAATCTAGCAATTAAAATTGTCTATGTTGTTAATTCCATTGCATTGTCATAATTATTTTTCTAAATTTATCAGAGAAAAAGATTGTCACTAACTTGAAGACAATTACATGGTGTGAAATGCCTTGCAGTAAGATTGTTTGATAATGTGCCTACTTGTAGTAGCTTGATATTGGTGAACCTAGAAGTTTCATTTAACTATTTAAATTTTAACTGCAAAATGGAACAAATCATTGAAATTTAAATATGGTAAGTTTTAATTACCTGGCAAATTGTGAAAATTTTAATTTGTATTTCTTTTTGTAAATTAAGGTGTAGATATTTTTTTAAAGATTCCTAAATGTTATTTTAGTTCTATTTATATGTATGCCCACTGAAAGATATACTTGCAAGTTGCAGTACATTCTTTACATAAAATGTTATTATTCTAGTTTGGCCTATTGAAATTTGTTACTGTCTGTTGAATTTATTGCCATCTTAAAATAATTTAATTTTCTAAGACTGATGGTAACACACAACAAATATCAAAGGATTCATTCCTGATGTGGAAATGACGTTTGATCTTACAAATAATCATTATTGCAAGTCTTAGGTTTCTTGAAGATCAGTGTGAAAATGTATTCAAAATGTTTGATCTTGTAGAATCGTACATACCAAAAATAATATCTGAAGTATTAAAAATTGTAATTTATGAAAAGTCTCTAAGCATTATTTTGTGTTAGACTTTTTTGATAATATTTTGTACCTACACAGGAAAGGCAAGGAGTCATATCAATATTAATATTTTTTAAATGAGAACCTTACTAAAAAAGTCTTCTCTGCACCAGATAATTCCAATGCGTGATATGTACCATTCATTTACAGGGATTTTATGGAGAGTTACGATATCTTTGAAATCTGGTTTTTCAGAGGAAGATCTTGTCAAGAGTTTCTGATTTTGAATGTGAAGTTGTTTGAAAATTAATTTGTTGTGTGTTTATCTTGATTGCCAATTTCTTCAAATATAAAAACAGTTTCTCGAGTTTATTTTCACTTGGTAGAGGTACTTAACCCAGTGTTTTTGATATCATTAGACTTCGGTCTCTCTCAGCCAAATGTTAAGTTACAGTGTACAGAGTTGTAACTTTTGTACAACCAGTAGTTTGTCTTAAATTGAGGTGCCCATAGCGTCTCCAACAAAAAATTTGTATTGTATAGATATGTAATTTCTTACAAATAAAAAATGTTATAGAAGCAAGCTGTGTTCTATAGTTTCAATTTATTTAAGGGATTAGCCATAAGAGAGATGCTGCTCCCTTTACATTTTTCCTTTCTGATTGTCCCATGTTATGTAAATTGTTTGACAACTCGGCCATTTCTTGCATGACCCTCTTTGAGTTATTGAGAATTGGTATATTAATTTGATTTGGTTTCATGTGCAAACAAATGGATGATTTGATGATAAACAATGGGAGTGCTTTAATTATTTATCGTGTAGCTATTATGGTAATATGGTAATGACGAAGTTTTGCACATGTAGGGAGCACATAGGCCATTAATCATATATCAGACGCAACCTTCGTACAGCTTATACATTTCTTTTATTCCTTTAATTAGGTTTGACCAGTTGAGAAGTTATTTAATACCTTGTTACAGTTAAATTAGACTAAAAATTTAAATTATTGGCTACTTTTGGAAGGGGTGAATGCTACTTTCTTTTAAAGAAATTAGGTTACTCAAATACTTAACTTATACTCTTAAGTTCTGTTGCAGATAAAGCAGAAACCATTGAATATTACTGAAAAAATAAAATGATAAAATTAATCCCGAAAAGTTATTATCCTTTAAAGTTGAACTTCTACTTTGGCGTAATTACAATTTCAAAGAACTGATATTTAAACTGGGATTGATTTATTCTGGACGAGTATAATTGTCTATAATTTTGACAATTGGGGTGAAAATCGTAATTATATTGTAAGTTATCAAATTTGTTTAGGAAATTTTAATGATGGACCTGCACTCAACAGGGTAATTTGAATATGTACAGTAACCCTCACAAAAAATTACTGGCAAAATTGTATCTTCCCAACCGCGCCGACAAACTTGCCCCACGGCGCGCGGGAGAGGCGCGTAGACAAATCATTAGCACGTAAAACCGCCGTCTGTGATTGGTGCAAAATCCCGAGGGTTGGAAAACACACTGTCTCAGGGGTGGGGTCTGGTTTGCTTACGTATGAAGAGGAAATATCGGAGAGTTTGTGCACCCTCGAACGTTAAAGCATTATGTTCTCCGCATGCGCAGTTTAAATTTCGCATCACTAGTGCATTGCGCATGCGCGGAAAGGCGATAGCCCTGTTCGCTATGGCGTGCACAAGCCCTGTATTGACATATTTCCTCGCCAAAGGAGAGATTGTGCGTGCGAGTACGCTAAAACGAAAAAAATATTTCTGAACGGGAGTTTTCCGTACAGAATTACTATCAATAGACCAGTAAAAAATTTAGTATTTTAGCAACAATTATAGTAACTTTTTGCAATCAATTTGTAACTCCTGTGAAACTATTTTAAAATGTTCATTTCAGGCACATTTTGCGGAGCCTTCCCGACCGTTCTAACGCATATTTCGAATTTGAATTGTAGCTGTCCGCGTCATGGTCGATGGAGCTGACGTTTCGACCATCTTGTTGTTGCCTTCTTCAGAGCTATACTGCTGATGCAGCCATCTTGTTATGGCCTTCTTCAGAGCTATACTGCGGATGCTGCAGCAGTATAGCTCTGAAGAAGACCACAACAAGATGGCCGAAACGTCAGCACCATCGACCATGACGCGGCTAATCCCGGGCAGCCAAGAAGAATTCAATGACTCCAGCCGCGGAAGCGTACAACTCTAAATTTCGAATTTGCTTATAAAATTGTTAATTCGCAGTTTTCGGCTCTGAGACAACGGGGGACTTCCCCTTTAGATTTGCAAAAGTTGGAAATTGTTTATAAATTTGTAAATGTAATGTAATAATACAATATAATGGCGTTTAAACGCGATACAAAATTCCGGAATTCGATCGGTGCTATCATATTTCGTTCTCGAGATATGTAATTGTTTATAAAAAATTAGCATCTTGAAATAACCCCATGTTTTGGAACTCAATTAATTCGCTCTACACAAACATACTGAAAAAAACAGTTTTCCAATGTTGCTCTTTTGCCCGCCACGTACACTTAAAAAGCACTTAGCTTGTAAACAAATTCTGTGGCTAATTTAATTACGCTGAATCCGTCTGTTTTACGGCGGGTATGAACATACTTCAAACTTGAAGGAGGATGATTGTTTATTAAATGACAGAACATTTACATAATTTATTAAACTTTCGTTTTGCCCCGAGTGATAGCGTCCACTTCCTATGACTGCAGTCTAATGGGGTGTTAGGCTCAACAGGTGCACCTAACACTGATCACAAGCCCGGCATATGCTGTACAAACTTTGAAGTCAATTTGACACAATAAAAATTGATATCGTGCTCTCCAATATGTTGTACTTCAGCAGTTATTAATATACTTATAAGATATGAAGTCTGGGGGAAATTGTACATTACAAAAATATTTGAGAGAAAGCACAGGAATTGCACATAGATAAACTGTAGCAATTATAGGGTCAATCCATTTTAAGTGGTCCAGCACTGGTCGCTCGACTATCTCGAAAAAAAAATCATATTTTGTACATAAGATTGATTATATTTTGGCTGTTCAAAAACATCTTTCATTTATTTTTATTGAATCTGGTTTACAAATGGCGGCCATTTTTGTTTTACGCCGTGCACCATTTTTCGCATCTGTAGAGATTTAGTCTTTTCAAAATTATTCAGCTCTGGGTGTTTCCAGCGTTCTAGAATAAAAGGCATTGGATTCAGTATACTCTGGCCAATAAATCGAATTATTACATACCTACCTTTTATGTTTTTATTTGAGAAATATTTGCAACTAAATCTATGGAATGGAAATGAATCAAGTGCGGTTTTCAGAGAGTAATTTCTCCAAGAAGGAATAGAATCTCAGCCTTAATTTTTTCTGTTCTTTTACACTTAACAGTATAGTTACTTATTGTAAAATATTATTGGTAAGAAACGTACCCCTTGAAAATTACATCCTCTTAAAAATTGGAATTTTCGATTTTTTCCAAATTTTCAACTAATATTTCTGTAGGGGACCAGATAAAAATCTGAAAATTGCACACATAGTAGATCGCTAGAATACCAAACTTCATTAAAAAATTCAACTTTGGACTTTAACTCAAAGTATTTTTTAAAAAATTATTAACTTTCGCAAAAAAGGGCTTCATTTCTACATTGAGGATACGTTGTGACAAGTAGTAATCATATTATTTTGAGGCTATTTTAAGCTAAAATCCATTTTGATTTAAAATAATTAATTATACTTTATTATTAATAAACAAAAGTTACGTAATCTATTTTGAATATTACTTTACTTTAAAACAAACTTACATCTTGACATCTATGTTTGTAATTAAAATATGGTCATTTTGATGTCAAAAGATGAACTGGATAATATAAAAATAGTTTATAAAAGATAACAAATAAATAAATTTAGCGTTTTGTTTATTTTTTCGCGTGTAGATGCCTTGTAACCTGACATTGTAGCCAACCTCTGTACGAGGAGAAAAAGTCAACACACGTTCCTTGACGAATCGTCAAAGTTAACGGAGCGTTATTTCTGACGGAAAAGTGTTGGTGAAACGTAAGGATGCGTCAATATTTTGACGTTCGTCAAAAATGACGATCGTCAAGACAGATTTCACGAGTGTTGGTGAAATTCACCGAATGAGTACAGTAATGAATAATTATAAGCTTCCTGTAAAAATGTATTAAACAATTTACGCCATGGTGGCGGAAAGTATGGTTGCTAGCCTTGAAGTGTAAAAGGCAGTCACAATCGTAGTCGAGACCTTTTCCTTCTCAGATATCCACCAAGATCCCAACTACTGAATAATCTACCGGTTTTCTTTCCAAATATTCGAAGAAGATACCGATTGTCGATTAAGTTATTGATCTTGTTTCTTCTTAATTTAGTTTACTGTTGACCACATCTGCTACATAAGTTAACGTTGAGAACATTAAAATATTTCTGCACACCCACGCTTAAAAATAAGCGGACCCGGCTATTGTCACGTGCCGCCTGAAACACCAATCACGATATCTGTAACAAATATAAGCGTTAACCAGACTCGGTTTGCTAAGACCAGGCTTGTACCGAATCGGTTGCCGGTTATATTTATTTTGAGTTCTTAGTACACTAAGAAAGCGCACAAAAGCCGACTGCGGTATCTTGCAAAACATGATGTATGCAATTGAGTAAGTGTTGGCTTCCACTTTACGTGGATGGGAACCAGTGACGAGGAATATTGAAATTATTGTGATTTCGCATATTCAGAAGCCCTTTAAAATAAAAAGTAATTCAACGTCCCAAATTAAACAGGCTTTATACTACCAGGTCGATTTGGTTCTAAAATTTCGTGCGGAATTGCAGCAGATCGTCCGTATTGATTTTCCCAAGGTCACATGCTTCCATTAATTCTTCCCTAGCAGGGAGCAATACATCCAGAGAGTAAAAACCAGTGAACACCTGGCCACACTGCAATCGCTTCTCGGTGTTATTTTCCTGGAAATAATTACGATGTAAATAATCGAAGTACTAAATCGAAACTACAATGGGAAGACTTTGCTTGCCTTAGCGGGTAGCAATCGACTGCAATCTCGATCTTCTGCGCACACGCAGATGCACAAAAGTGATGCGAAACTTGAACTACGCAAACGCAAAAGATTGATAGTGCTTTCGATTACTTTAACGTTCGAGGGTGTAAAATAATACAAAATGAAAAAAAAAAAGAAAAAAAATCAGAAATGCGCCAAACTCATGGGTAACTATTTACTGTTGTTACGAGGTGTCAGCACCTTATAAGAGTAAGCGTGGTGCAAAATCTCTCTTTGAGATACACACAAGATTCGGCGTTCCGTTATTTGAAACCATTAACATTAGCAGTTTCGGTTAAGTGCAAGAACTACGCCATTCGGTGAAGGTCAGAGAAGTCCGAGGGATCTATAAGTCCGCTTATTTAAAGTTTATGAACCGCTGTTGAACCTGCGTCAGAGACGGAGATAAAATCTTCCTCTCATCTTCCTATTTATTTTCTTATCAAAAGACGACCAGAGAGGACAATGGTCAAGCCCAGGGGTCGGCAACCTGTGGCTTGCGAGCCGCATGCGGCTCAATAGAACCATACTTGTAGCTCTTGAATTGTTTAATAGTACATATTGAAACATTAACTGCAATATTGCAGTTGCCAAACCAATATAATAATCCTGCGCACACACCATAATGCGCGGTAGATCGTATGCATGTAAACCTAGCTTTAGCTAACCTTGCTGTCCACACTCACCGGCGTCACCCAATGTAAATAAAAAAAGAAGCGGTACAAGGTCACTGGGAGAAGAGTCGTGAGTTTTCGAATTCAACGTTTTATAAAAGTGAGCCTTACAACTTTCTGAACAATTCCATCATGCAATGCGAGGAATTTCAGCCAAATATTTGTTTATTAGAACATCCAATGTGTTACATGTGCGCACTGTGGCCTTATTATTGAATACGTTCTCTACCATTTAATTTATACTTTAAGCAAAGCTATATTAACTACTGAAGTTAGGTTTTTACAATTAGTTTTGTTTTAAGTTAGAAAAAAACTTCCGTTTTCTTTAGTAAGTTGATTTATATGTTCTGTTACTACGCAAAATATAATGTTTTAGTTTCACTATAAATACATGTTTAACAGCAGATAAGGGTTATATTATTGTTTCTAGTACATATTACCGATGTATGCTTTTATATTTGGCTCTTTAAAAAAAAAAATCACATCGGGGGGCTCCTAACGCCAGAAAGGTTGCCAACCCCTGGTCTGGCCGCATGAAGCAGACGCGCTTCGTGGGCCTGCATCAGTTATAGGAGTTCGATTGTCAAGAAAGAGCACGGATCGGAATTGGAAACGGGACTTAATGTAAATGGGAACGTAGAGTTCACAAGTTCTTTTTTCTGGCACAGATGAATTAGTGTTCGGTACCACAAATATTGTAAAAAGAGAGCCGTAAAACGAAAACGATGTAAATTGATTTTGTAAATATTAATATTTTGTAAAGGTTGTCTTTTATATATGATTTATAAACAAAAACAGCTTCAATTTTTTATAGACAACATATCACATTTTTGTTTTATTAATGAACTTAAATGCGCGACGTTTCGAAATATAAATTTAAGCAATGAGTAACATATTGTATTTTGTCTGTATGTTGTATTAGCCTGAAGAAGAAATCAAAGGATGATTTCGAAACGTCGCGCATTTAAGTCCATTAATAAAACAAAAATGTGATATGTCTATAAAAAATTGAAGCTGTTTTTGTTTATAGATTTTGTAAATAGTTTAAAGAAACAATTTGTTTGGTATAATATCGAGTCAAGTCAAGAAGACCTTTCCACATGCTTGGTTCACGTTTCACCTAAACCAAGGAATTTATGTAATACATGTAAGAAAGAACCTGCCTTCGAAGTTTCCATGAATGAAAGGGAATACATGTTTCTAATTTCTGGGTGATTTTTACAGTAAGTTAGAGACGTCATCTTTTCTTGAGGCACCCACGTTTCCCGTATGGAATGTGATTTGCATAATTAACGACAAAAAATTTCTGAGGTATTCCGCTTCGTCCCCTCGTAACCGCTCAGGCGTGATAATGTAAATTATATAACTCCCTATAATGCGTATAATATACTCCGTATATATGTACATATACGAGAAGGTAGAAGGGGTGAGGTGGAAAGACGTTAGGTACAGAGTAGACAAAGTGCAAGGGCAGTAAATATAAAATATAAATAAAAGGGCAGGTCAGAGGAACATTACAATGTGTGTGCGTTGTAAGTGATTCAAGGTGGTAAAAAACAAAATGCATCATTTTGTACCGCAGATTCTGGTCGATTTATTTTGTTGTGTAGCGCCCGAAACGTCGTTCTTGTTCTCCGATTTAAATAGAGGAACTTCTGACGTACGCTGATCCGCAGTAAGTACTCAAAACCTTGTTTATACGAGTAAACCTGGTTTATACGAGTCCGTAAAAATACGATCTATACAACAATTTGGATTTCAGAAACATAAATACTAGAAACACATAAGAAACATTATTTTGTGTATTATTTTTAAAAAATTAATATATTTGTTTACAAAAAATTAACACAGAAATAAATTAGAGGTGTTACAGAATGGCACAGACTTTCTCGTAGCATTTTTTTTCTAATTTCCTTGGTGTGGACTGGTTTTAAGGTCATGCTTTATTCTCTGGACAGCTGCCATCTATCGTCGCCCAAAGTACTATTTTTTTTTTCATTTTCTCAACTTTTCGGTTTCTTAATAGTATACCCGAAATATTACTTCAAGAGTATTAAATAAGAGTAAAACATCGTCCTAAATAGAAATTTTCATTGAAAAATTTGAAGCCGTTTTTAACAAAATGGCGATTAAACATTACTGTAAAGTGAAATTAGACGATCTTTTTCGCAGGAATCTATTGAAAATTTGAAAAACTTAATTTCAAGTCATTTAAAGCACATCCACTCACAAATGCAATAATGTATACAAATCTATGGGAATGGGCGCATTAACGGCGAGAGACATGTTTAAAAAACATATTTGTGTAATTTTGGAAAAAAATACACCAAAATGAACTTTAAACCATATAAAACAGTGCCATTACCACTATCCGTTGGAAAATTTCGAAGAAAAATTTTGAGCGTTTCTGAAAATGCGGAAATTTGAAATCATTTTAACAGAAAATGTTGAGTTTTCCAGAAAATGTATGACATTATTTAAAGCACTTGTACTCATAAATACTATAATGTGAACATTTTTTCGGTAATGTAAATATTTACGACGGGAGGGACGAATAAAAAAATACATTTTTGTAATTTTTGAAAAAAACAAAAGAATAGAGCTATATGGAGTATATATGATCGCATAGGGTTTGTTTGGCACTAACCCTACCAAAAATTTAAAGAAAACATTTGGAACATTTTTGTGAAAATCTTGTTTTTGTACTTTTTTAAATTGCAAATATTGCACGAAACATTGCTCGAAAACTACTAAAATTTTCAAAAATATCTTCATGACCTTATTAAAAGAACCGATTGTAAGCAACAAATTTCATTGAAAGGGAAAATCTCTATTTTTAATTTTGTTGTTGCAGGAAGACGCCGGAAATAATTCGAACTTTTGCAATTTTCGAAAATTCAGTTATAACCGTGAAAATCGAACCTATGCACCTTTATAATCTTAATTTACTCTATTCTTACAATAAATTTACAGAAAAAAATTTGAGCAGTTTTTGAGAAAATTTTGAAATTGTTCGGGGGGCTTCATGTAAAGTACCCCCAAATATTAAAGAATGTTTTTCAAAATCTCAAAGCTTCAACAAGAGCCAGATGGACAGGGGTTTCTTCAATTTGGGAAAGATCGTACGTGTGGGTTAGGCGCTAGTAGTGTTCACAGACGGACGGACGGAGAGACTGGCAGACGTTTTGGAGAAAAATAACAAACACTTTTTCGGTATCGGGGGACTCTCGAAATCGATTTTCCGCAGCATTACATAACTTTCTCGTTACTGGGTATATTGCTCCGTACATACGTATGTTTACGAGAAAGTAACTATGCTACTACAGAATGGCAGAGACTTTCTCGTAGTAAAGTTTTCTAGTTTCCTTGGTGTGGACTGGTGTCTACTGTACAGTCTTGCTCCTCCTTCTTGCCTGGTGCCAAAGTACATTTTTTGAAATTTTCTCAACTTTTCGGTTTCCAAATAGTACATCCGGAAAAATATTTTAAGAATATTAAAGAATGCTAAAACATCGTCCAGGAAATTCAGGCTAGACTAGAAAAACCAAATTATTTCGGTCGAAGCGATCACACTCACAAAATTCGAACAAGGAAACAAAATTCAGATCTTGGGAAATTTTCCTTTTGTATAACAGAATAATTAAAGATTGTAACAGATTACCCCCAGCAATTTTCAAAGCTTTTCCTCTAAGTGTCCGAAGTTTTAGAAACAAGTTAGAACAAGATGAGAGTAATAGATATTAAATAAGTGCTGTGAAGTGCTGACCAGTGTAATGCAAAGCAAAACAGTGTAGTGTAGTGCAGTGCAGTGAAGTGTAGTGTACGCAATCAATGAATTTAAAAAAAATCTAATTTAGCCAATATTATGTAGTTTGTATTAAAGTTTAGTATCACCAACATATAATTATTGGATATCATGACAGAGTTGAAATAATTGTTATTATACTTAGTGTTAGTGATAGAATGATTATGGCATCCTCGTCTTGTACTGTACTCTATTATTATTATTATTATTATTATTATTATTATTATTATTATTATTATTATTATTATTATTGTAATTAATGTTATTTTAACTGCCACCGGGTCATACCCAATTGCAGTTCAAATAAATGTATGTATGTATGTATGTATGTATGTAAATAGATGTTTTCATTGAAAAACCTGGAACCGTTTTAAAGAAAATAGAGTTAAGCTTTACTGTAAATGCGAAATTTGAAGCTCTTTTCACAAGAATCTATTGTTTTCGAAAAACATCATTTGAAGTAATTTGAAGAACATCCACTCACAAATTAAATAATGTATACAAATGGGTGAAAATCTGCATATTAACGGTGCGAGTGATATTTAAAAGAAATTACATTTGTATAATTTTTTAAAAAACAAAAGAGTAAACCAAAATGAACTTTACGTCATATTAAAAAATGCAATTAGCACTATCCATTGGAAACGATTGCAGAAAAAAATTGGAGCCGTTTTTGTGAAAATGGCATTAGAGCGTTTCTGAAATTTTGAGCTCATTTTCACAGAAAACTGTTGTTGTTTGAGAAACGTTATTTGACATTATTTAAAGCACATGCACTCATAAATATAATACTGTAAAGAAATAGCCTTTAAAGTAAGTATTACCTACATGAGAGACAAGAAAAAAACTTGGTAATTTTTGAAAAACAAAAGAATAGAGCAATATGGCGTTTATGTCATCGGCTAGGGTTTCTTTGGCACTAATCGTACCAAAAATTTAAAGAAACAATTTGGAGACGTTTTCGAGAAAATTCCGCGCTATTGCACGGAAACTACTTAAATTTACAAAAACACTACTTGATCATAATGAAAGAACTATTTATGGACAACAAATTTCATTTGAAGGAAAAGTCTCTATCTTCAATTTTGTAGTTTTAAGAAGTTGCCGAAAAAAATTCATACTTTTACAATTTCCGAAAATCAGAGTTAACTGGACCTATGCCACTTTTGTAAGTGAATTTAACTCTTTTCTTACAAGATATTTAAAGAAAAATTGGAGCCATTTTTTGGGAAAATTTTGAAATGTCCCTAAGGCTTGATATAAAGCCTTAATTAGCAATAAATTAATGAATGTTTTTCAAAATCTCATAGCTTTGCCTCATGCAGAAACGAAAGGGTTTTTTTCAATTTGGAAAAAATCTGACGCATGGTTTTGGGCGCTAGGTTTGTTCACATACACCAAACAGACTGACAGACGGACTTTTTTTTAAAAAAATTGGTATTTCGGCATCTAGGAACCACAAAACAGGGATTCCGGCTACACCACGTGTTAGAGGATTTTTCCCCCTTAATTGAGCAACTGGATTTATCCGCCTTTTCGTTATCAGGGCCCAGCAATGTTTTTTTCTGTCGAAAATCCGTCGTTTTTTCGCGCTGCATTATATAACTTTCTCTATACTACGTATATTACTCCGTATTACGTAGGTATACGAGAAAGTAAAGATGTCAAAACTTTTATTAGTTTTTCATATATTAAATTTAACCTGGAAATTACGATTTTTTTATGGCATAAGATAGAAATTAATAAGTAAAGGAGAGATAATTAAAGATATTATATAAGGGAGAAAGAATAAAGTAAGATAATTACAAAACAATGTACAGTTACTGTCCAAATATGTCGTAATCTATCAACAAATTCTATCCATATTTTAAATTTCCCGCTAGTATTTTGTCCCTCCAAACACGATGTACTCTTTGGTGGTTGGTATTATTATTATATTTTGGAGGAATATATTATTATATTTCTTCATGAGTAGGGAGAAACCTGTCTGAACATGACACTTTCGAGCATCCACGAAGTTTGCAAGGAGACTTTACTCCGTTGTAGGAGACATGGTGGGGGTATGTTCTGTCGGCAGCTAGACGGACTCACTTAACTTCAGCGGCATCACGCGATGAACGAAGGAACTTATTTCGTCTATTTTCAGCCAATAACGACGCGGGACCACGCTATGTACACTTTACTGTGTGCACGTAAATAGAGAGTAGGGAGCATGGTGGAAATAGGGTTGTTTGTGCTCCATCGAACGTTAAAAAACTATCAATTTTCTGCGGGTGTGCATTTCTAGTTTTGCATCCCTTTTATGCATATGTGCGTGCGCAGAAGATCGATAGTACTGTGCGCTATGGCGTGCACAAACTATTTTTCCATAGACAAATGTGGGTGCGCTACGCTATTTTCCTACTCCCGGAGGAGAGCCCACCATGAGTCTCCTAGACATCGCGCGATTATCTTTCGGCCTACCCAAAGAGATTGGATTATTTATACTATTTCCAAAAAGCCTCTTTAGATTTTCACACATTATAATATATAGGTTCTGAATTTGATTAGAAAATCTATTTTACAATATCTGATACAAGTCATATGTTCTTGAAAAACGATGTCTATTTTGTTATTTACTTTTGACCTTGTTATGATCACTTATCTATAGTTCGTAATTTGTACAGAAAATGGATGAAATGAATAAATGATATTTTTATGTTTGAGAGATGTATGTGTAAGCAAGATACGTATTTAAAGTGTCATGTAATGAAAACACAGGTTCACTTGATTAGTATTTCCGGTCCCGCCATTTTATATACTATTTATTCCTTGACCCCCGTACGACTTTCACTCACGTTGCATTTATCGCCACGTGATTATTCGTACAGTAATTTCGAAAGATTTGGGCGTGATTACAACGAAGATTTATTGGAGTGTGGACAGGTAGGCGTGTAAGCTATATTTTTTGTGTTTTTGTATTACAATTTGCAATAGTCGCTAAGGGGTGTCAAAAACAAAACAACTGATTTTCGTGATATCTAATGATTTTCAGGTTTCAGCAAATTTCTAAAAATGCCAGAGCTCACTGAAGTAAACAAGGCCACATCTTCTCTCAGTGATGCTGTGGGAGGCGGTGCAGGTTCAGCAGGGTCAGGAACAGAATCAGATTCCGATGACACCATCCCTGAGCTGGAAGATCCTGGAACTGGAACGGCTGCAGGTGCTCTTGGTGGGGCAGCAGCTGCAGCTGGCCTTCCCATTGACATTTCTAAGGCAAAACAAAGCCGTGGTGAGAAGAAAGCCCGAAAAATTATGTCAAAATTGGGATTGAAACCTGTGCAAGGTGTGAGCAGAGTCACTATTCGCAAATCCAAGAATATTCTCTTTGTTATCAACAAGCCTGATGTCTACAAGAATCCTGCTTCAGATACTTATATTGTTTTTGGAGAAGCAAAGATTGAGGATTTAAGTCAACAAGCGCAAGTTGCAGCTGCTGAAAAATTCAAGGCCCCAGAAGTATCTCCTGCTGCGGAGCAGGTTGGTGGGACTGCTGTTGTTGCTCCTATCCAAGAAGAATCTGAAGAGGAGGAGGTAGACGACTCGGGAGTTGAGGAAAAGGATGTTGAACTAGTAATGTCTCAAGCTAACGTGTCTCGAGCTAAAGCCATCAAAGCTCTTAAAAATAACCAAAATGATATTGTCAATGCTATTATGGAGTTGACAATGTGATAAAAATGTTCTGAGCTGTGAAAATGGAAGAAGTGTGTCTGTGCTTTAAAAATAGAAATATGTAGGTTGAACATTAGTTCATCAAAATGCCATGGAATTCATTGAAATCATATTAACTAATTGTTCAACACAGCTCTGATTACAAATTCAAGTCTGTACATGTGGGTCACAATTATAGATTTAAGATCATGATTGTTGCAGTATTCATTTTTATTTCAACCTTCTGTATTGAATGTGCAATGATGTTTTATTCCTGAAAACAATATTTTTCTAACCCTATTATACAATATATGAAATTTGTTTGTCCCTTGTTTTATGGAAAAATATAGATTTGTTATGTTGCATTTTGAAGTTGATATCACATTTAGTGTGAGAAGTTAAATGCGCTTTCAAAGAAAACTTAATTTTTTTAAAAAACATTGATTCGACTCTTGAGATAGTTTTAAATAGTTTTTTGCAATAAGGTAAATGAAATTGAATTAGTTCAGTTAAGAGTCCAGAAGAAAGGTGTGAAATAGCACTTTGATGTGAGTGGCCTTGGAACTGTTCAAATTTGAAAAGATGTTGTTTCTGTGGATTAAGATTGACATGGTTTCCAACGGAATTTTTCAGAATTGTTAAAATTTCAATAAATGTATATTTATATTTTACCTTCAAATTGGCCTTTAAAATTTTGATTTTGTGCCTTATGTCTTATTGAAACCTTAATTTAAAAGCAGTTTTTTTAGTATTATATCCACCAAGATGAAGTAAAATGAAGTTGTAATGTCCCTGCATGTAAACACATACCAATTTTCTCGATAACAATGGTTTGCAATCGGAGACTTAAAATGTTCCATTGGACCACTCCATGCAAATTATGTTCAACTCTCATTTCGCAAGAGGAATGGCAGATTTGGTTATTTCAATGCCACTGGTCTGAGATCTACTGTTGCTAATTAGTAGATTCCAATGGTTTCTACTGCATAGGGAAAATTTCTTGATATCGAGTGAGGTTATCAGCACATTATAGTGGCCTGTCCACTAATTCTGTGTTTAGAGGAAATGGCTGATATGTCTTGTTACATTTGAGAATATTTCTGAATGATTTTGTGGTGTAAATGTAGTTGGTTTGGTTTTCTAATTAAAAAGTACTCTGCTGTTGCATGTTACAGATCATACTGATTATAAAGCACGACAGATTAAATTTTTTTTTTTCTTGTGAGGATTAGGTCGCTTTTGCATTAACGTTTGTGGAGACACTTGAGACCTGTAAGTCAGACCTTTATTGCAATTATTTTCAGTTTTATAGAGCAATAGGATTATTTCAACTGTGTGTGGGGTTGTTGGAGATCATCCTCTAGAGTTGGATGTCCCCTCCTGGAAAAGTATTAAGTTGTTCCTGCAGTGCCAATAGAATTTCTTATACAGTTACGTTGTTTAATATTTCCACATTTAAAAATTAAAATTGCCAAATTGAATTTGGAGAAGAAAAATTCTCCCAAGAACATTCTTAATTTGTTCACTGTTGATACATTTCATGCTAAAACCTTCCCATTTGGAATTGCATAGAATTGTTAATGAAAATGCTCTGAAACCATTACAGACATTTTTTTATGAGAACCATAAACTCAAATTACAAAGAAAATAAAAGCAAGTTAAGTCAGTTTAGTGCTTAGTCTTGCAAGTAAACACTTGGAGCTCGTTTTAATTCATAATTCAACTATGTTGGTAAAGGAGATAGGCTAGGAATTCTGTTGTTCAAGAAAATAAGTTTTCGCACCAAGTGCAGAGTTAGCTGTCACAAAATCTTGTTAGCGATAATTTCAGTTTTTCACATATTTTTACATGATCTATCAAGCTCAAGAAAATGTTAGCATGTAGTATCTGCATAACAATGTGAATTGCTGAAGTATATTCTTCGGAGAAATGCACCTTTGTGATTATTGGAAATTCCAAGAGATTAGGGTGGTCTAATCTTGGGAAATGTGGAAAGGTTTAGGAATAGTCTTGTATTTTATAAGAGAATAAGCATTATTGTAGAAGTATTTCTGCACAATGTTAAAAGGTTCTAGAGATTCAACATTAGAAGCAGCAGTTTGAAAAGTTCATTCTTCATGTAAAAGTTGAATGAACTTTGGAGAATATGTTCAAATAAGAAAAAAAAGGAAACAAATCAGCATGCCATCTCAATCATGGATGGCCAACCTCCCTTATACCATGAGGTCTGTAGTGATATATTTGTTATGAGATGCGGTCACTATTTATTCTGTGTAGATGTTGGGGCCATCAGATCCTGTCATTTTGTACTTTTTTAATGGGGGTACTTAAAATTTTTTTGTGTTTTGCTCACTTTTTATTTTGTCTAATAAAGTGCAGCTTTTGACGTGTCTCAAGAACCTCATCTCAGCACATCTGAATGCTGGTAAAATCTTTCTTTTTCATGGTCCATGTCTTGCATCCATAAAGAAGTATGGGGATAGCCATTGTTTTATAAAATTTAAGTTGTGTTTTCTTTCTTGCTTTCTTTCTCACGTATCTTATTATTGTACCACAGATGTTTTGGAATTTTTGGGTTTTTATTGAAATATCTTTATTGAATTCAAAAGTAATATCACCTCCTAAATATCTAAAATGACTAACTTGTTCTATAATTTTATTATGTATTATTATTTTACTTTATATAGGATGTTTGCCTCTAAACACCATTACTTTGGTTTTCTGAGTTGAGATTCTCAAGTTATATCGTTCACATATGTTGTTCAATTTATAGAGAGCCCTCTGTAACTGATCCTCGCTTTCTTGGTATCTGATCGTCTGCAAATAATAGTCTATTTAGAGTGATTTCGGAGTTCATTTTGTTGCCATCATTAATACACATTTTCCATTCTCTCAGAATGTTGTCTATATAAATATTAAATAAACTTGGAGATAGGCTACAACCTTGTCTAACATCTCGATTAATTTTAAATTCCTTGGATAATTTTCCATTTAAATCCAACACCTTTATAGTTCTGTGGTACAGGGATTTGATTACTTCAATTAAATGGAGTGGAATGCCTCTTTTATTCATTATCTTCCATATCGTGTATCGATGCATCATATTGAATGCTTTCTCATAATCTATGAAAGCGATATGAGTTTCCTGATTAAATTCTACCCTCTTCTGTATAAGCAAGTTAATGGAGAATACATCATCTATACACGATCTTCCTTGTCTAAATCCACTTTGTTGTTCTAACAATATATTGTCTAGAAGTTGTCTGCTGTTAGTAATTTTAGTATATATCTTGTATGACGAATTTAGCAAGGTAATTCCCCAATAGGTCTCCATTTCCTCTTTTGAATAGTTATATTACCTTTGCTTTTGTCCATTCTTCTGGAACAGTACATGTCTCCCAACAGGTATTCAGTAAATTGAGAAATCTACTTTTTAATGAGGTATCAGCATGTTTGTTTAACTCCAGATTAATCCCATCAAGACCTGGCACTTTTTAATTTTATAGATTCTTTAGCAAATCAACTAATTTAATGTCAAAAGATCTACGTTGTAGATTTTGTAGTCACTTCTTTCTGCCTCTTCCACATTTGAGTCTAACCATAAACTTATATAGTGATCCAGCCACTCTTTCTCTTTGATTATGTTTAGTTCTGCAGTATCCTTTGTGTTGCTATTTAGATGCCTCATTAGCTAACGTTTGTCGTCTGTGCACATCGTTCCGAATATTACTAAGAAATTGTTATGACTAGACATCGGATGTTTAGGCACTAAAAAATCGTCTAATCGTAACGTTGGACCATCACCGATTTTTATGATTTTATCCGATATTTTAGCATTGTGTTTAAAAATAATATAAAAAATCCTAAAAAAGGTATTTATGCAAAAAAAGGCATTTATGCTAAAATAAGCATTATAAAACTTCGTCGTATGTCATTTGTCATGATTCATGCACATATATTATTAGCCTTTAAATAAGTTCGCTAGAATAAAATAGGCATTTCCCTAAACATCCGATGTCTAATTATGACAATTCTTGATGGGCTTTTCTTATAAGAATCTTGTGGTAGTTCCTTATTTGTTTATATGTCTCTCTGGTTTCTTCTGTATTTTGCAACATTTAATTGTAAGCTTGTTTCTTATCATTAATGGCTTGGGCGATTTCTGGTGTCCATATTTTCAATCCTTTTCTTCATTTACTTTTACTCTTTGTAGCCAAGACATCATTAGCTGCTTTCTTTCTTTCTTACATTATTCCATTCTTCATCTACATCAACTTGTGTCAGGATCTGACTTGACAATCATTTGTCCTTTTTCTTGCTATTGTCGTCAACATTGTGTTTACCCATCTTGGCTTGTTGAAGAGTGTCAGTAATTTTAAATTCCCCATAACAGGTGAGCCAATGAAGAACATATGAGCCTATTGATGGGTGAGTCAAGTGACGGGGCTACCATCTTAATGCCTATAGACATGCATCCTCATTTGTTGTCATCAAATGGGAAAGGTGCCTGTTCCGCCGGTTATGTCGTTCCAGAAGTCTCCTTTTCTGCCATAGCTGCCGTTGGGGTCTTCATCGTTACCCTGGCAACCTTGCAAGGTACTACCAGCTGGGTCAGCTAGACCAAGGTTTTTTAAAAGGAGGTGTTACTCTTTTATCATTCCCATCTTTAGCTTGGCTTGTGACAGGCAGAGCCTGGTTACCCACACTTTGGACCCAGGTTGGCAGGGTAATGGAAAATAATTTCATGCAAAAAATATTTCCATTAAATGTATTCACATTAAAAAAACACAACAGATAACAAAGAAAATTTGCTTCACATCTAGTTTTTTGGGGTGATGGGGATGTGATCATTTCTTCGGTTTGGCATTTGATGAAGCCATGTGTTTTGCCTATTTTATACAGCTCATTTCAGATTTGTTCTGTCCTATTTTATTGTTGGAAACTGCTGTTCATACATCATTAACTTTTTCCTTTTCAAATGTCTTTTCATGTCATCTGTTGGTGCAAGTGTAAGTATTCTGTGCAGAATATGACGATTGCTCTAAGAAGTTGTCAAATGATTTTTTAAAATCTGGAAAGTATGTAGAAATATTTTATTTGAACAAAAAATGTAATTTCTTCTGAAATCTATCCTCAGTTTGGATTCAATCAAGTAATGACTTAAGTATGCAGCTACTATTTACTTATCAATTATTGATAAATAAATAGCTGCTGTATTCCATCTGATTGAAGGTACCACTTCCAGATAGTGGCTTACATACTTAGGTCATTACTTGTTTGAATCCAAACTGAAAATGGATTGGGGAATAAGTTTTTTGTTCAAATAAAATAGAATTATTCATTGGAATGAGAAGACAAACACGTGCCCATAGAATCACAATTACTGAACTTCATGAACACTGAGATACCAGAATGTATTATGAGAATAAAAGTTTTATAAAGTCATATATTTCAAGGCAATTGCAACGAAGAATGCTATAAGTAGCATTTTGTCAAAGAAATTTATTAAAAGAATGAAGAGTAGTGATAGCATTAAAATCTTAAGAGTCATGAATTGATTCCTAACTCAGCTGTTTTAAAATGAAACGCCAGAAGAAGTTTTAAAAATGCCTATTTTTTTCTGTTAGTGGAATGTCCATTTGAGAACTACTTTGCTCTTTTTGTTTTTGTCCTTTTTAATCTGTAAAGTGTAATTATGAATTGCAAATTAGTCACCGCATTCTGCTCTTTTGTTTTGGCTATTACAGAATTAAATGGTAGTATGACTTGCTAGATTGGTTACTCATGATATCCAATGAAGATTTTTTACTTTGGGGGAGCCATGTATATTATATTATATTATATTAAGCCTGTACAATCCCTTTCAGGCAAAGGCTTTCGGGGATAGCTTTTGAGTTACCATCAGAGCAGCCACTTCTGATGTTGTGAGTTGATAGTATCTGTTAAACTTAATCTAAATTTTTGAACTTGCGTTTGCTAAAAGTTAACACCAATAATGTTTTACAAAAAGAGTAATCATTATCTATAATCCTTAAAATTATTAAAACTACACAAGACTACATTATTATTCGTTGAGTCTCGTGAAATTTAACTTAAAGTTTATTTGCATGTATTCAGCCCTACTTCACTTCCCATTTATTGCTCATAAATTGTTGCTTGTTTCTTTTCCACCACAATCTCCATTTTGTGGCAGCTGTGTCCACTGTGTCCCTATTACACCGTGAGACAGTTCATATAATTTCTTTCTAGCTTAGCATTATTAACTACGTTCTGTTTTAAAATGATTATTTAGTAAGGGGTCGTCTATAAATAACGTAATGTGAATTTAGAGTAATTTGAATTCCCCCTCTCCACCCTGAAACGGGCGCTTAAATCCCCCCGTAAATTGTGTAACACTTGTGAGCCCCCCCTCCCATTTACAAGTAAAAATAAATTGTATCACCGTAGACAATGTGTATTAACTTTATTTGGGTTATATATTCAAATGAATTAGTAGATAACGCTGACTGCATATATCATATGTACTGAGGAATAATTGCGGTAAAAACTTTAGTAATTACGTGTTATAATTTGAACAAAAACTGTGGACGTGTACGGTTTTTCACTTCAAGGAAGATTCACCAACCACATTTCTTACAAAATAGCAATGTGCCAAAAAATACATTTTATTGTTGTAAGAGAGTTGGCTTATGAAAAATGCGCATACATAATATAAAACAGTTGATGTAATGTGAAGTTTCTATTTTACATAGTAGACATAGTACATAGAAAAGAAGCATTTCATCGATGAAATTGGTTTGAATGCATTAATTAACAAATGCGCATACCTCATTCGCAGCATTGGAAATGTCCTTGGAGGCTTGTCAAGGTATATGTAGGAGTGACCTTGAGATTGTGGATTTCAATAATATTGATCCAGAGTTGCCAATAATAAAACATCTCATGCACTGGTATTTGCAGAAGGGAGACATTCTGTATGAAGTCGAAGCAGATAGCCGAAACCTTGGGCTTCTCTGCACACAATTTTGTGACATCTTGTATTTTTTTATAAAATTTATTTTTATAAAATTTATTTAAAAGTATCAGCGTTAATAACATTTAACTAATATCCCTTATCCTTTCGTAATGTAATGTAAAATATCGCTGAAGAACGTTGAAATACTTAGCCATTGTTCATAATGGTTTTTAATAGACCATTCCTTTGTTCTGGCTACAAGGAAAAAAACTCTCCGAATGAGTTGCAAATTATTGATTACAGACATTACGAATTTACTGAGATTTTCTAACGTTCCCGCTCTATTTTGAATATATAGCCGGACTTGTTCAATCGAACTGCCAACTACAATTACGTAAAGCACATTAATAAAGTTGCTTTCCGCGACAGTCAATGAATTTTTCTTAACAAGTTTGTTGGATACTACTTTGTATTTAATTCTAATTAGTTACAGATTAACATTACACTTACTTCTCTCGTATGCATATGGGAAGTCAGCAACGTTTACGCTGTTGATTGTGGTTGTAGTGTTTCACCATGGCACAATCTTGGCGTTTTCGTTCATCGATTGAGACGCGAAGTTGTATGTAATTTTGTTTGGTAAATCGCATCGGTGCCCCATAACACAAATATTGTCCGTGGCGTTTTGACAGCTCCTACTCCGAAACTTAGAGGCAACTGATTTAGGGTATAAGATAACGCATCATTTTACGCGTGATTTTCGACAGGTGTTTGTGTGATGGATAAAGCGAACAAAGGGCAACATTTAAAATTCATGGAAAATTTTGATCCAGAGCAAAGTAACAGAGAGAAAAGAAAATTGACGAGGAAGATATACACCGGCGGGTATATATTGCCTTTGTAATTTGCGAATTAAAATGGTATTAAAGTTTTTTAGCATATTAGGTTTTGGAGACTTTGAGTTATGAGTTTTTTTTTCTTGTTTCCTCACAGAAGACGCAAAGCAAATAGTCTGTATGATGAAAAGGGGATACTGATCTCAAATGGCAAAGATTTGTGCGATTGTCTGGAAGAATCTTGCCCAGGTTGTCATTTTCCATGTCCCAAATGTCGGTCACCAAAATGTGGCCATGAATGCAGGTGAGGGATTTTTGTGGTCAACATCTCAATATAGTATAATGTGTAATCCTTCTTCAAACAGGACTCGCATAACTTATGTCATGAATCTCACTGTTGTAATTTTCATGTCCCAAATGTCAGTCCCACATTTTCCAGGTCACCAAAATGTGGCCATGAATACAGGTGAGGGATTTTTGTGGCCAACATCAATATTGTGTATAATGTATCGTGTGTAATCCTTCTTCAAATAAGACTCACATAACTGTTATGTCATGGATTATCTAGTAGCATCTCATTTGATCAGTATAGATTGATTTCTCACGTGTCCTCAGGGTTAACAGAAAATGGGCATATGACTCCGTGGAGATAGAAGGCACCAATGAAGTAATTCACAACAAATATCGATGAAAACATCCCTTGAATGAGTCTATTGGATATTGATGCCATTCATATTTGAATGTTTTTAATTCTGGATTTAGGCATCTCATTTTATTTTCTATATCTTTTAAAAAGGTTTATCTTTATTAATATGAGAGACTGAGAGTTACCTACTCTGTAGTAATGTGAATGATATTTTTTGCTACTTGTGCTTTCCATGCTAATGAATTACAGTAACTATGTACTGTAATGACTCATTCAATTTTAGCAAAAATTTACATGCCAATTTTTATGAGTGCAGCATAACTTAATGTACACTTGGCTTTTTTAAGATAGATCTGTCACTTGATATTATCATTGTTCTTGCTGGTGAATTTGTTTGTGTCCTATTTCTGTCCTACATGTACTACTTATTAGTCCATGCTAACTGTTGACGTAAAATGGGGTGCTAGTAAGAATTATACTGTTATATTTACTTTTTGATCATAGTACTGAAGTCAAATCTGATAAGTAAACCAGACATCAATATTTTTTTTATCTGAAAGAAAATAATGCAGTATTTTAGCTTGTATAATATTTGTTTTATATTTCCTATCCTGTGATAATAAGCAGAATTTTTTGAACACTGTCAACAACAGAAGAAATTTTAATTTAGGTTGAAAGGAAGAAATTGTCCAGGAATTGTTTTATGTAGAGAATGAAGTACTTGCATGATTCCAAGATGTTTCCTTTAAGTTTCACGGATGTGGTAGATAATTTTATCTCTAATAATTTGAAACCAACCACATTGATAATTTTAAGGAAACTTACCTAGTCTTATTGCTTCATACCCATTGGTAAATTCCAAGAATACAGAATTGAAGAAAATAATTGATGGGTTTTTATTTAAAACCCAGATTTTGTGATTTGAGAAACGGTAGTATTGACTTTTCCTGCAATATACTTTCATTATATTTTTTTATGATTGGTATGTATCTTAGCATTATCATTGAACCTATTTTAAAGTGTGAGCTATTTAATTTTTATATATGTGTGCACAGGGGAGCCATGGCTCCTGTGAAAATTTTGAAATGGGCTCCAGAGGCTTACATAATCATTTATTTCCTTTTTATGGGTTTTTCGTTTTAGATTTCCCCCTTTTTAATCTAACAATTTAGGACATTGTTACACTCATACATTGGAAGGAGAGATTCTCCAAGCCATCTAGCAACAAGGTAAATGATTTATTATTAAATCAATAATATTTACTAATAGTATCATTGAAGTTATAATTTCATTCTCCTTGTAGTGTGTTTTATTCGTTCAGTAAAATTTGCCTAATAAAAAATACGTAAATAAGAAAGTTGAATTGCAAAGTGGACCCAGAAATGTGATTGGCTGACCTTGTTGCAAGTTGCACATGCCCGATAACTTTATATTGTTAATATTGTAAAATATAACTGAAAATATTGTTGGAAAATACAATATCTGTTTATCTCATATTTTCACTTCCAATAATTTATGATAAATCAATATATCAATATCATTTCTGTGATACATTTTTTGTGGACTTAACTTGCGTCTTCCAAATGTTTATAATTTCTGTGTATTGTATATTATTTCCTTTCATGTGAAAGTGAAGTATAGCTTATAAAAAAGTATGTTTTTCTTTTTATATCAAGATATGTTTGCTATTTAAAAAAAAGTTATTGTGATATATGTTATATCTGATAGAAACATGTACTTTTACTGTAACTGAATGTTCATAATATAATGCAGTAAATGAAAAATGTTTCAGCAAAGAAAATGTTATTTTTCTAAAGAAACCAAGAACATACAACTTGAAATATATTTTGATTTTCAATTTATTATTTTCATTGGCTCTACTCTCCATTCTTTTAAAAGGTTATGCTCTTTTGAGAAACCGTTTATGAAAGTCATTTCTTTGGTATTGTTTTTTACTGAAGTTTGGTCTTTTAATTAACTCAGTAAATGTGAGCTAAATACGTTCTAGAATTTTTAATCTTTCTTTAAGTGCTGTAAAACATTGTAGAAAAAGAGATTTGGACTTGCAATAAAGATACATTCCAATTAGAAGATAATTGTTCATAGATATGTATCCTTTGTTTGAGAGCCCCCAAATATTGCCCAGTTCTTCAGTTTTTGATTTACTTAAGTCAGAAGTAAAGTAGCTACAGGGAGTAGGGAGCTTGAAACCATTGAAATGTTTATGTTGACTCGATAGTTTTTCAATGGTTTGCACTTTCATGCAAAAAGTAGTAGTAGTAGTAATAATAATAATAATAATAATAATAATAATAATAATAATAATAATAATATCTGCATTGTATTTAGAGATGCATTGAAACAGAGGAGAATAGCAAACTCAAGAAAATGAGAATACTTCATGGAAATATAAATCGTAGTAGAATTGCCTCTGATCTTGACCAGCTAATTATCGAGCTGAAGGTGAACATCTCGTTGATTTGTGAACCGTACAAAAAGTTCTAGAGTATGGTTCTCTGATGCCTCAAACACTGTGGTCATATGGATTCCCGACACTAGTCGAATCCGTGTGGAGCGCCACGGAGCAGGCCCGCACTATGTATGGACCGGGATAGATAGAATAAGATACGTGAGCTGCTATCTGACCCCAAATGACACCATTGAGGAATTCCGACAGCAACTTGAGAATTTCGAAGACTGCCTAAGAGGTATTCAAACAGGTCATAGTGGCCGGGGTCTTTTTTGCGAGGGCACTAGAATAGGGCATGCCTCATAGCCTTATTGCATTGCCCCATACCTCATGGGGCATGCCAGATATATGATAATGAGATACGAGAGACACGCTCACCTCACCAAACGGTACAATGGAACACCGCCAATATGGACAAAGGAAAGCTTCAAAGTGGGATCCAGAGCGGTCTGGAGTCGATTCCTAAACCGCCGGACAGGGCACAATCAGAAACCCTCGTAGAGGCAACCATGAACCTTATCATCAAAGCATGCGACGCCTCTATGCTCACTAAAAAGAGAGGAAACTGAAAACATCCGGCCTAGTCGTGGACGGAAGAAATAGAAGAATTAAGAAAACATTGCCTCAAACTCCGCCGAAAAGCACAGCGAGCGCACAGGAGAATAAACTCTGCAGTTTTCAGAGCTCTCAGCGGAGCACAAGGCTGCGAGGAAGATACTCCAAACGCTGTCAAGAATAGCAAAATCCAATATTGTAAAAAACTGTGCGCGGAAGTCGACACCGATCCCTGGGGATTGGGGTACAAAATTGTCATCCAGAAATTAAGCGCTCTCGGACCCACAGGCATCCTGAGCTCAGAAGATATGACAAGCATAGTGGAGGCTCTCTTTCCAACACACCCAGTTAGAAGTGAAGCCAAAGATGAACCGAGAAATATTGAGGCAGCAAAGAAGAGCTGGTGGCGGCGGTATGCTTTGAAAAATAAAAGGACCAGACGGCTTCCAGGGGGAAGTTTTTAAGGCAATTGTGGAAACATCTCCACAATTGTTATTGAACATGTACAATTCCTGCCTTAAAGCAGGGGTTTTCATCACTTGCTGGAAAATCGCACGCCTGGCTCTCGTAAGCAAGGGCAAAGGCGACACGAACATGCCATCAGCGTACAGACCTCTCTGCATGCTAGACACAGCGGGGAAGGTCCTGAAGAGACTCTTAAAGCCGCGATTACTTGCAGCTAACGAAGCTACAGGAGATTTGTCTGACCAACTGCGCGGATTCAGAAGAGAGCGTTTTACGATAGGAGCCATACGGGAAGTTATCAGAGCCGTAGAAAGAGCGAACGAGGCATGCCACGCGGCCCGCCCAATTCTTGTGACCCTGGACGCTAAAATGCTTTTAACTCGATAAGATGGGTCGATATCATAGAGGCAATAAATAAAACACTTTTGCTATCCCCAAATATCTTACATGTATGGTAATGACTGTTTCCTCTTATACGAGACAAGTGGGCAGAAATTCATGCCAGTGACCGCTGGTGTTGCACAGGGATCGATTTGGAACTGAGTATATGACAGCCTATTAAGGACAGTTGCCAGAAGGTACTTACTGGTCGGATATGCTGACGACACAGCAGGTGTAATAAAAGCCCGTAGCGTCGAGCTGACTCAGCTAAGGCTAAACCAGGTGATGAGGCGCGTCAATAACTGGAAGGCCACGGTTTACAACTGGCACTTGTTAAAACGGAGATCGTGGTCCTCACCAGAAAAAGAATCCCCACCATCCTACCCATGCAAGTGGGGAGAGAAAGATTATTGACAAAGCCGTCTGCAAAGTATCTGGGGGTAACTCTGGACACAAAACTGATCTACTGACCCCACATAAGGAAGACTGCTGATAAAGCTGCAACTACGACTGCAGCACTGAGCAGGCTAATGGCGAACGTAAAAGGCCCAAAGCCGAATAAAAGGAGACTCCTGATGTCGACGGTGCAGTCAATGCTACTACATGGAGCCGAATTGTGGGCTGAAGCTCTGACTGTTAAGAAATACAGAACATGGATCACAGCAGTGCAGCGTAGGGGAGCGCTGAGAGCGGCATGCTCTTACCGAACAGTCTCTGAAGACGCTATCCTGGTGATCGCTGGGGTAATACATATCGACCTGCTCGCGCTGAAGTACAAGCGAATTTACGATAGCGGAGTCGAAGAAAGAGCGAAAGCGACACAAGAGGAACAACGAAGGACCATGGAGCACTGGCAGGAACGCTGGAACTATGGGACCAAAGGGAGGTAGACACACCGGCTCATCAAGCAACTGGCATCACGGATGCTTTGGTGAAGTGAATTTCTTCCTTTCCCAGTTCCTGACAGGCCACGGCTACTTCAGAGACTATCTCTACCGCATGGGAAAGGTTACACAACCCTTCTGTAAATATTGCAAAAATCAATTAGACACCGTCGAGCACACCATTTTCCAGTGCTGGGAAAGAGAACGCGATAGGCTGGAGGAAACGACAGGCAGCCTGACGCCAGAGAACACTGTGAAAGTCATGATGGAAAATGAGAAGTCCTGGAGCGGAATCTCCCACTTTATAGAAAACGTCCTGCGGGCAAAGCAGAACGAAGGCTGTCTAGACGACTGAAATGTATTAGACGGAACAAACGCAGAGACACCCATTAAGAAAGACCCCAATCCGAAGTAATGCGAAAGCGGTTCCAGGTTGGGGTCAGAAGAAACAGGTGGTTATTTTTAGTGCGGTCGCCTAGCATGAGGTAATCCCACACTGTTGAGCAGCCGGCTTTGCTCTTCGCCTTTTGAAGTTTTTTTACACATGCCCCAAAATAATAATAATAATAATAATAATAATAATAAATAATTGCCTCCTGAATGCCTTTAATCACTGCCTACGGGGGAAATTCTTTTAAGGAGTGGAAACAGCAGAAGCTAATCCTCATACGGAAAGGACCAGACGAGTTGAGCTGACGTCCTCGTTTAGACCTTTGTGCCTGCTGGATACGATGAGTAAATTACTGGAGGGTTTGCTTTATCTATGATTAGAGATATACATGACTTAAAGAATAAACTTCTCAATGAGACAGTTCGGCTTTAGAAAGGGTCTCTCGACTATTGTCGAGAGACGTGATTACAGAAGCAGCCCACAATGCTAAATCAGCCAAAGTAAAAAAACGCTTTTGTGGTGGCGATATATATATATATATATATATATATATATATATATATATATATATATATAAACGCATTTTATTTATTTATTTTGCTGTCAAAAAACAGTTAAAAACTGCGTAGAGGCTATGGGGAAAAGTGAATTGTGTGCACATTTTCAAAATTCTGTGATCCCTACACTAAATCATATACTACTTAAGTTTTGAATTTTGAAAGGGAGAAAAAACCAAAAAACTCCCATGTAATAAAATCTATTTTCAAGGATAAATAAGCAATAAATTTTGAATTTTGAAAGGGAGAAAAAAACAAACAAAAAAAACTCCCATGTAATAAAATCTATTTTCAAGGATAAATAAGCAATAAATTTTGGCTCTTATTACTTCCTGCCGTGACAACGTGGAAACGATAATTTGAATAATTGTATTTCCCACTGAATTCTAGAAGACGTGCACAGAAAATGAAGTTACATTTATGTCCAGAAGCAAAACAAGGGGCCATCTCAGCATTTGCTCAATGGATCAGGGAAACTGGACGAAAAACCTGATCGAGATGGGGGTCATTGACCCGGAAGCTGTGTTACAATAGTTGTTACAGGTTGTTTATACTCATTTATACAGTCCAAATGGTAATTAATGCATTATGTATCAATGTTAAAATTAATGTTCAACTCCGCCAGTCGAAAAGACGATACAGGCCCTGGAAGCTAAGAAGGTCCCTGGGTATCTCGTGAGATTATCGGAGGACTTCCTAAGAAAGAGAAAAATAACACACACGAATGGATGTAGGATAGAGGAAGACATGACTTGTGGTGTGCCAGTCAATACTTTTTGATCAGCTCCATCTGTGTCCCCACCCCCGCATATGCGTTTTGTAGGAATGCAATAGTTAAGGTTCAAGTACGCTAATTATTTTCTGTTTTCTTTTACTACAGAACGCAATGGTCGAACTGTGGCGATGTTGGTGGATATTCTTAGTAACAATACTTGTCATTGCAAAAAGAATCTGATGAAAGAAAATGCTGAATGCGCAAACCTGATGCTGCCGTCGGAACAAATTTCATACGATACCCTCTTTTCTTTTATAATTTTATCTAGAATCGTGAACTATTTGCTCTTATTGCAGACGATTCCATGCCCCTCTTCTTTAGGTCATTTGGTAATTCAACACTGGTAAATAGGTTATTAAAGAAAATTCGATATGGAACATGTGGAAGTGACTGGCTCCCAAAGGTCATTACCAGCCGCAGTCCATACTTTGATTTCATAATCGTTACATGCGCCAGCTCTTTGGTTGGGTTCTTGCCGAAGAGTATATCAACCACTGGTACTTCCGTATCAGAATTTGAATCCGTATCTAAATGGTTATCTTTTTGTGAATTATTTGCAGTCTTGTCTTCCAAACTATGCGACCATCGATTCATCTACAGAATAGTACCGCACATGACGCAAAAAGTTTAAATCAAGAGCATAAACAGTAATGGGCGGATTTTTCAAAAAATCTGATTTCTGTAAATTGTCGGACAAATGTTCAAATCACAAAGCGCTGTAGAATTTAGTCGTCTTGCTGGTAAATAATTTACACTTGGATTTTCTTCTGCACCCGAATCATGTTACGAATCTGTCTCAATTTAATTTAGGGTGTAATAATGTTTCATCCACATCACTTTTAGGTATTTCATCATCGTTTGTTTCTAAAATGTGTGAAAGTTCCAACAAGGTACCTAGTTTCCTCTATGTATAAAATGACCACATTTTACCCTCACGTCCTTCACGAAGGACGGTTCTAAACATTGAAATTGACGAAAACCTTAAATTGTAATACAACCCTATACATAATGTAGTCCATTCCTTTAAGGTGATACATTAACAGTTTCAGAGATATTGACACCATATGGAAGAAAATATACATACCCATCAATCACAGCATCAGTCAATTCGTCCATTACACTTATTTTCAAAACATAATTTCTCAAAAACTGTAAACGTTAGCGTAAAATAACTAGCAGTGCGTTTCTGACTTAATGTACTTTATATAAATATGTGTCACTGTCCGTTACAACAATGCATTATTCACGAAAATAGATTAAATTGTTGGAAAGGGATTCTGAAACTCAAGAAAGTGTGCGCAGATAATTTTCTCCCCCATACGTCACATACAGTCGTTGACTGTTTTTGACTAAATAAAAAAATAAACAAACCATCACGGATCAACAGTATTCAACGGAACCCGCCGGCCGCCGCCTGCTGAGCACGTGATTCCCCACGAGTCTACCAGATGGCAGCAATATCCTGTTTCGCTCGCTACGCGTATTTTAAATGCCAATAAATACGGAATTTTGGCGCCAGGCATATAGAGCATACATAAGGTGGCATCCTTAATAAGGTGACATCCTTAAACTATTGATCACGTGACTAACGACACGATGGGGATAAGGAACCACACTGAGATGAGCTTCAGCAATTGCAACATTGAGTTATGGATTATAACGAAAGAAGTATTTCAGGCGGTGAACAAAGAAGTTGCAAAATAAAAAATAACAAAAAACAAGAAAGAGACAGAGTCTACAAAATAGTGATATTTTTGAACCACGGTACGAATGTAGAGTAAATAAAATATCATGTTTTCTGGGCGTGCGCGATAACTTTGGAGTGGGATTTCGATTTGATATTGTCATCATATGTATCTACATCTTTTCAAGATCTAGATCGTATTTTCGAGTGTAAGTTAGCTCAAAATGGCGAATTTTTAGCAGCATTCTAATATTTTCTCACACCTCAAAATGTGCCTCCGGCAATTTACATTCCAAAAGAGGTTTTGCCTTCTCAGGATATTCTTAAATTCCCTTCTATTCAATTCAATTTCACTATTAAGAAACAAAAGAAAAAGAAAGAAAGCGTATATTTGACATGGAAGTGTGTGTATTTTTATGGTAATTTTGCTGTTTATATTTTGTGTTTTGAGAAATAATGAAACAAAGACGATCAATAATTTTACTTACAAAGTGGATTTTAGAAGATATTAATATCATATATTAATATATTGTGCTGATTCAGTTTAACGAAGGGTGGTAGTTGAAATATTAGAAGTACAAGTTTTGTAACATAATTATTTTTATTTTACGTATCCGTCGCGAAAATGCGATATAGTCTGTGCTATGTTTCAGCACTACTGTTTAGATATAAAACAAAATAAAGAAATCTGTCATTTTTTAAAGATCATTTTTTTAAATCGATGGCGTTTAATATGCCGCTGATCGAATTGTCCATACAGATATGCCAACAATTGAACTATGCACTGAAACATTAAAATATGTAGAATTTGATTACAAAAGCATTTGTTTTGAAATGACAATTACATATATACAGAAGGAAGATATGTGCTAATTAAAAACACTTATCATAGGCGTGAGCATCCTGAAACAAGAGGTCGACTGCATTTCTGTCTTATTTTTTATTGATTTACATATGACATATTTTACTAGGAAAAAATTAAAACACGCCACGAAAAGAATGCCGTATCTTTATTGATATATTCAAAATACAATTGGTTTTCTGTGGAACTATTTCCAGTGTTGTCAGATGATTTGGGAGCCTCTTCCGAAAATCCCCCAAATTATCAGCCTAAAAAGGGGGAAATAAGAAATTGATCATATTTGTGGAAATGAAATGTTTTATTACGTAGGGATACCTACGCCATACCGTAGACCTGCGCCAGTTTGTAAAGAATCATTTCCTCCATCAGAGGCAAAAGTTAAAACTAAAAAGTTGGAGATATTTGCGAGAAATTTTTTAAAATGATATTGAGGCTACAAGAAAAGTGCCCTCGAAATCAAACTATCAATTTCAAATTCTCAGGGCCTCGAGGCCAGCCTGATCGAAAGGAGAAAATCAATTTGGGAAAAAAGGTTTAGGCGCTAAAGTTGACCATGGATAGGCAGACAGAGGGAAGGACGAACAGGCATCCGGTTTACTGTAAACCAATATTTTGGTAACAAGTAATTTACTATTTATTGGAACAAAATTGATCCACAGGGGCCCCACAAGACGAGTTTTTCTGTCGGAAAATCGGCATTTTTCTCCCGCAGAATTACAATACTTTACATTACGTAAGTAGTGTGTGAGAAAGTAAAATATTGTTAAGATTTTCTGTTCTTAGGAAGCGTCTCATATCAGAAAATATCGTCTTATATTTCGAAATTTTTTTTCCCGCACCACGTGATGAGGCCATGTTTGTATTTGACACGTTGATGCTATATTTATTCTCTGAAAAACAAGTACGTAAGGAATTATTTTATCATTTGAGAATCGTCTCGCATCTTACCAATAGAATATTTACTTGGTACCTCAACATATTCTACTTCACCTATCTTAGTAAGTTTCTGTACACGCTGATTTGGATCAACAAGAAAGTGTGTTCTTTGCATTAATCAATAATTTGTACTGTAAATGTATTTTAAGCAAAAGATTAAAAATATGCAAATAAAAACATGCTTATAAGCAAAACTTATAAAATATGTATTGTGCACAAAATGTGTTCTCCCGTAGATTCAGTATTTTGCTCTAAAACAGTTTCTAAGTTTTTGACTATCAACAAAAAAACCCTTAAATTGCATGAACTTTCCAGTTAGGGAGCTATTCCAGCTTTCCTGCATGAGAGAAGCGCAAATGTTTTTCGGTCACTTGCATGGTGGAAAGACATTGGTGAGATCCTCCGGTGCAACGACTTTTACTCGTTCTGCACAGCACCAGTTTGCATTATGAACCACGTGACCATAACACGGGCATTTGGTTTGAATAGCCCATGGATCTATGAATACATGGAGGTGCCGTTTCCAACCTCTTCCGCGCTCAGCAAGTGAAGCCAGTTCGCCCTATTGGTGGGTCCAAAACACGAATGTCAAACCAGTATCTACTGTTACTGCAGGGCTAACTATATGTCATTAATTCTCGTAGGTGACGGAAAATTGGATGGAACTGCGAATTCCCTCCTATATACACAAGATAAAGAATTTCTATCAAAATCGTGTTCTTGGAAATAAGCCGAACATAACCTGCTGTAATTGCTAGGCTGCGAATCGTCTATTCGTACAGCTCAAATTCTCTATGCTCTTCGCTTTGGATCTGCAGGAAATCTTCAAGAAAAAAATCACGAATAACTTACAAAGTTACTAAATGTTACAAATTACATGGAGTAGCTACTTACTTGTGGAAAGTAATTTCCTGTTTTCCCGTACGGTTAGTACAGCCGTTAGCCAAACAAGTAACCATAACTAACTGTTTTAAAAAGCTATCTATTCCGAACAAGGCCTTTAAATATTAAAGACGATGCCAAATACAACTGAACACGTGCACAGCTACAAGCCACAAAGCACTCACACGCAGTTTGTGTATGCTACAAGCTTTCTGGACTCACCAATATGGTGGAGGCTGCTTCAAGTTTGTGAAGTAATGCCATCTCCCTATATTTATAGCTCTATGGAATAGCCAAACTAGACGCTGGCCTCCATGTTACATGGAGAGCGAGAAGTGTTGAGAAACAAGTGCGATAAAGTGACAATTTTCAACAAAAAGTAACACGATGAAGGTGTAATTGAAATAGATGTAATATTTTTTACCAAGTTCTTCATATTTCTGTTTCTACGACTAGTAACAAGGTGATAATTTTGGTGTTGATGAATTCCGCTAACATTGTGTCGCGAACTGGTGTCTGACGCTCATTGGCTGACGTCGGAAACAATGCGCATAAACCCACCCACCTCTTTCCCACATGGTTCCTTGCAAACGAACATTTCTGAGCGTCATTGTTCGCAGAGTTCTCCCGAGAGTGCGCTCCAATCGTGTCAGAGACGCCCTGTGTGAGGGACTTGCTCTACCTCCGCCTCTGCCACCGCCGTCGCTGTCACCGATGCATAATGGATGTGCGGGTGCTGAAGCAAAGCCTCATGCCCCATCGCCAAAGCTTCCGCTCGTCACACATTCCTCTCTCTGTATCTGTCTACCCAGTCCACATCCGTCGCTCCTTTGCGTTCCCCCCTTCTCGCACTTTTCGCCTATTTCACCTTCTATTGAATTAAATCTTCCGGAATTTCGTAAATTGAAATTGTTCATTGTTTTCAAATCTGTTTTACAATCTCAAGATTGAAGCTGGTGATTTATTCCATAATGCAATTCATTTATAAATAATGTTTAAAACATTTCATTTACACATTTTGAAAATGATAGTAGTTATTTTCGTAATTTTGAGTTATAATACACAAGTATCAAAGAAATGTTAGCTTTAAAACACTCATGTAAATTCTTCTTCTCTGATAATGACGAATGGACACAAATTCCTTACAAATTTATTTCTTGGTAGAGTCTATGTTATAGAGGATCAACAAACACCAACTGAGAAAGAGATCGTAACGCTTTTGAATTTTTACAGATTACTCATAAGTCAATTTGCATTCAAAATTTATTTTCCGACAAACTCCATCTTCTGTTTTTATCCCTCATTCTTGAGTGAACATTTAAACTGAAAAAAAGTCTCCAAATTCTTAGTGAGTTGCAAAGAGATAATATAGTTATAATTAATTAGTAATCTTCAAATGGAGATAATTCATGCAAATATTGGCATTTACAATAACCTGTTATTTGGTTCACACATGATAACTCTCTTTCATTGTCTTCTTAAAAACAGGTTATGCAGAAAAAGGGTCAGTTTATTCAAGTGCATTTATCATGATATGACCAAAAATAAAACAAACTAAAGGTGCTACAGCATGGCAAGTTTTTCTCGTAGTAAAGTTTTCTAATTTCCTTGGTGCGGATTGGTACTGTACAGTCTTGCTCCTCCTTGCCTGCTGCCATGTATTGACTCCCAAAGTAAATTTTTTTGAAGTTTTCTCATCATTTCGGTTTCTAAATAGTAGAACGGAAATATTATTTTAAGAATATTAAATAAGGCTAAAACCTTGTCCTAAATAGCGATTTTCATTGAAAACTTCGGAGCCGTCTTTAAGATAATGGCGTTAAGCGTTACTGTAAATGCGAAATTTGAAGCTCTTTTTTACAGCTATCTATTGAGTTTACAACAAACTTCATTTGAAATAATTTGAAAAACTTCCACACACAAATGCAAAATTGTATACAAATCGATATAAATGTGCAAATTAACGGCATGAGAGATATTAAAAAAATTGTGTAATTTAAAAACAACGAAAGAATAAACCAAAATGCACTTTATGTCATAATATACAGAGCAATTAGCACTATCTAGCACTATATTAGCACTATCTAGCACTAAAACACACTTTTTACAGAAAATGAGTTTTCAAGAAACTTTATTTGACATTATTTAAAGCACATGTGCTCGTTAATATAATAATGTGAAGAAATCGCCTTTAATGTAAATTTTACAGACGTGAGAAACAAGTCAAAAAATTACATTTTTGTAATATTTGAAAAGAGCAACAACAAAAGAATAGAGCAATATGGCGTTTATATCATTGTATAGGGTTTGTTTGCAACTAACTATACCAAACATTTAAAGAAAACAATTGGTTCCGTTTTTGCGAAAAACTTGTTTTTGTTATTTTTTAAAATTGCAAATATTGCACCCACTATTGCGTAATAACTACTAACATTTTCAAAAACATCTACATGACCTTAATGAAAGAACTATTTATGAACAACAAATTTCACTTGAAGGAAAAATCTGTCTTCAATTTATGGTTGTAGGAAGACGTCAAAAAATATTCAAACGTTTGCAATTTTCCAAAATTCAGAGTTAGCTGTGAAAATGTGACCTATGCCACCTTTTTAAGTGTATTTTACTCTATTCTTACGAGAAATTTAAAGAACAAATTGGAGCCGTTTTTGTGAAAATTTTGAAAATGTCCGAAGTGCTTCATGTAAAGTACCCCCAAATTTTAAAGAATGTTTTTCAAATGTTCAAAGCTTCAGTTAGATCTAGATAGACAAGGGATTCTTCAATTTGGAGAAGACGGTACGAGTGGTTTAGGCGTTAGGAGTGATTACAGACGGATGGACGGACGGACGGACGGACGGACGGACGGACGGACGTTTTGCTTCCATTTGGTTTCTCGGCATCAAGGACCCACAAAACAGGGCTTCTGGCTTCACCAGGAGTTAGAGGATTTTTTCTCTTAATTTAGCAACTGGTTTTATGCACTTTTTCGTCACCAGAGTCCGACAATGATTTTTTTCCGCCAAAAATCCGCCGTTTTTTCGCGCAGCATTACATAACTTTGGCTACACTACGTATATTACTCCGTATATACGTACGTATACAAGAAAGTAAAAATGATTATTGGAGTAAGAAAACCAATGCAAATGGATAGTGGAAAACATAGAATACATTAATTATGTAGTTATATTCACATGAATGTGTTAGTCAGGTAATTGATTTTTATAGAAAAATCTACTAGCATTGCATTACTTTAATTTACAACCAATGAAATTTGGTTGGTTTGAATATTGGAAAAAATTACATAGTTTTTTATAAATTTTAATATTTTGAAGGAATATTAATTCCAATATTTAAACTTAAATATAATATGCACAAGAAAAACAAAACTTCTTAACGGAGTTGGCTTGAAATTCTAGGAACATTCAGCACGTTACTAGTTGAGCAGAGCACTAAAGAAATAACACTTTCAATTTCGACCGGGAGCGGTAGCTCAGTGCATCAACTGATGTCACTGCAGTGCCTCTGACCGGATCGAGTCCTGACGACGGCTGGATTTTCGACACTAGCTTTTCAGCTATCATATATCCACACTATCACATATCCCGGGAGACCGGTCGGGAGCTTAGAGCTTGTCCCGGCTGGGGCGGTGCCCCGCTGGTGGGAGAGTCCTGGTTAGGGGGAAACCCCAGTAGCCGACGGTAGGTCGGAGCCGGATCTCGCCATCCAGCGGGGGAAGATCACCGCCATCTCCCGAGAAAAATCATGCACTACACTAACGGGACTAATAACTGAAGCCGTTGACGCGCCCGGAAACACGAAAAAATCAGTCAATCTTTCTAGCATTTTTGATTCATAGTGTATCTTTTCTTGCTCACGGCCCCCTCTCTGTTCGTTTTTCATTGAACTCATTAACCCCCAACCTGCTGGCTTTCTCCCGCCCCTCGCTGTCACCTCTCCCCAGGGGCCAGGTGTGCCGTGTCTCCGTGTGTGCTCCGCTGCCTCCTCTCGCGCCTCTGCCTCTGCCGACCCCCTTCCTCCAAGCCGCAGGCGACGGCTTGGCTTCCGTCGCTGACGGCCCCTTTCTCCAGCATGGTTTCTCCAGGGCGAGACACGGGAGAGGTGGCTCAGGGCATCAACTGCCAGTGCAGTGGCTCTGACCTCGGGTCGAGTCCCGACGGCGCACGGTGTGTAATTTCGACCATCTAGGTGGACATAATTCAATTTTCCAAAGTACTCAAATGAATTAAGTTGGGTATTTGTTTGATTTTAGAATGTCCATAGTGTATGAATTGGGTATTGTTTTTCTTCTGCATCGCTTGAGGCGGCAGTAGAACAAGTTCAAACTTGCACGATCTCGGGCTGACACCGCGCGGCTCTATCAGTCGCATTTCAGTACATCTCGTGTTGGTGACCAGTGCTCATCGCCTTCTACTCACAGAGAGGTAGTGATTAAATAATTGGGTTTGGGGATGTTTCTTCTTTTTATTAGTGCCTAAAGATAAGCAAAAAGTGTCTGCGATTGCTTGTGGGGCTCTTTTGAAAAAGTAAGTAATTTTAGTTCTACTTTCGCGCCATTTTACAAATGTATCTAGACTTTTAATACAGAGTTTACTGGAGTTGACGTTTGTGACTATGTAGGTATTAAACCTTATTCATTTGGCTATGTGAATCATGAAAGATCAGCTGCGCATACCTGCGCACTCACGAGTTTTTAATTTTTTTTCGCAGAGGAGCGCTTGATTTCACGGAGGACGCTATTTCATGTATGGTGTGAAAGCTTCACGGAAGCAAGGTATGACGCCATGCTATCGTATGTTTTACACGAATTAGGTGAGGAAACTATTACCGACACTTCAATTATGCCCATAAAAATTCAAATTAAAAATGTTTGTCAGTTTATCATCAGAAAATGGAAAAAATGTGCGAGGCATAAACAGCGTTTTCTAGAAAATTACTTATCGTGGCTGCAGGAAGACATCAAATTTTCAATAAATTTATCGACAATTGCTCCAAGTTCATCACAATTAGATGATACTACTAGAGGCGTTGGCCGTCCAGTTAAGCCATTTAGTTCGTGTGGCCCTAGAGCTAAAGGACGGAGAGTAAAACAGCTCTCATGTTTGTCCACAGAAGAATTGGGAACAGCTACCGGAATAAAATTAAGGAATGAAGGAAAAAGAGATTCTTTGAACATAGTGAAGGAACTTGTACTTGCTTCTCCTAATAGAGGCACAAAAATTAAGAAAGTTCGAAGATCGTTGCATCAGGAACCATCTTTACTCTCTCCAGAACAAGCACTCGCTCTAATGGTGAGTACGAATTTGTCTACTCGGCAATATTTACGAATATGAGAGCAAGCCGAAAAAACAAATTGTAAATTATATCCACCGTATTACAGAGTTAAGGAAGCAAAAGTCATGTGCTATCCAGGAGGAGTGAAAGTGACAGAAATATCGGCTGAGATACCTCTACAGTCAGTTATTGATCATACAATTCGTCGTTTGTGCGAAATCCAAGATATCAGAGAGCAATTTCAACTACAATCTAATGCTATTTTTGAAATTACTTGCGATGTTTCAGAGCAAAACAAATACAGACAAAAGTTCAGTGAAGAAAATTACACAGACGAAAATTTGTTTAGTGTGTCTATGGTGCCAATACAAATACAGACTGTTGGTGGCGAAAATGTAATTTGGAAAAATTCCACACCGTCTTCAACTAAGTATTGTCGCCCTATAAAATTTATTTTTGCAAAAGAAACGTCAAGTGTAATTAACACGGAAGTAAGCAAAGTAGAACAACAGATAGGGGTTTTAACTCCCACTACTATACAATTTCTCCATTCAGAAATTTCCATTACACAAAGAATGATTTTTTGCATGGTGGATGGCAAAGTCTGCAATGCCGTTTCATCGGGTTCTTCCACACAGACTTGCTACTTGTGCGGAGCGAAACCGACTGAAATGAACAATTTTGAAGCTCTACGCACAAAAAAAGTGAAGAAAGAATATCTCTGCTTCGGAATATCTCCTCTTCATTCCTGGATAAGGCTATTTGAATGTCTCCTGCACATTTCGTATCGTCTGAAAATTCAAACAAGTCATGTAAGAGGAACTGAAAATAAAGGAAAAGTAGCTCAAAGAAAGAAAAAAATCCAAGATAAATTTCGGCAGGAGTTAGGACTGTTGGTCGATATGCCTAAACCACAAAGTGGCAATACTAATGATGGAAATACTGCCCGAAAGTTCTTCAGAAATCCCGAGATATCTTCGAAAATGGACATAATAAAACGTTTTTGGATCATATTGGAATGCCTAAACAGTGGTGAAAAACTGAACTTCAACTTCTACTTTTCAAAAATTTATTTATGACACACGAGACCTATATCCCAAACATTACCAGTGGTATCGCATGCCTGTAACTCTACATAAGATTCTCTTCCACGGAAGCGACATAGTTGATAGTTGCATTCTACCTATTGGACAGCTATCTGAAGAAGCTCTGGAAGCAAGAAATAAAGACAACAGGAATTTCAGGGAACTATTAACAAGGAAAACATCAAAAAAGACACAAACACTGATCTCATGAACAGGCTTCTCATTACATCGGATCCATACATTGCAAGTCTACAGGGATCTCCAAAACCAAAAAAGAAGAAATACATCAAGAAATTGTTAATTTGCTAGACATTGATCAACAAGACTCTGAAGAAGTACATGGCATCACCTCATCCGAGGATTCATCGGATGGCAACTGAACATAGTACTAGCATGTAATAATTCTCTTTTACTCTAATTCTTTAATTTATTTCCATAGTAGCTGATCTATATTTTTATTTTCTTCTTGAAATATTAAAAATTAATATTGAAAATAATTAGTTACATTTATTTACTATATATACATTATTTTAAGTTTTATTGGCGTTTTTCTGTGTCAAGTCGTGAAATGCGCGATTTTTTATTATTGAAAAAAAAATAGTTGTAGTCAAAATATTTTAACAAAACTTGTTCCATGTATGAGAATTATCATTTATTTTCAATACATGTTAGCTAGAACAGTAAATAATCCATAATTTTGTAGTTTCTGAATTAAGTCCACCTAGATTGCCAAAATTACACACTGTGCGGCGGTAGGATTTCCGACCCTAACTTTTCAGCTAGGTCGAATTCAGTCGCTGTCTGGAGGAGAATTCTAGCGGCCGGCTGCTCTGATCGGTAGTTTTCCGTGGTTTCTCCGATCAACACCAGGCGAATGCCGGAGCAGTACCCTACCAAACGGGCCACGGACCGCGCGCGATCTGTCCTTCCTCTTCCTTGTCCTATCCTCTCCCCCTTACACACACACTTACACTAATATGCACTACACTACCACATATTCCGGGAGACCGGTCGGGAGCTTAGAGCTTGTCCCGGCTGGGGTGGTGCCCCGCTGGTGGGAGAGTCCTGGTTAGGGGGAAACCCCACTAGCCGACGGTAGGTCGGCGCCAGATCTCGCCATCCAGCGGGGGAAGATCACCGCCATCTCCAGGGGAAAAAATGCTCTTCACTTACGGGACTAATGACCAAAGCAGTTGACGCGCCCGGAAACACGAAAAAATCAATCAATCAATCACTATGAAAGAGAGAATTCGCAGGGAGTGTTACAGAAGAGTGAGACTTGTCCTAGAGTCCGCTCTGAACTCCAGAAATAAAATATCTGCAATTGGTAGTTTGACGGTACCTGTAATCGAATAAAGTTTTGGACTAGTGGTATGGACTGAGTAAGAAATGCGCATAATGGATCGAAAATCAGAAAACTGTTTAGAATACATCATCACGTCGCCCACCCTCAAGCTGGTGTACGTGTCACGTATGGAAGGAGGAAGAAGCCTCAGGCAAATCGAATCCTCCTGTCACAATGCAATAGTCGGGGTGAGAAAGTACGAAGTCATTCATCGAGATGAACTACTGATGAGGCTGATCTTTAAATCTGACCAAACAATGGGAAACAAAGACATTGTAACTGTAGCAAGGAGCATTGCGAAGAAAACTACGCCGGACACGGAGAATAACACTGACACTGAACGTTTGATGCTACTAAACATGAAATGTGAGTCACAAAAATGTTCAAGAAATCGCGGAGAGACAAAACACTCCTTGGACAGTATTTAAAAACAATGAACAAGGTGCAGATCAATAAAGATCAATCGTTTACTTGGGTTAAAAGGGGAAGACTAAAGTCAGAATCGGAAGTTGTAATAGATGGACAAGATCCGGCGTTGTGAACACATTATGATAAAGCGGTCCTCAAGAGTTCCCAAGATGATAAATGCCGCATCTGCTAGGATTAAGTAGAAAGATAGATCATATTGTCTCAGCTTCTCCCATTGTAGCAAATATTGAATACTTGAAATGACACGACAGGTTGTGTAGTTACCTCCACTGGCAGATCTGTATTGCCCTCAGACTTCCAAACACATGTTCCAAGTGGTAGGAACACTCAACAAAACCGGTGGTGTCTCTTGGACTGTGTACCATACTGTACTATCAATAAATTCAAACTGATCGCACGATATCGGCAAACAAATCGGATATTGTTATCTGGGATTGGAAGAAAAAATGCCTGCTTTTAGAGTTTGCTCTGCCATGCGATCAAAACGTCGTAACCAAGGAGGCAAAGAAATGTCTTAAATAGAAGAGTTCGGAAATAGAAATCAGTCTAATGTGGAGCGTCAAAGCGATAGTTCAGCGGCCCGATAGTTATCGGAGCTCTGGTATTTGTTTCGCAAAATTTGTGTAAAAACTTGTCTAAACTCCCAGGTCATTCAATAAACGGGGATGTGCATGACGTTGCATTATTGGGAACAGCCCACATTTTGCGCGAAGTAGTGTGGAGGCGCTGGAAGTCTCTAGATCTGCTTTTTAAGAAGCTTGTTGCAATAAGAAAGCTGGAAGTTGGCTGGAATAATAATAAATTAAAAATAGCATTTGGAGGCTTAACTGAAAATCGTTTTTCTCCTTGAGTGTTGAATTGGGAAGAAGGGAAGGTAAGCTCAACATCCTTCTGTCCAAAAATATGGCGCCTGAATCTTTTTTAGAGCAATCGATTCTTCAATATTTGATATTTAAATTATTTCTGAACAGTTTTTGAAGCACTTCTACTTTCGTGACATTTTGAATGAAATCGTTACAATTTGCTACAAATATTATTTTTTCTAAATAATATGAAGATTTAATAGTAAAACATGTTTTTGAAATTAACATCTTTAAATTATGCTATGTTCATTTTTCAAAATATGAGTAGGCTAGGAATAATATCATTTTCCTCAATTTTCGAGAATCCAAGAATTTTCGTAATCAAGAGTTTCAAAAACACGTTCAAACTTTTTTTGGTTATTTAAGGTCGCAACAACATCTAGGTCATTAGCGACCACTAATGGTGTAAACATTACAGTTATTATGAAGATGAAACGAAACGGTGATGATGAGGGGTGAAAGGACGAACGCAGATACAACCATACCCGAGGCGGGATTCGAATCCGCGACCTTTCGGTCCTAGATCACTTCGACACCACTGCCTTAGCGATCTTGGCAACCGGGCCGGCTGGGTTCAAAACTTAATAAAATGGCATGGGACTGATTCTCAGTAAAGCACTTGAAATTTCAAAAATTGGGATATTCCTGCAATTTTACTTGCATTTATTTCCATTTTTCGAAAAACATCTAGGCAAGTTTTCTTGAAAACGGTTCTGTATTTTTTATCAGTATATTTTGTATCAATAAAAATACTCTGAGATGTATAGTTCAATTAATGTAAATTTTCAATTTCTGTGAAAACCTGTAAATTTTCAAGAATTACTTGTACACAAGAACTTTCTCCTTGAAGTAGACACCTATTAAAAATTATTTCTTTCATTTCGGTGTGGATTTATAAATCGAAGACTGTTTTAAGTTTTCTAAATTTAATTTTTATTTGAAAATATCTTCCTTTTTTTGTTTTTTATGACTGACACAAGATAATGCTTGCGGAAGTTTATTCATCAGCCAAGAACAATTCCGTTTTCATTTTCAATTGTTTATTGGAAGATCCTCTGTGCGTCACAGTGTAGATGATACATACTCGAAAGAGTTTCTTAATTTTTTGTCGTTGCGCTCGCGATTGTTTACGGCTGTGTTCGTCATCCGCTTGGAATTTGATCCGAAACAACTAAGGAAACGAGAGACCATTGGGATTCTCGGTGATGCGGAGTCATAGTCTTAGCCCCAGTAGTTGGTGTCGCAATACGTCACGGCCCGAATGGCATCCTGGTTTGTGAAGCGACGATTGAAGTCTCGCAACTACATACGCGGACGCGTGATCAGTGGAAATAATACTGCGAAAAAAGTTTCCTAAACGAAGAAAAAGGAAAATCCTGTTAATAGTGATCACGTGCTTTAACGATGTTCAACAAGGATAGCATAAACGTTAGAAACGGAATCAAGTCATTGCACTTCACCGAGGAGGCACTTGACGTCAGATTGTCCGCCATTTCTGTGGAGCATTTGCTCGAAGCTTTCCTCTGTGACCATGGTCTGGGGGCATACGCACAGTCACGTTGGCGAGTCTAAGTCGGTTCGAGACCCGCACAGCGCATGGAATCACCATGTGGTTGTGGCACAAATGACTTCTCATAGCACCATATATCGATTACGAACCATCATCAGATACTTATTAATTCAACTCTTATTTTCCCATCCCCCAACATAAACTACAAATAACGCTCTCCTGTGTTCCTTCCAAAATATGTAGTCAATACGTTCACATAACCATTCTAGTCTATACTGCTTATCATGTTGTGAAGGCACAATGGGTCGCAAGGCATTACTACTCGATATGAAATTGAAACAAAAGATTTAAGATACAGTGACCACGATGCACAAATTCTTACAATTATAAGAAATGTAAACACTGACACAATAAATCTGCAAGTATGAGTAGATTATTTACGAAAAGTAAAATAAAATTAATCTCTGATAACTTGATGCAGGAGGCATGGGACGCGGTTTATAATACCGTTGATATAAACGACAAATATAATTCTTTTTATTTCAACGCTTTCTTATCATTGTAACACTTGCTTTCCCCTTCAAAAAAGATCAAAACTTAACGGAAAAGTAATTCTTGGATAACACAAGGGATTAGGACATCGTGTAAAAACAAGCGAATTCTTTCTTTCATTTCTAAACATCATAATGTATCTCAAGATTTCCTCCCCTACTTTAAAAAATACAAATCATTGTTAAAGAAAATCATAAGGCAGGCTAAAATCAAGAAACACGATCAGGATATTTTGAACTCAAATACCAAAACAAAAGCAATGTGAAATATAATAAAAAAATAAAACCAAACCAACTAGATTCCTTGTAGAGAATGTTGTTTCAAATATAAAGATATATAAATTGTTTATTTTGCAGTCACAAAATACAAGTGACATGCTAGCGGCAGCCGCGCTGGGTGAGGGTCAGAAGCACATGCACTCGCCTCTATCCTCTTTCCCCCACCTTGACATCACATTTAAGTTAATCTACATACAAGTCTATCTGGATGGGGAAGTCAATGATATAAGGACAAGCTGGCCTAGTCCACCTCTTAGCCGGTCCGCTGGGAGTGATCCCCGCGGCCCGTTACCATCCTTTGAGCTATGGACCCGGGTAGGATCTACTTTCTGACGAAACCACTGCAAATATATATCCGTGCCATCCATTTGCCATCGACTGCGTGTAAAGTGTTTTTGTAAGTAACGATAGTGCAGGCTAAATTTTTAAGAAGTGTCAACGAGTTTTTATGTGGTATCGTACGAGAAAGAGTGTCAGTGTCTGCGTGTAGATGCCGACCAATGTACGATTCGATTGGCCTCCGCCGCGAGGCACATTGCGGGCATTCACAGATGTGAATCGAGGTTTATGATTTTGATTTTTTGATTTTTTCGTGTTTCCGGACGCGTCAACTACCTCGGTCATTAGTCCCGTTAGTGTAATGCATGTTTTCCTCTCGGGAGATGGCGGTGATCTTCCCCCGCTGGATGGCGAGATCCGGCGCCGACCTACCGTCGGCTGGTAGGGCTTCCCCCTAACCTGGACTCTCCCACCAGCGGGGCACCGCCCCAGCCGGGACAAGCTCTAAGCTCCAGACCGGTCTCCCGAAATATGTGGTAGTGTAGTGCATGTTAGTGTAAGTGTGTGTGTAAGGGGAGATGATAGGACAAGGAAGAGGAAGGACAGATCGCGCGCGGTCCGTGGCCCGTTTGGTAGGGTACTGCTCCGGCATTCGCCTAGGGTTGATCGGAGAAACCACGGAAAACTACCGATCAGAGCAGCCGGCCGCTAGAATTCTCCTCCAGACAGCAGCTGAATTCGACCTAGCTGAAAAGCTAGTGTCGAAAATCCTGCCGCCGTCAGGACTCGAATCTAGGACCTCCCGGTTAGAGGCGCTGTAGTGACATCGGTTGATGCACTGAGCTACCGCTACCGCTGTGAATCGAGGTATCTTCCTCACCACAAATGCAGCGGGAGGTATCCACCAGGCCCAGCTGAGAGAGCTTCGCTCTGAACGGACCATGCCCCGTCATCACCTGCGTGAGTGGTGGCCCAGGACGAATATATGTATGTGTGTGATAGGACTTTACATTTGGGAGAAAAAGCTTTAAAGTCGCCGCCTGAGACGAAGAGTCCCAACGCGCCTGCCATCTGCGGAGCAGCTCGGCTGTGAGTCCCTCACGGCTCTCCTCCATTTGGAACAACTCGCCTTTAATTTTTAATTCAGTGTCACGTTTTATCAGTTTATATCTGCCTGCAGCCCTGGCTACCATGAGATCAAGGGGCATGTGCCCCGAGATAATTTGGAGGGCAACTGTAGCTGCTATTCGGTACGTCCTGGATTACCAGCGAGGCCCTTCGAATCTTTTGCAGTTCTCTTTGGATGTACGTGGTATGGGCTCTGTGTGCCCACACCGACGCACAATACATAATAATGGGTATAAATGCACCCTTGTATATTGTGCGAAAAGCCAGCGAGTGAACATGCCCGTGGGCCCCGGCAACTCTGCGCAGTTTCTGGAATAATCCCTGGCTTTGTTGCACGACACTTTTACATGCTGTGTAAAGATCAGTCCAGAGTCAAGTACCACTCCTGGGTAAGTGAGTATAGCGATAGAAAGTAAATATAGCGACAGAAATGTGAACGATCCGGCGAAAGTGGCTAGTCTCTTTAACCAATACTTTTCGTGAATTGCTGCTGATCTCACTAAGGAACTTCAGACACAAAATTCAACATCGGACATTTCACCAAAAATTTAAGATACGATGTTCATTTCCGAATCTGCTTCCTATGAAATTCTCAAAATAATCGGTAAACTAAAAAATAAATATTCGGCCGGTTTCGATGAATTTCCGGATTGTTTGCAAAAGACCTGTTCGTCTTCCATTATAAAACTGTTAACTCACACATTTAATACGACCTTATGCACCGGAACTTGTCCAGATGTTTTTAAAACAGCTAATGTTAAGCCGCTCTTCAAAAAAAGGCAACAAAAATGAAATTCAAAATTATCGGCCTATTTCTCTTCCGTCAGTTTTTTCAAAAACATTAGAGAAACGTTTTTACCTACGAATGGAAATCTTCCTCAGTAACGACGACACGCTTTCAGATTTCCAACGAATTTAGACAATCAAAATCTACGGAAATAAGCATATTTTCTTTTCTAAGGATGTCCCCTCATCATTGGATCAAAATGAAGCACCAATTGGATAATTTTTAGATCTCTCAAAAGCTTTCGACGTCATTGATCATAACATTTTACTTTCAAAATTACCTTCATATGGAGTCCGTAGTAGGTCCCTAGTTTGTTTATGTTTGTTCCTTAAACAACAATCTCAGAAAGTAGAAATACGTTACTGGTATGATGGACACCTTTCCGACTCTTTGCCAATTGCACGTGGAGTTCCTCAGGGATCGATTTTAGGCCCTATTCTGTTCCTACTATACGTAAACGATGTGCCCTCGACTATTCGAAACGGAAGTTCTGTTTTCGGATGACAGGAACATTCTTTGCAATAAAGAAACCGTAAATAGTACAATATCAGATGTTTGAAATTGGTTCCGAAATAAAAAATTAATGGTAAATAATAAGAAAACTGTTTTAATGCAGTTTTCTATTTCAAATAAACAATTCTGTACTCCATTGAAAGTGAACGGTGAACCACTGACTGATGTTACGGCAACAAAATTTTTAGGCCTCTCAACTCAGTCAAACCTCAAATGGAACGTCCATTTACATGAATTGAACACAAAATTAAGTTCATTATGCTACGCGTTCAGAATTCTTTCAAATTCAGTCAGCCTTTATAATGCTCGTTGTGTATATTTCCAGAATGTTCATTCCCGCCTGAGATATGGCTTCCACTTCATATAAACAAATACTTCCTTTCAGCCCTACGGGTTTCACCTTCTGCATGGGTGCCTTGTCTTTCCGTCGCGTCTCCCGTTGAGCCTCACGTCGTCGTTTCACGATGCGCGAGGCTGGACTTCAAAGCAAATATCAAATACACAGAACTGCTGATACTGCATCAGAAGACCTTCGGGTGACGATAGAAAATAATTTCATCATTTTACGTGCAACTATGTTGCTGGAAGTTTTTAATTGGACTTCAAGAATGAAAATATCCCAGCGACGATATATGTTAATACACAAATTAAAAATTCAATCATTTTCGTTGACAAATAATTTGTTTAGACACACTTTGACGTAGCGATAAATTTAAAGAATTTCCTCCAGCTAAAGTAACTGAAATATTGTATCGAATTTTTCCAAAATAATTCCAAAATTTTCGGATATGTTTTAACGGTTTGAATGGAGAGGTGTTTAAAACTTTAGTTCCGCAGAAATCCAGAGTTTTCATTATTTTATTTAAAAAGCAAATGAATGACACCTTTTTCATGATTACCATCGTGTTTCTCGTCATTTTCTCTACAGTTCTCTACATTCTCTCAACAGTGCAAGAGATTCTTCCATAAGAATAACATTGTTCATAAGAGCCCATTGTACCTTCACGACGTGAAAATGAGTATAGTGTTAATTTTCGCCACGAGCCAACATTTTAAAGACGCAGTTGCTAGGATATATTGCCATTTTGTTTGATTAAGTTCCAAACGATCGCTGTACGTGGCGCGTTCCCCTTTCCCCAATTATTTGTATATCCGTTGAAACGTCTCGAAATCTCACGTGTCCGATTTGACTTTTAACTTTGTATTTCCAATAACTTTAATAGACTTCCTGTGATTCCTCTCTAGAGCTTCCAAGCATTAGTGCAGCCTCATGTTGATATAATCGAGGCATTTTAAACCATTTTAATCTCGTTCTAAATTATTTACCGTTACCTTTACATTAACCATTAACCACCTCAGCACTTAAATCACATGATTGGAGATAGCGCCACCCATAAACTATAGACCGCTTCCAATAACTTTTAAGCCAGTCATCGATTTAAGCCAACCAATTATCGATCACCCAATGGTGGTCGATATCGAATCCTTGGATTCCAATTGAACCTTCTGAGGAGCCGATAATTTCATTAAAAAATGTATTTCTACGATAATATTACCTAATATTCCCTCTCTCTCTCTCTCTCTCTCTCTCTCTCTCTATATATATATATATATATATATATATATATATATATATATATATATATGTATATATATATATATGTATATATATATATATATATATATATATATATATATATAGAGAGAGAGAGAGAGAGAGAGAGAGAGAGAGAGACTAATATACCCTCTCACTAGCATTTAAATTATTGTTTGTTTGTTTATTTTAATAAACTACAACAATGTCAAAATTTAAAAAAATTGCTCGTGTTCTCCTTCCTTCAATTTTTGACAGCGCAAGTTTCAATATTAAATGTTACAAATAATAAAGCTATTGACCCTACCACTTTTGTATTTTTATTTGTATATTTATTAGTGATTAAAACTATATTTATAACTAGTGAACTATTTAGTATGGAGTAATATACAATTTTATTGTGATTTTTCAAGTAAATTACTGTGAGAGGTCAAAATCTTTAATAATTTTACTAAAGGGAACAGCTTCCAAAAAACGGTTTTTTTAACGTTCTAAACGGTTCGCGATATCGAAAAGTAGTTTCCTATAAATAACTTTTCAATAAATAACTTTTAAACTAAATCTTTATATTTTGCAATAACCATCGAGTTCTTCGTGGTCACTTCAGGAAGTTCAAGATTTGTAAGCTCGTTCAATGAAATTTGCTTCAAAATTTTTCTTCTATTACAGTTTTTCATCTGGCAAGCCACTCTCACGCAAAAGACATGAATTTCCTTTCCTCCGAAGAAATTAAGATTAAAAGCTTTCGTATCTTAGTGGTTATCATGCCTACTTTAAATAACCCTCCTTCCGTTCTTCTTCTTCTTCTTCTTCTCCAAGTGCAAGTTCATCATTAACAGTGGGTGGTATTAATGACAAAAGAGCAATTATTCTAAGTAAATACTCGAGAGCAAACTTTCAACATTTCGCTCAGTGTGCGTAATTACAAATTGTATGAAACTGAACAGGTAATAAATGATTATAAAATAAAAAAACTGATCCTAGCAAAATTGGCAACAGACTCATAATTCTTAAGGATTGAAAAAAAAGAGTCTAACACAGTATTGAAAGTCAGAGATACAGTACTTTGATACACCTCAAAGTCTTCTTACACACCTCTTTGGAATCCTGAATCTTCTAAAAATCTAAGAAAATAATTTTTTGAACATAGCTCCAAGCGCCTCTCATATTCCCTTAAAAAATTCTGTTTAACCATTCAATGCTTTTCTCTAATTTGAGGAGACTTCTGAAGTTCCTCCGATCTGATAGTCTTCTCATTATAGTTACTTGGGTCGAGTGTGCATGAATTAAAATTGAAATATGAAATAATATCGAATGGTAGCACTGTGAGTTCATGATTTCAACCAAAGTGCTGTTTGTAGTATCTTCAACGAGCAGACTATCTCCCGCCCGAGAGATGACTCCGATTCACTGGTGTTTCCTATGCTTTTACTCCTATTTAGCACCCGAGTGGCTCTCAACACATCCACGTATTCATAGAGTCTCTCTTTTCTTCCCGAATTCTTCTATTCAGTCGCTGTCTGGAGGAGAATTCTCGCGGCCGGCTGCTGTGATCGGTAGTTTTCCGTGGTTTCTCCGACCAACACCAAGCGAATGCTGGTGTAACCGGCCACGGACCGCGCGCGATCTTTCCTTCCTCTTCCTTGTCATATCCTCTCCCCTTGTACACACATACACTAACATGCACTACACTACCACATATTCCGGGAGTCCGATCGGGAGCTTAGAACTTGTCCCGGCTGGGGCGGTGCCCCGCTGGTGGGAGAGTCCTGGTTAGGGGGAAACCCCACTAGCCGACGGTAGGTCGGCGCCGGATCTCGCCATCCAGCGGGGGAAGATCCCTGCCATCTCCCGAGAGAGAAAAACATGCACTACACTTACAGAAATAATGACCAAAGCAGTTGACGTGCCCGAAAACGCGAAAAAATCAACCAATCAATGAATCGAAACCGAATCCTTCTACGGTAAACTGAAGCTCTGATCCCTTGAGGCGATCGTGAGTGCTCAGGCTCATAGACTCATTTTTTAAATTGTTCTTATTCTTTTTTACTCTCTTTTGCCAGTCACATCTTATCTGTCATCTCGAAAACCATCGACATATTCAGGGCGCACTATTATTAACATCGATGTTTTCGTATTGAACACCGCCGTGTAGAAATATGAGAATTGTGTAATGGACGTCCCATTCCTTCTTCTTTGGTCTCCCGGGAGCGCGGTGCGTCCCCTCTGTGCTTCCAGCGCGAGCGACCGCATCCTGGACGGCGCGGGGTGGCTAGCGGCGCTCGCGGCCGCCTCCGCCAGTCGCCGCTCGCCGCTCGCCGCCGCACCATGCGGCTGTCGCTGGCCCTCGCTCTCGCCGCCATGGGCGCCCTCGCCCTCGGCCCTCGCCTCGGTGAGTTGCGCCCCACGCCACCAGCAGCTCCAGCGTGGAATTCGCGTTTTACTAGGGTGAATGACTTTGGTATTGGTGACGCGAGGAGAGTGACACAAGTTACTAACATACTAGAATCTATTATTCTAGAATAGAAGATACTAGAATCTAGGGATTTTGCCATTACCTTGTCTGTTGATTTACGAATCAGTGGTTTTTGTCGAAAATGACTTGCGTAAGGGCGGGAATATATTTTCAGAAAATGCCGATGTCTATAGTAAACATTCGAAGTAGTAATCATATTCATCAGGTGAAAGTATCAACAGCTCATTACAAGAAATTCACATACAATACATGTACATTATTTTACAACACTTTGCCAGATGACCTTAAACGATTCAATTCGATAGAAAAGTTTAAATCCAAAGGGAAATCGTTTCTGCTTAATAACTGTTTCTATACAATCAGAGACTATACTAAGCATCTCAAGGGAAGTAACATTAATTCTAACAGTGATATGCAATGTATTATTTACCATTGGACAGTATAATTCTCAACAATATGTAACAACTATTGTACTACAGCTTCCGGGTCAATGACCCCCATCTCGATCAGGTTTTTCGTCCAGTTTCCCTGATCCATTGAGCAAATGCTGAGATGGCCCCTTGTTTTGCTTCTGGACATAAATGTAACTTCATTATCTGTGCACGTCTTCGAGAATTCAGTGGGAAATATATTTATTCAAATTATCGTTTCCATGTTGTCGCGGCAGGAAGTATTATTCCTTGACGAAGGACATCATGGATAAGAGCCCAAAATTTATTGCTTATTTATCCTTGAAAATAGATTTTATTACATGGGAGTGGTTTTTTTACTTTCAAAATTCAAGTAGTATATGACTTAGTGTAGGGATCACAGAATTTTGAAAATGTGCACAGAATTCAGTTCTTTCCACAGCACGTCATACGCAGTTTTAAATGTTTTTTGACGTAAAATAAATAAAATAAGTAGAGAGGCAGCATCTCTGTTAGGATATAAAACGCGCTGACAGTGTTGCGTTGTCTGGACTCAAGGATGTTTACTGTTAATAGCCAAGGCCAAAGGTCTCGCCGTCGACTTGAAAATGCGCGCGCAAAGCTGGTCAAATTGTCCGCATCAAATTGGCGGCTTTGTTTCTTTTTTTCTAAGCCATCTTCATTTAACTACATTACCAGGTGTAACGTACTGTCACTACTAATTACAGGGCATTTCAGCGCAGTTCCTTTTTATCAATTTGCTGTAATTCTTTGGCAAATATATATTCGGAGTCCGAGCTGCACTGCGTTGCTCCGCGACAACTTCGTAACTCCGTACAGCCACTTCCTACTTGAGTCCCCGCTTGCGAATTCCTCGTGAAGAACAACTTTGCCCTGTCGAGACTCGTGCAAGAGAATTGGCTTGCTCGACGTTGGTATGAACTGGAGGTGATACTTTCTTCAGACACCAAATTCAATTTCTCATCATATTAATTTTAGGATGTATGTTTCACAGAACCAAATAATCGCAGTCGGGGTTCTTCCGAGTATGAGTTCTGTCACCTCACATCATTTTTGTAATTCGTGGATGTAGCGAGGGGTGTAGAGGTGCCTGGTCGACTAAGGATACAATAATTTCTTATCGGTGCCTATCGAAATACGGGTTTCTTCGGGAGTTAGTGAATTAAGCGTCAAGTGGGGAATTATTTAATATAATTTCTTTACATGAACCAATTTTTATTCTCTAAATTGTTTTATGTACTTTTTCATTTGCAGTAGGTGGATCAAATACGAAAATATTGGTATTATATGCTTTATATAATTGTTGAGAATAATAAATATTTATATAATTGTGGAGAATAATAAATATTTATATAATTGTGGAGTAACGTACATAAAAAGAATTAAACAGATTCCGCCACATGTGTGAGCGGTACGGATTGATAAGGAAATTTTCATATACTTCTAAGAAATAAAGCTGCAAAGGTCTCCGGGCTGCGAGAGCCATGACAAGGACAAGGCCGTCAAGGAAGCATCACAGACCCTACTGCGTATAAATTTAAAACTCATGTCAGAAATAGTATATTTTTTAAAAGTGTAGTTTTAAAATATTAACAATTTTTATATCATTTCCACAGCTATTGAAATGAGTGTTGTGCATCATTGGTGCTTCCTCATACCTATTATCTCTATTAAGTTGTTTCAGTCACTTATTTTCATTGAATGGAGCTCTTGTGCTTTAGAGGAAAACACGTATCTCAAAACATATGGCAACACCACACAATTCAATCAGATATTCATTGGGAACCTATTATCTGACTACGTGAGTCACTTCACAGGCTTCGGGAAAACGTTTCTGCTAAAACGTTGGAAGTTGTGAGTCTCCAAGAAGCGACAGAAAGGAAATAGCTTGGTTATTTGCTGCCTGAATGTCACAAGGAAACCTGGGAAACCACCAAACAAGGGAATCTACCAGCGAACTCGATTCCGACTGGCACCACAAACTGTTGATCGTCAAATCAAGGAAACTTTGATCAATCAATAAAATCCATGAAGTTTACTGCATCTCTCCGGTATGAAACTTGCGATTTATTTATAAGCACCTTTGGTCGTGAGGCGTTATCTTTAAGCTTACCGTTACCTACACTGGCAACTTGCAAGTAAAGGTGGAAAGCCTCGCTTAATTATAGAATCGTGTGGGCACCAATAATCTATAATTAAAAGAGTTTAAGATCCCCTTGAACATGTCTAGATTGGCCCGTGGGTGAAATAAATGTATGGGTTAAATTCTCTTGTTGCCTTCGGCACTACAAAGAAATGGCATGGTAAATACCGTTCATCGGATTCTTTTAATCTCAAACACTTTCTGTTACCCAAAACAGGAACTATTGAGAACCCATATGGAAGAAGCTTCAAGATTTGTACATAATGTAGACAATATTATATAAATAATTTGTATATAGTAATAAGTATATAAATAATTTGGAAGGGTTTTTAGGGGTTTATTGATTGTCTGCCCAGTTGTGAATTACTTTAAAAAATATAATTCTCAGAAGATTCATTACAATGATTGCTTCTTCGATAAAATAACAACTTACTATTGTTTGAGCTAGAATGCGTCAGCAAAGGCTCTCCGTGAGAGATTGTGAGATTGTGAGATTATGTTAGTAGCACTGTCTGCAGCTTGATTAAAAGAAAACGTTAATGTTTACTCCCCATAGTAATAACGGATGCTGGAGTGTTGTCCCCTCCACTTGTATCGCAGTGGTCTGGTTGCTACCAACAGAAATTCAATTTTTAATAGAAGGTCCTGAGTGTACTCGAGGCGGAGAGACTTACCAGGCGCACTGTATTCTCCGTTATACTTTTCCCCCTTCCGCGTCACAAATCGGTCGCGTTTTGTGAAGTTATAAACAAAATTGAACTCTTTCACTACCACCACCACCACCACCAACACCACCACCACCACCATCATCATCATCATCATCATCATCATCATCATCGTGTATTTACTTGTATAATATTATTATTTGGAATCGTTTGACATTGCAACCTTTTGTCGATCTCTTCAGTTTCCGCCACCCTCATACCAGTTTCAGGATTTATCTACCTTCTCTCTGGCAATTTCCTCTTACTAATTGTGATTCCCCGATCTTGTAGGGAAAGTGTTTTCTTTCGAAGTGATTTCACTCCGAATTTGCTTCTTTTTTTGGCATAACCAATAATGGACGACGAGTATTACAGTTTTGTCCGTAATACTATTTTCCTATATAACAGTTTCTGTACATTAAGATACTTGCCATGAAAAAGGAAAATAATATTTAGTTCAAAAACGATAGGTAGTGCATTGGGCAACATTTACACTGTATTTCAAATTAATATATATGCCTGGATCAAGTTATGTACTTAAGTTTCTGGGTCAACGATATCAATCCCAATCAGATTTCTCGTGCAGTTTACTGATCCATTGATGAGATGGCTTCTTGTTTTGCTTTTGGATATAAATGATATAAATGTGAATATTTTGTTGAGCCTTCTTTTACTTCTTGATCTAGGTGAAGAGTCTGGGTATGTGGGTTGCTATTTTGTTGAAAATACAATCAAAACAAATCTAGTACGTTTACTGATGCAAATAATTATTACTTCGGTATTACTAGGAGCGAAAATGTCTGGTTAACAAGTGTTTTAACCAAACTTTGTTGGTCATTTTATTCATCATTCAGCCATATATAGTAAAGGGATGGGCTAGTAATTCTGGAGTTTAATATGTGTGAAGTTTACTTCTTCCTCCATTCATCAATACTATTTTAGTTTTTTTACGAAATAAATACAATTAATGGTGTTATCATAGTACAATATTATGTTATGTACCGTTGATGAAAATCGTCGAACCACGGGCCAAAATATGTCGTGATTAGGATATGCATTTCCCCAAAAAAACGATGAAAAATTTGGTCGTAACCAACAGATTTATTGTAATACAGGGGATATTCCAAGATGTCAAAAAGCATTTTTTTGCACGAACGAACTTGTAAATCACCAAATGAAAAAGCCCTTGAGCACTATCAGTTTGAATTGAATCGGATTACCAACGTCCTAAATTCTTGTATGCAATGTGATGATGAAAATAAAATATCCCCTAACTTCTGGAAATTGGATTATAAATTTCTCGATTCAATATTGTTATATAGTTTTTCCTAACACCGATTTATTTTTAATTTATAATGAAATTTATCATGCAATCAAATATATTCGGCATCTAGTGTTTACTTTTCTCACGATGAAATACTTCACACGACTTTTAAAAATTAAATTCTCTTTCAAGCAATATTGAATAAGAGATAATTTACATAAAAATGCATAGTAGTTCAAAAATACTGCAAATGTTTGCTTTTTGAATCTACAACTTAAGTAGTTGTTGGTTAATTTTCATTCCATTCCTTCACTTCCCTCTATGCATGTCTTTGGCACAATCCTCGACCAACTCAATCATTGCACTACTTTTTTTAAATCCGTTAATCAATCTCGTATTCAAAATTTCATATTTATTCCAGTGAATAATTTGTCGAAATATGAGCAACCACATTCTTTTAATCAGACACATTGATCTTGTTAAAACCAAAATCACCAACATATAATTTATTTTTCAATATATGTAAATACTATCTCTATCTTCTCTAATGAACAAACATTAAATTCTTCGGGAGACCGGTGCCAGTTAGCACACGGGTTCCTTCGTCGGTCACGCTACTTCCATGAGCACTCGATTTGTATCACGCGTTCTTCACAACTTAACGAATTTATTTAATGTTATTTAATTACATATATAAATTACATTACCTGATAGTATGTGGCTGTTTTTGATTTCCCTTGTCCTCTCTACAGCAATTTAAATAAAAGAAATCCTGTACGAGGTGGTTGACACAAAGCTACCAGCTAAGTATCAGCCTCGGTTTCACCTACAATTTTAACGGAGTTTTGTACCTATTATGCGTCATATTTAATATAGGAAGTTCAAATTGTTGTCATATTTAATATAAGTATTGTAAAAAACATCAGTAATTATGTGTATTGTCAAAAATTAATATGTAAACTGAAATTTTGATAAATTATACTTACTTGAACGATGAAATTATCAGTTATATTACGTCATTTCCAAACTCTCCCTCAACAGTAGAAGAAACAGAGTACTTGAAATATCGAATTCCTAAATCAATTTGGAAAAATCCTAACGTTAGATTTTTTACGAGTCGTTTCACAAAACTTATTTGATGGAATTCAAAAGTAGATTGATTCAAAATACAATTCTTAAGTTCGACTTTGAACCATAAAAGTACATCCTCAATACGTGTGTCCGAAGAAAATGTACCAGGATCTCTCCATACATGTGCCTGGGCGGTAGAGATCTTGGTAATGTTTTAAATGATTGATTGATGAACACGATAGTCATTTCTGAGCGTAGGCAGGGGACATTTTTGTGTTCTTTTGCTTTTTTTCATGAACATATCATCATATGGTTTGTTTTTGCATTCCAATGGATGGTTGGAGAGAATATGAGGGTTGAATAATAATGAGAGAAATGAGCTGATAGTTCACATGATTGATCATAAAGGAGCTGATGTTTCACATGGTTTCTGGTTTTGTGAGAAGCTAATCATCTCAAAATCATATGGTGAAAACATCCATGTCTGGATTGTAACCCGCACTGTTCGGTCTCGTGTAGTACTTGGTCGCTGCACCAAATCCTTGCGTTACCGAGAATTGCAAGGTGAATTTTGTGTTACAAGAATTCGTTAATATATTTGAATAATTATTTAATAAAATATATGTATAATCACATTCTATTAATCGACTAAATCTGGAAATAAGGGACATAGTTCTTGGGATTGGTCGAATTATAAACAATTAAACAATTAGTTTGCCAACGTTTCGGAATTTTTTAAATCCTTCATCAGGGCTATTGTACCAAAAAAACGCACGAAAACATCAATATGAAATTACAATCCACAATAAATTATACCCTCAACCTCTTTGGTGAGAGGAGTGAAAATGTTAAATTCGAGACAATGATCACTGAATAATTTTAATGCTCAATATGTACTTATACTTCTAACTAAATAACATATAAAACTCTGACTTAAATGGCTTCCAACATTACTATGTGGACCCATGAGTGTCTAAGAAAAAGCAACCTAGGCCACACTTATGCATGACTAAGATTTTATTTAGAAAACTCATTTTGACGAGTGCCCCTGTTCCAGTTTTTACATTTTATAAAGATAGCAACTTTGTTCTTTTAGTAAGATAGAAAATCTGTAATGTAAGTATCATCCTCTCCCATCTCGATCAACCGGGAGCGGTAGCTCAGTGCATCAACTTTTGTCACTGCAGCACCTCTGACCGGGAGGTCCTATGTTCGAGTCCTGACGGCGGCAGGATTTTCGAGACTAGCTTTTCAGCTAGGTCGAATTCAGTCGCTGTCTGGAGAAGAATTCTAGTGGCCGGCTGCTCTGATCGGTAGTTTCCCGTGGTTTCTCCGATCAACACCAGGCGGAGCAGTACCCTACCAGCCGTCTTCCTCTCGCGCGAGAGGAAGACGACGCGTCGCGACGTTGCGTGTCACGTGGTCTGGGAGGTATATAAGCAAGACCGCAAAGCGCGGGGGTGGGTTTTTGAGCTGAGTGAAAACTTAGTGCGAAGACAAAAAAACCTGCGCCCAGGGCGGCACGGAGACGAGCTATGCTCGTAGGGCAACGCATGTGTTGGGACGCCGCTGGAACATTTCTTCCACGGGTGACTGCGGTCGCCGGGGCTCTACGCTGTGCTCGTAAGCTCGCTGAGGAGTGGCGAGGGCCACGAGTCAGGCAGATTTCAATCTTTTAAGGATCGCTCCTGCGATCGGGGTATAGGGTCTATCGGAGCTGCACATAACGGATCAAACTATTTATTTGTAGATTCTTATTAATAAATATGTAAATATCTGAAACTCGTGTCTGTGATTGCTGTTGTGTTTTCACGACATCACACTAGTATTGTTGACAATGACAACGCCTTCAATCATTTCAATTATGTAAATGTCAACTATAACTCACCACTTAACCAATATACTCCGATAAAATCTGTGCGATATTTTCACGCCATTAGTTTTGATTTTATGTGTCTTTTATGAGTTTTGCTCCCCCGCCTCCCACCTGCAGGGTCGCCGGAGCGGCAGCTCAGTGCGAACCTGGTGTGGTCGGATACTGATAGTACTCATGTGCCACTTATTTGGTTTGTTTTCAATGCTTAGCAAACAGTACACATATTTTAATGGTGAAAATAGCATCAATTAATGAGATTTTTATTAACCCATCATACCGTTTGTTTTTACTTTACTGTTGCTGTCCAAATTTTGTTAGTATTTCGGAAATTTCACAATTCACATTTCCAAGAATGATCCATTCATCTGATCAACAGGGTAGCACGGAAAGAAAGTTACAGAGAAAGTACTTAGTCCCCGCGTACCAACGATACGTATAAGTTCACCCTTGGTTCACTTCATAGATAAACAGAGGGATGTTGATGATGTTGTTCTTCTTCTAATGCTGACCAGACTGCAATTTCATGAGGTGTATGAAAAGATAAAATCCTTTGGGGACGAGATTCGGACTATAGTGTGGATGGTCAAACACCTCCAAGCTCCACTGCTGCCGATCTGCTGTGAGCAGACTTTACGACAGACATCCACACTAATGTTGAACGCACAGTATGATAATTGTCTCACTTCTGATGACAATGGAGAAAATACAACAGGTGCTGTATCTTCTATGATATTTTTTTTTTCATGAATTGGGTTTTCCTTTTGTTGACGACCTAGAGACACTTCCTGGATGCGCCTCCTATTTTGTTTAGTCAATATAATTCAACGACCAATGTCGTAAGTTTTCGGGGCCGGTTTGGTACAGAGCCAAGAGAGTATTAAAGAAGCATTTCCGTCGTCTATTTTTACTTCATTGTCTGGTTAAATGAAGTTTTCTGTTCTCAATGTAAATTGACCTTTGGAGTCATGAAAGAATATGACTCTACCCACATGATAAGTGTGAGTAGTTGCAATTATGATATAACATTACATTTTCATGACGCCACTTGAACACGTTGATACTTGAATGTACATGAATGAGCGAAGGCATCTGAGCTTCGCTTCAATTTCCAACTAGAAACAAAATGAAATAACACCTGACTTGCAGGGGTAACAGGTGACTAACAGCCTAGTTGATCAAGAGATGCAATGAACTAATGAGCTACCATTATTCAGAAAATTTTATATTTGAATACTTCTCATTGTGTTTTTTTACAGAAGTAATGAAACTTGTGAAAGTTCAAATCATTTTTGGAGATTGGAATCGTGTTCACTCATCTCCACAACTATAGGGACTCGCACGTTCATGTCAGAAAATTGGGATATACTATTTCAAATGTTTTCAAAAAATTACTATTTCAAATGTTTGATCACATTTAAATTTCAAACTCTCGATAACACAGATTATTGTAATTGAAATCTGCTGAAATTTTGCACGTTTTATTACTAACTAATCTAAGAAATTATCATTACTAACCGATCAGAAAAAAATAACTTTAGGTTGCGAAAGATTGCCCAACATCTACACAATTTCACAAAATTGTCAGATGTTAAACAATAGCTCGAGACCAACTACAGCCATCCAAAAAACATCACTAATAAACGTTTGCAAATAGTTTATTTAAAGAATTATTGAAAGTACCATAATATATGTTTTAAAAGACATTAAAAATTTACAGACATTACACCAGTCTAGGTAATATAATATTTATTTTTTTATTTATTTAGTAAAAATCAATAAAAACTGTATTGACGTATGGGGGCGAAGATTATCTCCGCACGTTTTCTTGAGTTCCAGAGTTCCTTCCCATCAGTTTGACAATAAATAGTTGAAAGATGAAAAAAGTTTTAAAAAATATTATTAACAGTATTAATAATAATACGTAATAATGATAAAATTTTAAAAAGCGCGAGATTAGTAACATTTCAAAAACTACACATTTTCGTTCCCGAGTTATAGAAAACATCTTTGCAATGGTAAAGGAATTGCAGATTTGATTTTTCTCCATTGCGAACAAAATAGTAACACACCTTCATCTCTGCTACCACAAGCAAAAGGAGTGCTCAACAAAACGTGCGCATAGTGAAGCTAAATTTTTGTCCAGGAGCAAATCAAGGAGTCATCTCAGCATTTGCTCAATGGATCAGGGAAACTGGACATAAACTTGATGGAGATGGGGGTACCCGGAAGCTGAAGTACGTTACTTATTACAGGTATATTAGTCTTTTCTAAAAATTATACAATACACATGGAAACTGATACATTATATGTCATTGTTATAATAATATAAACATTATTGTTTTTTGGTGATCAGGGTAGTCTCTAATTGCATAGATACAGTTGTGCAGCAGAAAAGATTTTACTTTTAACTTAAATTTGTGTACCAATTTTAATTGTTTAATTTCATCTGGCAATGTGTTGTAAAGTAACGTACATGTATTGTTTGTGTATTTCTTGTAGTGAGGTGTTGATACTGACACTTGATGAATATGATTACTTCGACGAGTGTTGTAATTATAAATATCAGTATTACATGAAAATATGTTCTCATCGTTAAGTAAGTCAGTTTTGGCAAACATTACAGATTCGTAAACAAATAAGCAAGTCAATGGTAAGATTCCACGCTCAATAAAAAGAAGCTTACAGGGATTACGTGGATGTCATTTTTTCATTATTCGGATAATTTTCTTTTGTAATCTAAATGACTAGGTACTACAGGATGAGATTCCCCAGAATATTATGTCATATCTCAGGCGGGAATATACATTTGCAAAATGCACGCAACAAGCTGCATGAAGGCTCACAGAATTTGAAACAATTCTGAATGAGTAATATAATGAAGTTAATTTTGTGTTTAATTCGGTTATATGTCATGAGATTGTCGATTTGAAATGCAAAAATGCAATGGAACCGTTTTCCTTCGTTAACTGTTAATTTGTAATTACAAGAACAATCTGACACTTCTGAAATCGTTCTATTGTTTCTTTTTGCAAAGATCATTCGTGTCATCGACAAATATAATTATTCTATCATTTTTAGAAGACGACGGCATATCGTTTACGTATGACAGAAAGAGGATAGGATTTAATATCGAACCTTGTGTGACATATTCAATTGGCAAAGAATCGGAAAGATAAGTAAATTATGTCCTGTCTTGCCATTACGGTTTTTCTACTCTTTGAAATCGATGTTTAAGGTACGAAGTTATCTAGAGCAATACCACGAATTCCATATGAAGGTAATTTTTTCGAGATGAACATCTTTCGACGATTCACCATTTCCTGAATTCTAACGGAATGCTCGCTTCAGATGACGAACCGAAAACGATGACTAAGCCACAGAAAGCTGCTGAGCTTGTAAATAAAATTGTTGATAAAGTTGACACCTTTTTATTTCTACTCTTATTTATTTAGTGGCTGCGAGGTTCATGAACGTCGTGGGCGACATTTCTTTCCTTCAGAGAAATTGTCCATTCAAATGTATATTTGTCTGGCGTAAAATATTATTCACAGTGAATTCGTATATTTTCTTACATTATTAAAAGTATGTAGTTTCCAATAGAAGTGTAACGTGTAGAAAATATTTCTATTGGTCTTTAGACGAGCCAGTGGAGGATAGGGAAAACTCCCGGGTACGCATCCTCTTAACCCAATGCAATACTGCCGCTCGCAGTAACATGTCGTTAGATAACATTAATAAGCATATATTTATACGCATTGCGACATGTTATGTTGGGAGTGCACACGGAGGCGGTGGCGGCAGTGGTGGCGGAGGCGTTCCCCAGACGCCAAGCCACAGCTTCCGCCTCCGCCGCCACCGGCCGAGGTGCGGCCCGCGCGACCTTCCGCGGGCACGATTACGTCAGGGAGCCACGCGGTTATTTTATTTTATTTTATTTTATTTACACCGTCGGTGCACAGAAAAGTGTCATTTAAAGAATTGTCTCTATCCAGGAGAGCTGTTTCAATTTGAGCGGAGCCATTTAATTTGCGGCCAAACACTTTTAAGTGTTCTAACTCTTTCTGCGGGCAGTCTGCTGAACTACATGAAATATTTATTAGAAAATTATACTATTAAAAATATATTACCAGAGTATTTAGCTCAGTATTGAGTCAAAGTCAGTATTGCCGCTAGAGTCAGTATTGCCGCTAGAATCAGTATTGCCGCTAGTGTTAGTATTACCGCTGTCTCTGCAGCGACTCTGACCGGGACGTCCTAGAGGTGGCGGGTTTTTGACACTAGTTAGGTCGACACTATATAGCTAAGTCGAATTCAGTAGATGTCTGGAGGAAAATCCTAGCCCCCAATGGTCAATTAGGTAGTTTTCAATGGTTTCTCCCACCAAGACCGGGCAAAAGCTGGGGCAGTATTCTAACAAACGGACCACGGACTGAGCACGATCGTCCCTTCCTTTTCTCCCCATAATCTTTAATTTACATGCACTACACTCCTCGCCATACTAGAAGAGCAAACGGGAGCGTTGAGCTTGTCGTAGATGTAGCGGTGCCTTGCTCGGGGAGATACCTGAAGAGAAATAACCTGAGCAAGCTGATATTGTGTATGAGGATGCCGGATCTCACCATCCAGAGGGTAGAAAACCACCGATCTTCACCATAAAACATTCACCTCACGAATGGAAATAATAACCATAGAAGTTGACGTAGCCCGAAATATTAATCAATCAAAATATATTTCTTCACTTAATTCAAGAATTAAGATTTTTCAAACATCACTTTGTAAGCATCGAGGATATCTGGAAACTTAATGAAAGAGAAATGAAGGTTTCTTGGTGAAGGAGAAGTGGCGTTTCTATACCTTTTCAACTGCAGTATAGAACCAAACACATTCTCCAAAGTCTTTTTTTTTTTTGACATTTGTTGCGTCTCCAATGACGCAACGCGCTCCAAGCCCCTTGGGGAGCGTTGAGCGCTTTGCGCTTTCGGACTAATCCTCCAGCGCTTAATTTCGGAGTTATCCTTTGTTAATATTATTAATATTATGTCCGTCACATCTCGTCGCAGTCAGTTGTCAAGAGGACCGCCAGGCGGCATCTCCGGATACACGCCTCCCATCACGCGCTCCTGCGTCACTACGTAGCGGCCAGAATTGGGAAGGTATAATGATAGGGGTAGGGTTTAGGACAGGGGTTGGACTAGCTCTTGTGAAGCAGCCAATTCGTTTTGTTGGATCAAATTTCACATGACATTCGACGGGAATTGACCTCGGACATCCTAGTTAAAAGGCGAGCCTCTACGCTCTGCGCCACAAGATGACCTAGTTTTCACTAGTGTACTGCAGATTTTTCAAAAGTATCCGTTCAGTAAGAACAACTGATAAAGCCAGCGTATCATACGATGATGCGTCACATTGACTGCTACGCTTCAAGAGATCGAAAACTCAATATTCTTTTCTTGACTGCACAACGACAATACGCCAAGTTCTTAATCTGCGTGTTGGAATAAAAATAAGCAACAGCCTGTATTTGCACCGTCCGAGCCCTTGATACAACAACGCTCATTATGGACAGACAGAGTGCATCCATCATACGCCTAATTTGGGTTCGACAGAAGTTTTTCCTCGCTGTAGTGTAGGCATAGTTGCACTGCGTCTCGTTCTGGCCAAACATTTGATTGAATAGCAATAGATGTATAAGTTCATAATAGAAATTCCTTAATAGGATAAAATTGTATTCTTTGGAATTAACAAATATCGCGTTTACGTAATGAAAGTCCAATATTAAACTGTTTCTATACAGTTAGAGACTACACTGATCGTCAAAAAGAAAAATAATGTTTACTTTAAAAAAACAAGATATAGTATAATGAATTAGTTTACATTTTCATTGTATAATTAAAAAAGACTCAATATGCCTGTAACAAGTAATGTACTTCAGCTTCCGGGTCCATGACACCCATCTCGATCAGATTTTTGTCCAGTTTCCCTGATCCATTGAGCAAATGCTGAGATGGCCCCTTGATTTGCTTCTGGACGTAAATGTAGCTTCATTATACGTACGTTTTGTTGAGATTTCCTTTTCTTGTAGTGGTAGTAGAGCTTAGGGTGAGTTTCTATTTTGTTAACAATGCAGAAAAATCAAATCTGTTCGTTTCTTTACCGTTTAAAATAAGATTTCTATAATTCGGAAACGAAAATACCTAGTTTTTGAAATGTTAATCTCTCGCTTTTTTAAATTTATTATTACTATTATTATTATTACTATTATTATTATTATTATTATTATTATTATTATTATTATTATTATTATTGATACTATTATTTTTCTTCTTTCAACTATTAATAGTTAAATTGTTGGGAAAGGATTCTGAAACTCAAAAAAGCGTGCGCAGATGATTTTCTCCCCCATACGTCACATACAGTTTTTGACTGTTTTGACTAAATAAATAAACTTAACATTGTTTTTTATTCACTCTCAAATTACAATGTTCTTCCTGTAATCTTTTCCTGTGTCCGTGGCTGGGCATAAAACAATCTCGACCGTCCTCGGCGAAGTGCCGTCTTGCTGCGGCGTCGGGAGGAGGGGGGGCGCCGGCGAGTCCCTCGTCACTTCGGCCCTACACGCAGCAGGTCGTGACGCCGTCTTGCTGTGCCGCCGCTTCGCCTAGCCCGGCTCCGGTAGCACGATTCCTCTTCCGACAGCGCGTGCGGGCTGCTCCCTAGCTGAAAGACGGTGTGCCACAGTTGCTCTCTCTACTCATCTCTCCTCTCTGCTGAACTCTCTCTGCGAGGAGTGCTTTGCAGCGCAGTTCCGTGTGGCCGCTAAGTGCAATGCCGCCACACTTCCCTGCGGTGTAGCCATCCTTATCCTTACGGACATCTATGGCCGATAATATAATAAAAACAAGGTCAGGAAAGACAACAGCCGTTCGGTGCGCTTTTGGCGTTCTTTACTGCCATTTTCTTGCCAGTATCGGCTTTGAATGATTGATTGATTTTTTCGTGTTTCCGGGCGGGTCAACTGCTTTGGTCATTAGTCCCGTAAGTTTAGTACATGTTTTTCACGGAAGATGGCGGTGATTCTCCCCCGCTGAGCGTGATCCGGCGCCGACCTACCTTCGGCGAGTGGGGTTTCCCCCTAACCATGACTCTCCCACCAGTGGGGCACCGCCCCAGCCGGGACAAGCTCTAAGCTCCCGACCGGTCTCCCGGAATATGTGGTAGTGTAGTGCACGTTAGTGTAAGCGTGCCTGTGTTAAGGGAGAGGATAGGACAAGGAAGAGGAAGGACAGATAGTACGCGGTCCGTGGCCCGTTTGGTAGAGTACTGCTCCGGCATTCGCCTGGTGTTGATCGGAGAAACCACGGAAAACTACTGATTGGAGCAGCCGACCGCTAGAATTGTCCTCCAGACAGCGACTGAATTCGACCTAGCTGAAAAGCTACTGTCGAAAATCCTGCCGCGATCAGGACTCGAACCTAGGACCTCCCGGTCAGAGGTGCTGCATAGACATCAGTTGATGCACTGAGCTACCGCTCCCGATCCGCCGTGGCGTGCGCAGTGCCGCTGCACATGACTGGAGTGAAGGCAGGTGCGGCAGTGACGGCAGTATCCTCGCAGTGGCTGATACCCCTCCACCGCGATTCTTAGCCCTCGCAGCTGGCGCAGGGCGAGGATGTCCCGCTGGTAGGGCTCGTCCGACAGCGTCAGGAGGACGAGCGGGAGTGCCCAGTGCCCTTGCTTACGGCTCTCATCCGCGACTCTCATCCGGTCTGCCTTCTCCACCTAACACAAGTGGAGACCGGCGGAGGGCGGCGGTCAGGGTCGCCTCCTCCGTTGAAAGCGGAACGCCACGGATGATCACCCACAGCTTCCGCGCGTTGCTGACCGAGTACGTGTGGTACTCAATCGTGCGCTCCCGTAGTAGAGAAACATAGGCTGTGTAGTCCTGCTTCGTTTACGTGCGGAGCCTTCGCGGCCCGCTTCAGCAGCGACACAATAGGAAGACCACATCTCTGCTGCCGTATACGAGGATGGGGGGAGGGCGTCGTTGGCGGCGAAAGAGTTTGAAGCTCCCGGCGTCGTCCTCTTCTGCGGCACCGTCGTCTCCTGCCGGATCCGGGGTCGGCGTCGGCCGGGGCGGCGCCCGACGTTGAGGCCGCACCTGCGGCGGCTGGGCGTAGAGCGGAAGGGCCGCTCGCATGCAAGTTGGCGCAAATGCGCTCTGTCGATGGAGTGCCGACGCGCATGCGCTTCGGCGTCCCCGTTCGACGCCGCTGTTAGCGCCCGCGGCCGCCAATTCCTCCCGCCGAAGGGGGAAGGAAGTCGCTGCCGCTAGGCGACGGAGCGTCCGTCGGCATGACTACACGGTCGCAAGGGCCTCACTTCGCACAGAATGCAGAAATGCAGAAATAAATAGTGAACGTGGAAGAACTATATTTAAAGAAAATCGTGGAATTGTTAGAGGATCTACAAATAAAAATAAAGAAGAAATATTTGTAAAAATGGAAAATGTATTGTACGTTCGTAATATTAATAATAACTGAATGCCAGTACCTAGCCTAGAGAAAAAGGTAAGAAAGTTGTTTTGGTTGAAAATGGAGTAGGATTATTTGAAAAAGATACCGGAGAAGATACATTTAAAAATGATGAATTTGTTCTTAAAGTGAATATTCCGCACTACATTTTCTCAAAATTGCTAAAACTATATATATCATAAATTCTCAAGCAAAAGTGTTTGTGTTATTTTATGATATTCTAATAGTCTCATGTGATTAATTATTAGGAATTCAAAAAAATTAAGAAATTGTGAAAAAAATATTAGGGTTGTTTGTAGGACACAATATAAAATATATATGTTAATGCAACAAAAAATAAATGATTGTATTCCTTGAAATGTTATCTAAAAATATTTCGCTCAACAAAGTTTTGAAAAATTTAGAAAAAAATATTTACTTATGTTTATAGGACCTAAGTATTAAAATATTAAATGACTTTGGAGTATTGTAACTTTGAAAAAATTTGCAGGATGTCATGGAGATGAAAAGATTCAGCATTCATTTATGGACGGCGGTTCATTCCCCATAGGTTTAGCAGTAAAAGTCGATTTTCTTCATGATGTCTGTCATAGATGATGAAAATGTGTGTTTCAATCATTCAAACAGCTTGGTGATGTGAGTTTTGAAAGACATATCTGAAATAGTAGTATATAAATCACAAAATTAGAGATATAACTTTACGCAACCGTCACAAACAATTCGACAATGCTTGTAATAGTAGCCGCACCATCAATTGCTTATTGTAATTTACAAGTTCGCTTTTGCTCCATCGAACCTAATGCCAACATGGTCCGCTTCTGTCTGCCTTTTACATTGTTTCTACCCAAGATTTTCGAGCTTCATACTTTCCGAGGCATATTCTGTGATGTTACACCAGTGAATAATCCTAATCCTGGCAATATGCCTAAACCAGCATTTAATATTAATAAAGTCGTCTTTAGGGGTTTCAGTAATACTCGTAGTTCTAGGGCTAGGGGTTTTCTTGGTCGAGCAACGTGTGATGTTGACATACACAAGCGTTTGTATTCTCTTCTGGCTGGTTTTTATATTCGCGCTCGTCCCTGTGCCCAGGTGCTGCGTACGACCCCATCAACTTCCCGACCAGCAATCGGGACTCGACGTGGACGCGCGGAGGCAGCGGAGGCGGCGGCGGCTTTGGCTATGGCCCCGCGCCGGGCCGCGACTTCAACCACCACCACCTCGGCCACCACCACGGTCACGGGCCGCACTTCGGACCGCCCGACTTCGACCCCGAGTTCGACCCGGACTTCGACTCTGACTTCGCCCCGGACTTCCGTCCCCGGCCGGGGCCCCACCGGCCCTCGATGCCCGTGTCGCACCCGCGCCAGCCCCAGGCCCCTCGGCCCCAGGGCCCCGGCCGCGAAGGCGGACCACGCCCCGCCTACAGCCCCGGCAACTGGGACACCGGCGGCGCCCGCGCCAGCTCCAGCGCCAGTGCCAGCGCCAGCGCCAGCTCTAGCTCCAGCTCCAGCGGCGGTGGCAGGGCCAGTGCCAGCGCCAGTGCAAGCGCCAGCGCCAGCTCCAACGCCCGCTGTGGCGTCACCATCGAGCTCACACGCATCGTGTTCGGCAATGTCTCAGAGCCGGGCCAGTTCCCCTGGCAGGCGGCGCTGTTCTACACTAGTGAGATTGAATTTATTTATTCATTCATTCATTTATTCATTCAATCATTCATTCATTCATTTATTCATTCATTTATTCATTCAATTATTCATTCATTCATTCACTCACTCACTCACTCATTCACTCATTCATTCACTCATTCATTCATTCATTTATTTATTCATTCATTCATACATTCCTTCATGCATACATTCATTCAGTTCTTCATTCATTCATATATTTATTCATTCATTCATTACTTTCTCCTCTCGTTCCAACTTCCAATTCCTCTTGTTCCAGCTTCGGAGCAAAGTGCAAAGTCTGACTGAACTAGCATATATTATACAATAAATTTGATGTAACGGCACAGAGTCAAACATTTTATCAATGGGACTACTCACAAAATGCAGGTACAAAACTCAGTTCGTCAGCAAAACACCAGCCCCTTTATAGTCGGAGTAGTCAGTAGTCCCCATAAAAAAAATCCGAAAAGTCAAAGTTTCCATTTACTATACAAATTTTCCTAGGCAGCCTAGGTAGTAATCCTAGATAGAAAGCAATAAATACAAAAACAGCTAGAAAGTTATTCTTATTACTTGGAATGACTCGTCGCGATTAACAGAATAACGCCCTGCTCTCCGGTTTCTGCTTGTAAGTCCTCCTATCTTCGATAAGTACCAAGTGTACGCTTCTTTCCCGGCCTGGACGCCGACTGGAGGTCGATATATGCACGAGCTTAGAGCCTTGCTAAATAAGGACCCCGGTTAATTTTCAATCAAAATTTTATATTACATCATAAATAAGGATTTCGCATTTTAGGATCGGATTAATCAAACTTTTGCCGGCTAGCTGTATTCCCAGGCCTGGGCCCAGTTTTTCTCGTACTTATTATTCACGTCTGTGTGTAAGGGAGACATGCTGTGGTGAGCATTACGTATTCCTGCTACCGTATAGAGCGATTTTCCTAAGGATGAGCCAAAGTGACAGGTAGTGCAGGCAAACATAACCGAAGGTTCTGTGGTCGTTGTGACCTTGAGCCCATTAGGCTCCCTTTCTTGCATTCGTTCGTTTGCAGTTGGCTAACTTGTAAATAGCTTCGACACTTCCTTTTGTGGTGTCCTTGTCCGACAAAAATATAGTGCGCTGCGAGAAATTATTAGGAAGTGCAGTGTAATGTGCTCTTCTGTAAAAATTCTTTTTTCTTTATATATTACATTGAATTTACTTGTATGATAAATATTATGTTTATTTTAAAACCGAGACTTGAATGCGAAATGCGTACCGGTGCACGTGTTTCCGGCTTAAAATCGTTTTTCTTTCTATTTACATTCGTGGCAGTTTTCTTTTACTGATTGTGAGAGCATGTTAAGAGATTTTCCCCATACGTAATTAAATTTAAATATTTCCCGGACTTCAATACGTGCATATTTCTCTGCGAAACTCTTAGACTCCTTCATTGGGATGTTTTCACAGGAGCCATTAGCATTTTACGAAGGGGCGTGACTGAACAGCTGTCGCGGCGGAGGGATACTTCTCTGAAATACATGTGATGTTCTCTTGTATTCGCGAACTGTCACTTTGGCTCATCCTTAAGAAAATCGTTCTATATCTTTACTATCATACTTTGCTTGGCTGAGCTTGCCTTTCGTCTCACAACTATAGAAACTGAGACCATTGTATTATAAAGCAACAGCTCTATTTTTCCCCAACTGGGAATATAACCCAGGATCTCACTATGGAAAGCTAAGTCTATCCATGAGCCAACCGATGGGCTTACTTTATAAATATTTAAATCATATTAATATTACTTTTTTAAGTTACAAATGTATCTGTTTATTTTCATATTAATTTTCAATGCACATGTTCAATACATCAATTTTACTGGGGGGATAGTTGGGTGTTGCTTCGGGCCACATGCGACATTCATCCGAGTCTTGTGCGACGTTGCGTTGCAGGGGGCACCGGCAGCCCGGAGACGGTGCTCTGCGGAGGCGCGCTGGTGAACGAACGCTACGTCGTGACGGCCGCCCACTGCCTGCACCCCACCATCATCAACAACTACCGGCTGTGAGTGCCCCCCAACGCTTCTCAGCGCACACGCCTTCACTTCATTGAGTATTTTAGTCAGGTCACTCAAACTGTAGACCGGCGTAGATGGCTCAGGGCATCAACTGATGTCTCTGCAGTGCCTCTAACCGGGAGGTCCCTGGGCTCGAGTCCCGATGGCGGCAGGATTTCCGACACTGGCTGCATAGCTGGGCCGAATTCAGCCGCTGTCTGGAGGAGAATTCTGGCGGTCGGCTGCTGTGATCAGTAGTCTTCCGTGATTTCCGTGAAGGCGAATGCCGGAGCAATACCTTAATAAACGGGCCACAGACCACGTGCGATCTTTGCTTTACCTTCCTTGTCCTATACTCACTCCGTACTTACTCACACACTTACATGCACTACACTACCACACATGTCGGGAGCTTAAAGCTTGACTCAGCTGGGGCGGTGCCCGCCAGGTGGGAGACACCTGGTAGAGGAAAAGCCTGCTAGGCGATGGTTTGATATTACATTATGAATATTCGATTTTTAGGATCGGATTAATCAGACTTTTGCTAGCTAGCTGCGTCGCCTGCTAGCAGCTCTCACCAGCCAGATCACCGCCACCACCAGAGGAACGAAATATTAACTAAACGTACGGGACTAATGACTTTAGCATTTGACGCGTCTGAAAACACGAAATCAATCAATTACAACTGTAGTGTCTACCTCCCGATCTTCTTTGTTCCATTTTTGAAAAAAAAAGAAACATATTGAAGCTACAAAAGTACATCCATTCTCATTATTTGTAACAGCCACACAATGTTATAATACGACTTTAACCTGCAAAAGTGCATTCAAACAATTTTTTCTATTCTACGCTGCAATTCGCTCTCAGGTTCTTAGATTTAACTCGCTATTCTCGCTATGCCTTCACCACCAGCCTCCAAATATGTGTCTTCGGGCTTTGAGGAGGAAAGCTCCACGTCGGTGCGTCAATGTTATATCATATATCATTAATAATAATTTTGAAAATTATTATCATCTTTGAATTTCTTCTATCAAATTTGAAGCAAGGTATAGGTTATTAATCCTGCTTTTAATCCTCATCGCTTAGTTAAAAATTTACTTGCGAATCATATGATCCGCGATAATATTTTTTCATCATAGTGTAACGTCGGACCACACAAGGCGCGGGCCGGGGCGTGGGAGGGGGTGGTCCAGATGTCGGGCTGGCGGTGCAACCGGAGCGGTCGCTTCGAGGGTGCAAGCCAGCGGGGGCGTGTCTGGGAGCATCCGGCGGTCAGCTAGCGCAGAATGATGTGCGAGGACAGATCGTCTGCAGCTGGTCGGCGGGCCCCATTGTGCGCCCGGCCCAAAACTCTAATGAGGTGACGCGGTCCGCGGGTGGTCTGTCACGTGACTCCTCGCTATAGACGCCGGTGGAGTGTTGGCGTTTGGATTCGAGTTTGGGCCGAATCGCGGTGCGGAGGCACTTTGCTGATCCGTGAGGGGTGGTCGCAGGTTTGCGAGGGAGGCTACAGCAGATCACGCAACTACGTCACATGACGTGTAAGTCGGCGCCGGACCTCACCATCGAGCGGGAGACGGTTACCTCCAGCGATATAAAAATGCACTATACTTACACATACACGACTAACGACCTTAGAAGTGGTCGCGCCTGGAATTACTAATCGAACACTCGCAATCCGGAATGCTGTGACCGGGAGCGGGAGCTCAGTGCATCAACTGATGTCACTGCAGCGCCTCTAAACCGGGAGGTCTTAGGTTTGAGTTGTGACGGCGGCAGGATTTTCGACACTAGCTTTTCAGCTGGTCGAATTCAGTCGCTGTCTGGAGGAGAATTCTAGCGGCCGGCTGTTCTGATCAGTTGTTTTCTGTGGTTTCTCCGATAAACACCAGGTGAATGCTGGGGCAGTACCCTAACAAACGGGCCACGAACCGCGCGTGATCTTTCCTCCTTCTTCCTTGTCCTATCCTCTCCCCTTACATACACATACACTAAGATGCACTACACTACCACATATTCCGGGAGAACGGTCAGGAGCTTAGAGATTGTCCCGGCTGAGGCGGTGTCCTGCTGGTGGGAGAGTCCTAGTTAAGGGGAAATCCCACTAGCCGACGGTAAGTCCGCGCCGGATCTCACCATCTAGAGGATCACCGCCATCTCCCGACGGAAAAAAACATGCACGACACATGGGGGACTAATGACCTAAGCTGTTGACGTGCCCGGAATCACTAACCAATGAACGAACGAACGGAATGGTGTGTGCGTGAGACGCATGCGTGCGCTGCGCAGGGCGAAGGTGCGACTGGGCGAGTGGGACACCAGCAGCGCGCGGGACTGCTTGGAGAAGCACTGCGCCCCGCCGCCTGTCGACTTCGCCGTGGAGCGGGAGCTGCTGCACCCGGGCTACGTGGCGCGGAAGAAGGCCCCGCCGGGCTCGCGTCACAACGCCGCCGACATCGCCCTGCTGCGCCTCGACCGGCCCGCGCCCTACACCGACTACATCCGGCCACTGTGCCTGCCCGAGGTGGCGGCCAACGCACGCACCGGCGACAGCGACGCTCGACGGGGCGAGCGCCTCACCGTCGCCGGATGGGGTGCCACCGAGAACGGTGAGCGCGACACGCCCACTCCGGGCCTCCTTCGACTCTTCTGCCTCCACACCCAATGAGCTGCTGCCTCCTCTGGTATTTCTTGGTCTTTTGTCTCCTCCTCAGGGCGAGCGCCTCGCCGTCGCCGGATGGGGCGCCACCTACAACGGTGCTTACGCCTACTCCGCGCCTCCTCCAACTCTTCTGCCTCCACACCCAATTTACTGCGGCTTCCTCTGGTATTTCTTACTCTTTAGGCTCCTTCCTCATTATTGAAGGGTCCACTTTACAGTTCTGCATTTGACTTCATTTTTGGGCCTCGCCCTTTTTCATCGTCAGCTCCTTCTCGGAGCGAGCGCCTCACCGACGCCAGATGGGGCGCCACCAAGAGCGATGAGCGCGACACGCCTACTCTGCGCCTACTTCCACTCTTCTGCCTCCACGTTCAATGATATGCTGCCTCCTCTTTGATATTTCTTACACTCTAGGCTTCTTCCTTTTTTATTCCAGGGTCCACTTTAGTGTTCTGTTTTTGACTTCATCGTCCCACGATTGTTTTAATCTCGGTTCCGCAGGGCGAGTACCTGGTCGTCGCCAGATGGAGCAATAGTGAAAACGGTGTGTGAGACACGCCATTTCTGGTCCTCGTGTGAATACTCTGCTTCCAAATAAAATTCGCTACTTCCTCCTATTTGTTACTGAGGTTTTTTCAGGGAGGGTTGCTCTTCATGCGCCTTCGTGATATTCTCCTTTGCTCATTGCTCTCTTGTCTCCCTTATTGTTCATCTTTCTCTTTGTTTTCTGCTTCTCGATTGGGGCGATTGCGTTGTCGTCACAAGATCAGGCGTCGCCGAAAACGGGCAGCCCTGTACGCTCACTCCGTGTCTGATTGGACTCTTCTGCCTCTATGCCAAATTAGCTGCTTCTTTCTCTTTGTTATTTCTTGTTGTCCAGGATTGTTCCTCATTGTTATACAGTCTATCAAATCGTCCTTCTATTGCTTTGATCATCTTTCGCCCTTCTACATTCTCTGCTGCTTCTTGGGACGCGCGCATTGTCGTCGCAGGATCTTGTGTCACCGAGAACGGTGAGCTTTACTCGCCTAATTCATTGTTTCCGACAACTTGTTGAAACGTTCTTTTTCCACACAGTTTTAATTCCTTTCTTCCTTTATTTCTTCGTCTTTAAGCTCCTTACTCATTCTTTCACTGCCTTCCTTAGCGTTCTCCATTTGCCTTCATTGTCCTCTGCTATTCTTCATTCTCAGTTCCTGCTTGGAGCGGGCGCCCGAATAAATCTTCACTGATATGGGTTAGCGCGACACGCCTACGCTGTGCCTGACACTAATGTTCTGCCTCCACATCAAATTGGCTGCTTCCTCCTAAATGTTATCGTATATTTCTCTTCAGTCCCTTCGTGATTTTCTCTCCGTTACCCGCTTATCACCCTCTTTTCTGCTCCTTCATTAATCATTTTTTCCAATTCGTTCCCCCTTCGCCTCAGGGCATTGCGTGATCATCACCTGATCAGGCACCTTTCTCCCTTTAACTATAATTTCGTGCAATCCGGGCTCCATCCTGATTTTTTCCCGTACTTCCTTATCGCCGTCTTTTACTTCGCGCATGGAGGACATTATCGTTGAGCACATTTGCGTGGAAGTGTGTGGAGTAGAGATGCAGTGACTGGGGGGCGGGGCGTGCGCAGATACGAGCAGCGATCGCCTGCGCTTCGTGCAGCTGCCGGTGCAGGAGCGCGCCCAGTGCGCGCGGCGCCTCAACGTGGACATCCAGCCGACGCAGCTGTGCGTGGGCGGCGTGGACGGCAAGGACTCGTGCACCGGCGACAGCGGCGGGCCCCTCGTGGCGGCGCGCTCCAACTCGCAGGGCCAAAACGTCTACCAGGTACACGATTGATGGATTGTCAGTGATTCCGGGCGCGTCAAATACTATGGTCATTAGGCCCGTAATGTAGCTTCAATATGCGCACGTTTTGTTGAGCTTTCCTTTTGCTTGTAGTGGTAGTAGAGCTTAGGATGAGTTTCTATTTGTTAGCAATAGAGAAAAATCAAATCTGTTCGTTCGTTTACCGTTACAAATAAGTTTTCTATAATTCGGCAACGAAAATATCTAGTTTTTGAAATGTTAATCTCTCGCTTTTTTAAATTTATTATTATTATTATTATTATTATTATTATTATTATTATTATTATTATTATTATTATTATTATTATTATTATTACTATTTTTCATCTTTCAACTATTAATAGTTAAATAGTTGGGAAGGGATTCTGAAACTCAAGAAAGCGTGTGCAGATGATTTTCTCCCCCCCTACGTCACATACAGTTTTTGACTACTAAATAAATAAATAAATAAATAAATAAATAAATAAATAAATAAATAAATAAATAAATAAATAAATAAATAAATAAATAAATAAATAAATAAATAAATAAATAAATAAATAAATAAATAAATAAATAAATAAATAAATAAATAAATAAATAAATAAATAAATAAATAAATAAATAAATAAATAAATAAAAGTGTTGGGTGTGTTTTTGCTCGAGAGGTGGCAGTGGTCTTCCCCCGCTGGATGACCAGATCCAGCGCCGACCTACCGTCGGTTAACGGGATTTTCCCCAGCCAGGTCCCACAATCGGGGGCACCGCCTACGTCCCCCACCGGTCTGCCGGTATGTGTGATAGTGTAGTCCATGTTAGTGTAAGTGTGTGGGTGAATGAGGAGTGAGGATAGGACAAGGAGGAGGAAGGAAAATCGCGCGCGGTCCGTGGCCCGTTTGTTAGGGTACTGCTCCGGCATTCGTCTAATGGTTATCGGAGAAACCACGGAAAACTACCAATCAGAGCACCCGACCGCTGGAATTCTCCTCCGGACAGCGACTGAATTCGCGGAAGGATAGTGCCAAAAAATTCTGCCGCCGTCAGGACTCGAACCTAGGACTTCCCGGTCAGAGGCGCTGCAGTGACATCAGTTTATGCACTGAGCCACGGCTCCCGGTGCCATGTAGAGCTCATTCCGTTTAACCTTTTACAAATCCATTCTTCGACCGATATTATACCGGTAAACACACTAACACACATGCCAGGAGATCGGTCGGAAGCTTAGAGCTTGCCCGGCTGGGGCGGTGCCCCGCTGAGGTGAGATACCTGTTTAAGGGAAACCCCGCAAGCCGACGGTAGGTCGGCGTCGAATCTCGCCATCCAGCGTGGAAGATCACCGGCAGCTTCCGATGAAAAAACATTCACTACATTTACGGGACTAATGACCTCACTAGTTGACGTGCCCGGAATCACAAACAACTCACTAACCAACCATCCGTTAACTTACGCATGCCCTGTATGGGTTTTAGTTGCCCCAACCACATTAAATAATTTACAAATCTTTGCAAACAAAATCTTAAGAATAACAGTCCCTGGTTCGTCAATAATAAGACACTGCACAACAATCTTGCAATAGAACCGATTACTTCCTTTATTACGAAACTGGCTCATATCATCTTCAATAATTTGAATCATGTATAAGGAGCAGTCACGAAATAGGAACGGATCAACCCCCACTCTCCCGCCCTAGAAACAGATTCCCATTTCACATATTCCTTCAATACCTCTCCGACATTAGATGAGGTAAGAACATTTCTTACATTTACCTGTCTCTCCCATCGTAATTCCTTTCTAAATCCAGTCATCGCTAATAAAAGTTTCTCACAATAATCTTGGTTGAAGGTTTAACCTAATGAAATCACTATCAGAGATGTGACAAGAAGTTACCCCCTTCACATTTTGCTGGTACAAAGTTGCTCGGTGAATCAACGGAAGAGCCTCACGGCTGAACGTTATTCGCGTATAACGTCAGTTAAGGAAAAATAAAATTAATAAAAAGCAGCTACACATGGGACGACTTTTCCTTGGCCCCGACTGAGGTAGATTACAGCTCCACTGAAGACACTTCAGGGCCTCTGGCCGGGAAGTCCTGGAGTTTTCGAGGGAGTTCCGACAGTAGCAGGGAGCTATATAGCTAGGTTGAATTTAGCTGCTGGAGGAGAATTCTAGGGGTCACCTGCTCTGATTGGAAATTCTCTGACGAAGACCAGGCGAATGCCGTAGCAGTACCCTAGAAAATGGTCATGGATCGCGCGCGATTTTCCCTTTCTAATTTTTGCTACCTCCTCTCTACTTACACACACACAGACTCTTATAAGCACCACACTACCACACATGTCGGGAGACCAGTCGGAAACTCAGAACGTGTCCCGACTGAGCCTGTGCTCCAATAGTGGGAGATACCTGGTTGGGTAAACACCGCAAGTCGACGTATTGATCAGACACCGATCTCGCCAACCAGCAGGGGAGATCACTGCCACCTCTTGTAGTAGTGCATGTAGTAAGAACTAGAGGCACTGCACTTACAGGACTAATAAGCGAAGCAGTTGACGCACTCGCAAGCCCGAAGTAATTAACTAATCAATCAACTTCCACGGCACGAAGCACCTGTGAGTATTCAGTATTAACCCATGTTTGAACCTCTGCGGATACGCCAACACCAACGTTACGTGGAAACGATAGCGGAAAGCGCTATTCCATCCGAATCAGCAAGGGTAATCATATGACATGTGTCGCACACTAAACCAGTCACATGATCAAAGTATATGAACCTTCTTCCGAACTGAGGTGTCAGAGTATGCTTCTAAGTCTATATTTTAATGACCCAACCTCATCTTAGCGAGATTGATCTGAGAATATAATTATATTTTTATATATAATAGTAATTATAATTATACAGTAAAACTTGCTCAATGCGGAATCTCAAGGGACTCAAGGAATCTCAGGAATCTTAAGTATTTTTTCCGTATTAGACAAAATTCCGCATTTGGCAATGAAATACTAAAGAATTTATGTTTGGAAGGACCGCGGTTTTATGTTCACATTAGATTTCCGCATTTTACCCGTTCAGTATGGAACAAGTTTTACTATATAATAGTATAAAATTTAATTAGCATATCAGACAACTATGATAAGACATATTGGACAACTCTAGTCGAACAAATGCGCAATAAGAGAGTGTGGCATTATGGGAATTTAGCCACAGTTTGGAACTACTACCATTTAGAACGAAACTCCTGTATTTACAGCTACTGGTCTTTGGTTCCTAATACTGTTTTAAGTTTCGCAATGCAAAACTGTCTATCTTTGCACGGTGCTTGTGTTGCTGGTTCGTGCCCCTCGTATTGGAAAGCCAAGCAAAGAAGAGTAAAAAATATATGTAACATAGAGGAGAAAAATACAATCTGTACTCTCTTCTATCTGAAGTAACTATTTTTACATCAACACCAGTACAATCAACTACAGCAGTCGTCCCCTAGGATGTTCTCCCGTAACCTAGTATAATAGTAGCGTGGTTTTGTATTTGTATTCAGTCCTCTTTTTCTGTTCTTTTACTTCGTAATTAAAATTGATATGTCGAGGAAGTTTAATTCTACAGTCACCTACGACACTCGTCAGTGCACAGGACATTTTTCCTTTAGGATATACTGGCCTTTTTATGCTAGCACAGTGCAGAGCCGGTATTTTTCTTGTTATTTAAAATTCTTGTGATGAGAGAGTCTTTTTTGTATTTTCTCGCCACGGAGTAGAGAGAAAGTTATGTAATGCTGCGCGAAAACCCGGCGAAAAAGTCTTGTAGCCGGGCTTTGTTATCAAAACAGGTAATAAATCCAGTTGCTAAATTTAGAAAAAAATCCTGTAATACGTGGTGTAGCCAGAATCCATGTTTCATGGGTCCTTGATTGACGGTGAAACGTCCGTCCGTATGTCTGTCCGCCCGTCAATAATTTTGGCGACTAAACCGTTCCCCCAATTTTCTGCAAAATTGGCATTTCCAAATCGATCTGGCTGATGTCACGGCCCCTGGAATTTGAAACCGATATTTTAAGTTTGGGAGGTACTTTACATGAAGCAACTGGAACATTTTTCAAATTAAAAAACAACGCTCCATTAATTTTAATTAAATTTTGTTACTACAGTTAATTTTGTTGTGTACAGGATGTTTAAGAGAGTGGTGCAAGTCTCATGTTCATTGAAAAACCTGAATTTTTGAAATTTGCAAAAGTTCAAAATTTTTTGTCGTCTTCCTACAACTACAATTCTGAAGATAGAAATTTTTTCCCTTAATGAAATCTGTTTCTTAAACATAGGTTTTGAAATAAGGTCATACACAATTTTTCGACAATTTCAGTATTTTCCGCGTAATTTCGCGTGACAATTATGGCGAGAAAGTATGTGCTAGACTACTCTGAAATTCTGTGAAGAATATTTGTTGCATCTCGTAAATATTATTTGAAGCAAGTACCATTAAAATGATAATAAAATCGATTACATCAGCAAAATATGCATTCAAAATGACGGGAAGAGGTAAATAAAATACTCTATTAGTTGATATCGAGGAAAGATAAAAAAGACATTGTAATGGGTCATTATCTTTTGTCATAACGTCAAATGAATCTCTCTAGTAAACGGCATGGTTGTAAAGTTAAAAAGAAAAAAATGACATTTTATTAAAATCCGACCCTTAGCGACTGTAAAACCTATGGTGCTAGTTGTATTTCCAACTATCGATCCCATGATTCTACCGATCGATGTTTTGAAAATGGCAGTATGTTAACATTTCAAAACTACAAAATTGGATATAGCGAATTTTGCTTTAAACAAAGTGTGTAGTAAAATACAGCCCTTTAAAAGAGGTCATGTCCAATTTTTTGGAAAAAAAAACAGTAGTTTTTAATTAATTTACGCTTGAAATTTATGCAATTTCTCTTTTTTTAATTTCTCAAAAACCACCAAATTATTTCATTAAAGATTCTCCTATGTAACAACATAGTAAGAAACTGGTGGTGTCAAAACTCCACATACTTTCTCGCATTATTTCTAACTGTTCCGCTACATTAGACTACTAAATGAACATTTATGAAGTGTCCAAGTTACAAACACAAAGGTTCAATAAACAATTTATTGCCAAAAACCAAGTACAAAGCTATAGTGCCGGATATCCTGAAGAATTGGTACAGAGACGAAGCCGTGTTGTCGTAAGTCCAGAAGATGTACCAAGGTATGCCGAGTCCACCAAGTAACCAGAAAGAAGAGTCCGTTGTCGTAGCGCTGTTGTCGTAGTCTATCGCACTTCACCGTAACCACCACTTAAACACTGTCTCGACGCACTTTCACCGCTGCTCGCTCGCTCACTCACTGACCGCTGCCTCAGCTCCGCGTCGAGGTTTTATAGCCCCCCCGGGCCGTAGGCCCGCCGACTGGCTGTGTAAAAGGGGCGGGGTCGAATCTCGCCCCGCTCGCTCAGGCGTGGCGGCCGCACTCAGCCGCGCACCGCTGGCCCGCGCTTGCTGCTGGCCGCTGCCGCCAGGGGCGGTAACGCCCCCCTGACGTGCTCCTGTGGCGGCACATTCAATCATGTGCGGCCGGTCACGACACCCTCCGCGCCCAATTGCGTCGTATACGGCGCAAAACGCACCCTCCTGGTGCTCCTCCGGGGGCGCAACTGCGCCCTGGGTGTCTCCACTGCGCCTTCTCCTCCTGGCTCGCTGACCTCCTCTGGTGGGGGTTCTGCTCCTGGCTCGCTGACCTCCTCTGGTGGGGGTTCTGCTGTGTCCTGGCCGCTGGTCCCTGCGGCGGCTGTCTCCTGCGGGATGTAAATGGTTTCCCTCATCACTTTTTTATAGAACTCCTGTTGTGATACCTTGGGGAGTGAATCCACCCTGCTGGGGTTTACCCGGGGTCTCAACTGCCCCTGGTGGCGTGTCACTACCCTACCCTCTGTGCGGACTAGGTATGTCCTGTTCCCTTTTGCTGCCGTTACTATGCCCGGGAGCCAAGCTGGGCATTTTTTAAAAGAGGTACAATATACCAAATCACCCACCTGGAATCTTGGTTGCGTTCCTACCGACCTGTAAGGATCCACCGGGCTTAGCAGTGACAACAACGTTCTCGGTTGTCTCCCGTGAAGTACCTCGGCAGGGCTCCTGCCGTCCGCGCCTGGCAAGGTGCGGAAGGTGACCAAGACCCGCAGCAGCGCTCTGGACCTGTGCGTACCTGCTGCGCGCGCTTTCGACATGGCTGTCTTGAACGTTCTCACGAACCTCTCCGCTTCCCCGTTCGATTGCGGGTGAAACGGCGGTGCACAGACATGCTGGATCCCATTGCTTGCGCAGAAATTCGCAAACTCTTGGGATGTGAATTGGGTTCCGTTGTCTGACACCAACGTGACCGGTAGCCCCTCGGTCACAAAAATTCTTTCTAGCGCATTGATGGTCTGAGTCGACGTGGTGTTAGCCATTTCCACTACGTATGGGTAATTAGACTTGGCGTCTACTACGACCAACCACATCTTGTCCCAAAATGGGCCCGCGAAGTCTATGTGTACCCGTTCCCACGGCTCACTAGGCTCAGGCCAGGGAACCAAATCCTTCCTAGGTGCGCTCTGATTTAACTGGCAGGCCTCACATCTCTTGAGCAACTGTACGATGTAAATAGGCCTGCAAAATAGTTATTCAATTTCTATTCAAATTCTTTTTTTAATTTTCAAAATTAATGTAGTATATGACTTAGTGTAGGAATCACAGAATTTTGAAAATGTGCACAGAATTCACTTCTCCCCATAGCACGTCATACGCGGTTTCAACTGTTTTTTTTGACGTAAAATAAAAAAAAATTCAGACAACGGCGTCGCAGGCAGAGCGCCTATCTAATGAGTCCCCAAAGACGAAACGCTCTTATACAGTAAACTGCACATTGCAATACCCTACTGGGACAAAACACTCCACTGAACATCGATTCAAACAGGACCGGCGTATCCATACTCCTCAAAAGAAGATACGTCAAGCAACGAATTGCAGTGCAACTACTCCCCGAGCAGTCGCCACAAATGTGGCGTTTTCGGCGACTAAGCAATATTACTTTCGCCTTGTATTGGCTCTTCAGGTACTAAAATGCCGCGTGATTGACGTTTTTGCACTTTACGCACTGCGTGCTAGCGTCGCTAATGAACTTATCTCATCAGCCTCCGTGGCGCAATCGGCTAGCGCGTTCGGCTGTTAACCGAAAGGTTGGTGGTTCGAGCCCACCCGGGGGCGTTGAATGTTTTGGTTAGTCAGTATAAGGAATGGGGCGAAATGAATACGAGGAAGCATTCGTCATCAGCCTCCGTGGCGCAATCGGCTAGCGCGTTCGGCTGTTAACCGAAAGGTTGGTGGTTCGAGCCCACCCGGGGGCGTTGAATGTTTTGGTTAGTCAGTATAAGGAATGGGGCGAAATAGAGACGAGGAAGCATTTGTCATCAGCCTCCGTGGCGCAATGGGCTAGCGCGTTCGGCTGTTAACCGAAAGGATGGTGGTTCGAGCCCACCCGGGGGCGTTGAATGTTTTGGTTAGTCAGTATAAGGAATGGGGCGAAATAGAGACGGGGAAGCATTTGTCATAAGCCTCCGTGGCGCAATGGGCTAGCGCGTTCGGCTGTTAACCGAAAGGTTGGTGGTTCGAGCCCACCCGGGGGCGTTGAATGTTTTGGCTGTCAGTACATGTAATGAGTTAAATGGAGAGAAGGAAGGGTTCCCCACCAGCCTCCCTGGCGCAATGGGATAGCGCGTTCGGCTGTTAACCGAAAGGTTGGTGGTTCGAGCCCACCCGGGGGCGTTGAATGTTTTGGTTAGTCAGTATAAGGAATGGGGCGAAATAGAGACGAGCAAGCACTTGTCACCAGCCTCCGTGGCGCAATGGGCTAGCGCGTTCGGCTGTTAACCGAAAGGTTGGTGGTTCGAGCCCACCCGGGGGCGTTGAATGTTTTGGTTAGTCAGTATAAGGAATGAGGCGAAATAGAGACGAGGAAGCATTTGTCATCAGCCTCCGTGGCGCAATGGGCTAGCGCGTTCGGCTGTTAACCGAAAGGATGGTGGTTCGAGCCCACCCGGGGGCGTTGAATGTTTTGGTTAGTCAGTATAAGGAATGGGGCGAAATAGAGACGGGGAAGCATTTGTCATAAGCCTCCGTGGCGCAATGGGCTAGCGCGTTCGGCTGTTAACCGAAAGGTTGGTGGTTCGAGCCCACCCGGGGGCGTTGAATGTTTTGGTTAGTCTGTATAAGGAATGGGGCGAAATAGAGACGAGGAAGCTTTTGTCATCGGCCTCCGTGGCGCAATGGGCTAGCGCGTTCGGCTGTTAACCGAAAGGTTGGTGGTTCGAGCCCACCCGGGGGCGTTGAATGTTTTGGTTAGTCAGTATAAGGAATGGGGCGAAATAGAGACAGGGAAGCATTGGCCATCAGCCTCCGTGGCGCAATGGGCTAGCGCGTTCGGCTGTTAACCGAAAGGTTGGTGGTTCGAGCCCGACCGGGGGCGTTAAATGTTTTGGTTAGTCAGTATAAGGAATGGGGCGAAATAGAGACGAGGAAGCGTTTGTCATCAGCCTCCGTGGCGCAATGGGCTAGCGCGTTCGGCTGTTAACCGAGAGGTTCGTGGTTCGAGCCCACCCGGGGGCGTTGAATGTTTTGGTTAGTCAGTATAAGAAATGGGGCGAAATAGAGACGAAGAAGCATTTGTCATCAGCCTCCGTGGCGCAATGGGCTAGTGCGTTCGGCTGTTAACCGAAAGGTTGGTGGTTCGAGCCCACCCGGGGGCGTCGAACGTTTTGGTTAGTCAGTATAAGGAATGGAGCGAAATAGAGACGAAGAAGCATTTGTCATCAGCCTCCGTGGCGCAATGGGCTAGCGCGTTCGCCCGTAATCGAAAGGTTGGTGGTTCCAGCCCACCGGGGGGCGTTGAATGTTTTGGTTAGTCAGTATAAGGAATGGGGCGAAATAGAGACGAGGAAGCATTTGCCATCAGCCTCCGTGGCGCAATGGGCTAGCGCGTTCGGCTGTTATCCGAAAGGTTGGTGGTTCGAGCCCACACGGGGGCGTTGAATGTTTTGGTTAGTCAGTATAAGGAATGGGGCGAAATAGAGACGGGGAAGCATTTGTCATCAGCCTCCGTGGCGCAATGGTCTAGCGCTTTCTGCTGTTTACCGAAAGGTTGGTGGTTCGAGCCCACCCGGGGGCGTTAAATGTTTTGGTTAGTCAGTATAAGGAATGGGGCGAAATAGAGACGAGGAAGCATTTGTCATCAGCCTCCGTGGCGCAATGGGCTAGCGCGTTCGGCTGTTAACCGAAAGGTTGTTGGTTCGAGCCCACCCGGGGGCGTTGAATGTTTTGGTTAGTCAGTATAAGGAATGGGGCGAAATAGAGACGAGGAAGCTTTTGTCACCAGCCTCCGTGGTGCAATGGGCTAGCGCGTTCGGCTGTTAACCGAAAGGTTGGTGGTTCGAGCCCACTCGGGGGCGTTGAATGTCTTGGTTAGTCAGTGTAAGGAATGGGGCGAAATAGAGACGAGGAAGCATTTGTCTTCAGCCTCCATGGCGCAATGGGCTAGCGCGTTCGGCTGTTAACCGAAAGGTTGGTGGTCCGAGCCCACCCGGGGGCGTTGAATGTTTTGGTTAGTCAGTATTAGGAATGGGGCGAAATAGAGACGAGGAAGCATTTGTCATCAGCCTCCGTGGCGCAATGGGCTAGCGCGTTCGGCTGTTAACCGAACGGTTGGTGGTTCGAGCCCACCCGGGGGCGTTGAATGATTTGGTTAGTCAGTATAAGGAATGGGGCGAGAAATAAGAACAGCGAGGGAAGCATTGCCATCAGCCTCCGTGGCACAATGGAGCTGGCGCGTTCCGCTATTGGCACCGAAAGGTTGGTGGTTCGAGCCCACTCGGGGGCGTTGAATTTTTTGGTTAGTCAGTGTAAGGAATGGGGCGAAATAGAGACGAGGAAGCATTTGTCATCAGCCTCCGTGGCGCAATGGGCTAGCGCGTTCGGCTGTTAACCGAAAGGTTGGTGGTTCGAGCCCACCCGGGGGGGTTGAATGTTTTGGTTAGTCTGTATAAGGAATGGGGCGAAATAGAGACGAGGAAGCATTTGTCATCGGCCTCCGTGGCGCAATGGGCTAGCGCGTTCGGCTGTTAACCGAAAGGTTGGTGGTTCGAGCCCCCCCGGGGCGTTGAATGTTTTGGTTAGTCAGTATAAGGAATGGGGCGAAATAGAGACGAGGAAGCATTTGTCATCAGCCTCCGTGGCGCAATGGGCTAGCGCGTTCGGTTGTTAACCGAAACGTTGGTGGTTCGAGCCCACCCGGGGGCGTTGAATGTTTTGGTTAGTCAGTATAAGGAATGGGGCGAAATAGAGACGGGGAAGCGTTTGTCATCAACCTCCGTGGCGCAATGGTCTATCGCGTGCTGCTGTTAACCGAGAGGTTGGTGGTTCGAGCCCACCCGGGGGCGTTGAATGTTTTGTTTAGTCAGTATAAGGAATGTGGCGAAATAGAGACGAGGAAGCATTTGTCATCAGCCTCCGTGCGCCTAGGGCTAGCGCGTTCGGCTGTTAACCGAAAGGTTGGTGGTTCGAGCCCACCCGGGGGCGTTGAATGTTTTGGTTAGTCAGTATAAGGAATGGGGCGAAATAGAGACGGGGAAGCATTTGCCATCAGCCTCCGTGGCGCCATGGGCTAGCGCGTTCTGCTCTTAACCGAAAGGTTGGTGGTTCGAGCCCACCCGGGGGCGTTGAATGTTTTGGTTAGTCAGTATAAGGAATGGGGCGAAATAGAGTCGAGGAAGCACTTGTCATCAACCTCCGTGGCACAATGGGCTAGCGCGTTCGACCGTTAACCGAAAAGTTGGTGGTTCGAGCCCACCCGGGGGGCTTTGAATATTTTGGTTAGTCAGTATAAAGAATGGGGCGAAATAGAGACGAGGAAGCATTTGTCATAAGCCTCCGTGGCGCAATGGGCTAGCGCGTTCGGCTGTTAACCGAAAGGTTGGTGGTTCGAGCCCACCTGGGGGCGTTGAATGTTTTGGTTAGTCAGTATAAGGAATGGGGCGAAATAGAGACGAGGAAGCATTTGTCATCAGCCTCCGTGGTGCAATGGGCTAGCGCGTTCGGCTGTTAACCGAAAGGTTGGTTGTTCGAGCCCACCCGGGGGCGTTGAATGTTTTGGTTAGTTAGTATAAGGAATGGGGCGAAATAGAGACGGGGATGCATTTGTCATCAGCCTCCGTGGCGCAATGGGCTAGCGCGTTCGGCTGTTAACCGAAAGGTTGGTGGTTCGAGCCCACCCGGGGGCGTTAAATGTTTTGGTTAGTCAGTATAAGGAATGGGGCGATATAGAGACGGGGAAGCATTTGTCATCAGCCTCCGTGGCGCCATGGGCTAACTCGTTCTGCTGTTAACCGAAAGGTTGGTTGTTCGAGCCCACCCGGGGGCGTTGAATGTTTTGGTTAGTTAGTATAAGGAATGGGTCGAAATAGAGACGAGGAAGCATTTGTCATCAGCCTCCGTGGCGCAATGGGCTAGCGCGTTCGGCTGTTAACCGAAAGGTTGGTGGTTCGAGCCCACCCGGGGGCGTTGAATGTTTTGGTTAGTCAGTATAAGGAATGGGGCGAAATAGAGACGAGGAAGCATTTGTCATCAGCCTCCGTGGCGCAAAGGGCTAGCGCGTTCGGCTGTTAACCGAAAGGTTGGTGGTTCGAGCCCACCCGGGGCGTTGAATGTTTTGGTTAGTCAGTATAAGGAATGGGGCGAAATAGAGACGAGGAAGCATTTGTCATCAGCCTCCGTGGCGCAATGGGCTAGCGCGTTCGGCTGTTAACCGAAAGGTTGGTGGTTCGAGCCCACCCGGGGGCGTTGAATGTTTTGGTTAGTCAGTATAAGGAATGGGGCGAAATAGAGACGAGGAAGCATTTGTCATCAGCCTCCGTGGCGCAATGGGCTAGCGCGTTCGGCTGTTAACCGAAAGGTTGGTGGTTCGAGCCCACCCGGGGGCGTTGAATGTTTTGGTTAGTCTGTATAAGGAATGGGGCGAAATAGAGACGAGGAAGCTTTTGTCATCGGCCTCCGTGGCGCAATGGGCTAGCGCGTTCGGCTGTTAACCGAAAGGTTGGTGGTTCGAGCCCACCCGGGGGCGTTGAATGTTTTGGTTAGTCAGTATAAGGAATGGGGCGAAATAGAGACGAGGAAGCATATGTCATCAGCCTCCGTGGCGCAATGGGCTAGCGCGTTCGGCTGTTAACCGAAAGGTTGGTGGTTCGAGCCCACCCGGGGGCGTTGAATGTTTTTGCTATCAGTATAAAGAATGGGGGCGAAATAGGGCGAAACGGCATTTGTCATCGGCCCGTGGCGCAATGGGCTAGCGTGTTCGGCTGTTAACCGAAAGGTTGGTGGTTCGAGCACAGGGGGCGTTGAATGTTTTGGTTGAGGTCTGCAGTGTAAGGAATGGTGCGAAATGAGGCCAGGAAGCGTTTGTCATCAGCTTCTCCGTGGCGCAATGGGCCAAGCGCGTTCTGCTGTTGCTCGCGAAAGGGAGTGGTGGTTCAGAGCGCCCACCCGGGGGCGTTGAATGTTTTGGATCAGTCAGTATAAGGAATGGGGCGAAATAGAGACGAGGAAGCATTTGTCATCAGCCTCCGTGGTGCAATGGGCTAGCGCGTTCGGCTGTTAACCGAAAGGTTGGTTGTTCGAGCCCACCCGGGGGCGTTGAATGTTTTGGTTAGTTAGTATAAGGAATGGGGCGAAATAGAGACGGGGAAGCATTTGTCATCAGCCTCCGTGGCGCCATGGGCTAGCGCGTTCGGGTGTTAACCGAAAGGTTGTTGGTTCGAGCCCACCCGGGGGCGTTGAATGTTTTTTTTTATTACGAACTATTTGAGACTTCGAACTATTAGAGACTGGAACGGCTTGCCTGTGACAACCTTTGATCCCTTTCCTCATGATGTCAGCAAATTTAAAAATAAATTAAATTCCTAGATGTTTATGATGTGTCTAGATGTGTCTTATTACCTCCTATGTAATGTATGTTAACTATTATTATTAGAACATTATTATTATTATTATTATTATTATTATTATTATTATTATTATTATTATTATTACTATTATTATTATTATTATTATTATTATTATTATTATTATTATTAATAATATTATGTGCAGTGGCGTGTAGTGCAGTGATGTGAAGTTGAGGGAAAAGAGTGTGTCAGAATCACATTAAAATGTGATTGGCACTATGGTGAGGTGAGACGAGGCGAGGTGAAGTGAAATGAAGTGATGTGAAATGAAGTGATGTGAAATTAAGTGAAGGGGAGTGCTATGGAAGCTTGCACGGTGAAATTTTTATGTTAATTTGTGAAGTGTGTAAAATTTGTAAAATTTTGTATAGTTGTTAAGTTCTGTAATGTTTAGTTAGTGTATTCTGCCACCAAGTTCTGGAACTTATTTGCAGAATTAGTAATAAATCTATCTATCTATGTCTTGTCATGAAAATACTTCCCGTACAAGTGCACCACTCAGTGCCAGATTACGGAACAGGCTGAGTAGTCTGCAGCCGGGGGCGCGCAATTTTTGGCGGCGGATGAATTTCGGCGGTTGCAAAATGTCATAAGGCGAACTTTTGAATGTTTTTATAGAAATTATTTTTCCACATTTGTATCGAAATAAAGTGTTAATTAATCAAATATACTTCCAAACAATCCAGTACAGTGGAACGTTGACGATGATTTTAGTAAAAGTTTTTTCCTACTTCTGAAAAGCATTATGGAGATCAAAGTCGAAATTTATCAAAATCATGTTTCTCAAAAACAACGGCAAATGGTGTAATTATCAAAAGGTTAAGGTTAGTACATTCGCCATCTATAGGACATGTCATTTGTGCTCCTTGCAAGTTATATGGTGGAACTACTATTTTGTTCGCTACAACACAGTTTAACGATTGGAAAAATACCAACACCATTTCTCAATGATAACAGTTCCTAACATAAGATTGCGTAAGAAAGTTTGTACACAGGTCTGCAGTTTTAGAATGAGTGAATTCAAAGCTTGTGAAACAGCACAAAAATAAAGTGGAACATTGGAGAAATGTTGTGAAAAGAATTGTAGAAGCTGTGAAATTTTTAGCATCAAGAGTATTGTCTTTTTCGGTAAAAATTAGATTATTGGTTACAAAATGAAAACTTCTTAGGCTGCATTGAGTTGATATCCAAATTTGTTCAGTTTCTGACTGGCCATCTCATTCGGTATGGAAATAGAGAACCACATCCGTGAAAAAAGTGTTAGAAAATGGTAATCTTTCAGAAGGTATTCTTCATTAAAGAAATTATTGATACAAAATATATTTCCAAGTCACGAGACTCTAATGATGCCTGTGACTGAAGCAAATGGCGAGGATCATTCTCTGCTTTGAAGCGCGAAAAAATCATCTGAGACTGAGTCTTATACAATATACTCGTACATTGAAAGCATTATCTCTGTTATATATAGAAAGAGACATTTTGGGACGCGTAGAGTTTGAAGACACTGTTAAGAAATTTGCCGAGACTATAGCGAGAAAACGAGATTCCGTATGACAACGTATATTCTATATGTACACCTAAATGCTATTTGGACTTTAATATCCATTTTGTGTGTAACAAAATGTAAATAATACTCAAATATATAAATTCTTTTATAATTACCTTATATTTTTAATTTATTGACCTAAAAATGTTTGATGTTATAAAAAATGTAAATATATAATAAATTATTTATTCATGTACAATATTTGCATTGGTTACAAATGTCGTACGACATTTTTTAATTCAAAATATTATAAATAACTTTTGTCAAAAAAGCAAATTTAAAAAAAGGCGCTTAAATATTTGACAGCGTAGGGCGCACATAAGTCGAAGTCAGGCACTTGCTCCACTGAACAATAGCTAGTCATGAAGCAGTGAAGCGACGCTAGCACGCATCACAACAACCTCAACAGCAACAATAACAACAACAACAGCAGAAAGTAATATTTCAAATATTCCAAAAATTATGAACAAGTATTCTATAATGTTAAGAGTCACAAATGTCGGTAAACATTAAAACTCATTCAGCGAAAGCACCCAGACTTTTCAAAGTTCTTCAAACGTTATTCATTGAAATAATTTTTATTAACAAATTATTTGAAAACAACATATTTCGGGTAGTAGGACGTCTAAAATTTTCCATTCACAGTTTGTTTCTTAATGTTTGTATATCAATATTTGCCTTATTCTTAATGTGTAACTCACATTGCACTCTTTCTATCCAAACTCTTCTTTTCCTTTTTAATACATTATCTTCATAATATTCCTCTTCTTGGTGTAAAGCATTAGGGTCATTCCCCCATTTCTCTACCAGGTTTCTTTCGACATTCTTTTTTCACATTAATCTTCCTTTGCATCCAGTTATCCTCTCCGTATATAATTGCCACTGCGATCTGGATCTTTCCTGGAATCGCATTCTCCTTAAACTGGTTTTCACTGCATGCTTTGGTTTCCTTCCCTCATTCATTCTTGTCACTGAGGTTGATTTGCTTCATTTAGTGTATTAATATGATCCTGCTTAAGCTGCTTCTCGGCTGTTTCCTCCTTGTTTCCTTTCTGCTTTATTCCCTTGCCTTAAATGCTCAAGTAGCGCACGAAATTCTGCACGTGGCCATCATCAAGTATTGTGCAGAGTCTTTTTAAGTTCGCGTTGCGGATAGCGGAAGTTACAAAATCAATTCAACCAGTATTTCCATTTTTGGATTTAAAAATTAGATGCAGGAAAAGTAGGGAATTCCTACATGATAAATGTTCTAGAACAGAAAAAAAATTTCATGAAATATTATTCCCAAAGCATTAATGTTGCTTTATTTTATAGGGAAGTAAGACATGAAATGTGTTGTAAGCGTGTCTCAGAATGCCATCAAAGCATACTAGTGGATTGGACTCACTGTTCTTCTCCGTTCCCGTAATGAACGGTGGAAGAATTTGGGGAGATCCTGCTGGTTCTCCACAACTACATGTATTGATCGGAATTCATATCATTGCCCTAGATGAGAAAAATTATCAGTCTACTCATTGTGTCATGTGTCAGGATTTTATATAGCATTTATAGTTAAAACAAACTGAACCACAATATTGTTTTCTCAAACAAAAACCTGAATTATCACATCATAAAAATATGTCAATAGTTTCTGCATCATTGTAGCTGAATATACTAGTGTGAGTATTCTTTTCATTCTTCATACGCTTTTCAAAAAATTAAATTTCATACGGAATAATCATTTCTTTGTTCCTTCTTCTACCATTGTACACTGATATAATATGTGGTAGTGATCCTTTCTCTGGTGCCGTAAGTGACTACTTGTTTTGCGACAACTCGTGTGCGTACTCGTGGGGGCGAACGTGTAGCAAATGCCCACTATCCACGATTACTTTTTGAAGTAACTTGTACACAAAGAGCATCTTAAAGGCCTTCCACCACTCAAATGTTTACGTAGATTCTTGATCTCGTGATCTCCGATCACGTTATTGTGAACGAGAAAGAATATACTTGTGAACTTTCACGATTAAAGCTTATATTCACATTTACGTTCGGGTTGACGGATGAGATTGGCACTATCGAAAATCTTGACAACAACCTTTTGAACTTAAGTTACATATTTTATTCATACTTTTCTTTATGAATGAGTCTTCACTATGTGCGATAAACATGTTACATTGTTCAATTATTCATTACTTCTTTTTCAAGTTTTCGCAATTTTACTGAATGTGCTTGCTTGATTCATTTATTAGTGATTCCGGGCAAGTCAACTGCTAAGGTCATTAGTTCTGTAAGAGTAGTGCATGTTTTACCGCGGGAGGTGGCTGAGATCTTCCCTCGCTCGATGACGAGATCCGGCACCGACCTATAATCGGCTAGCGGGGTTTCCTCTTAACCAGGACTTTCCCATCAGCGGGGCACCGCCTCAGCCAGGACAAGCTCAAACTTCCGACCGGTCTCCAGGAATATGTGGTAGTGTAGTGCATGTTAGTGTAAGTGTGTGCGTAAGGGGAGAGGATAGGACAAGGAAGAAGAAGGAAAGATCGCGCGCGGTCCGTGATTCGTTCGTTAGGGTACTGCTGCGGCATTCGCCTGGTGTTGATCGGAGAAACCATTGCATGACTGGTAAGTTTGTGTGTGTGTGTGTGTGTGTGTGTGTGTGTGTGTGTGTGTGTGTGTGTGTGAGTAAGGAAGAGGAAAGATAGATCGCGCGCGGTTCGTGGCCCATCCGCGCACGTTTTCTTGAGCTCTCAGATTGCTAGATGCGAGATGAGTGGCGAGGTGAGTGATTTAACTAGTATCAAGTACTATCAAGTGAAATGAATGCGTGTGTCCCCTTTCCCAATCCAAGTAGTTTATATTACTCCAAAGCAAATATTTCTTGTAGAAATATCATCAAAATTGCTTCTTATCATTTACTCATAATTCAGCTGTGTAGGGTAAAAGAGACCGGACAGGAATTGTGGAGCTCTAGAAAACGTGGGCGGATAACACTTTTTGGCCTTGCTGTGCGCGAAGGGCGTGGGCCCGTTGCCAAAAGGCCGGCGTGTGCCTGTCCGCAGCTGGTGGGCGTGGTGTCGTTCGGCGGGCCGTGCGGCCGGGACCAGCCGGCCGTGTACACGCGCGTCGCCGCATTCCTCCCCTGGCTGCTGGAGAACATGCGCCCCTGAGGCTCACAACCTCCACCGCCTCCTCCGCCGTCGCAGCGAAGCAACGGGACTGCGGGTGAACGCTCGCGGCGGCGCCTGTCCTCCCCGCCGCCGCCGCCGCCCCCGCCACCGGCGCGCACTCGACGCCAGCACACGCCAGGCGGCCCGCTGGCCGCGGAAGCAGGCTCTACCGACTATAGATGCGAAAGCGATATCGATGATTTCAAATCATTCATGTTTATATAAATTCATCGATGCAAAAAATAAAACCAATTCCTTTCATTTCAATTTTTTAAATGATAAACGGTCATCACAATATTCATGTTTTCTTCCGGGCTGATGGGCCGTGGTCCAATTGGCTTTGAAAGCCAATTGATTTTTTCAAAGCCAATTGGACCACGGCCCATCAGCTCGGAAGAAAACATGAATATTGACTCCGGCCGTGAAAGCCTTCAATAATCATCACAATAATCCTATTATTTTTTCAGATATCTATAAATTGAATATTCTTCAGACCAATGTGACCGAGAGTAAAAAATACGTAAAATCGACTTTTCGTCAATAAAGAATCAAATATTATTTTTGAATCATCGAATCAGATAATACAAGTTTTTTAATTGGCATCCTGATTTTTTACTGTTTTATCAGTTAAATGTCAATTAAAATTTTAAAAAACGATATCAAATGAATTCCCCCTCCCCGGGTAAACTTCAAATGGTTTATAATCTAGTTTTAAAAATCTCAATGTTGAAAATCATCCATGGTTTTGTGTCCATGTATTTACATCGATATTTTAAATCGGTTTCGAAACATGGATGTTTTGTTGGCGATGTCGCACCCCTACTACCGATTAGACATTATCTAACTCGTGGGCTAGGTTTCACGTAAGGACCAAGGATTTGTTTTGTTTGTTTTAGTTTGTTAATATAGTACGTTCCCTTTTTACAAATTGCATTAGAAATGTCTGCTTACATTAGTCGTTAATAATAATACTGTGTAACTAAATACTGTCATCTGGTTATAGGTAGAGGGATTCTCGTAATCGTTTACAGCAAGATCATGTTCAAAGCAATTTCACGTAATTTACAACAAATTTTTGTACGTAAATAAGTGAGGCCGAGTTGACGCGTCACTACTCAATTCTAGAAAAGTGAACAGAGCAGATTGGTTTCCTCCAAATTTTAGCAGTCAAAAGTTTGCATTCAAATATTAAATATCGTTTAATATAAATGATATTAGAATCCTGTGCATACTTAATGAGAGATTAAGTGTGGATATTACATTGTATGTGCGTGCGTGCGTGTGAGGCGGGCGTGCAAAAATAAACTTAACAAAAACGTATAAAAAAATAATTTTAAGAGTTTTGTGAAGAGGCGAGAAATCGAGATTTTTTTCAAAAAAAATTAAAAAAATATTACTAATCATGCAGTTCACAGGAATGCAAGACTTCATAATTGTAAAATTTTTTACAAGTAAATAAACACAAAACTTTTATCAAATTATGTAAATACCAATTCCCGAGTGTTATGACATTCTGCCGATGTAAATTGCACACTGTTTTGCATTTATTAGCTACGGCGGAGCAAATATGGTTAGGTTGGTAGGTACGGGCTGTCTAATTACTTGTCCATACTCGCAAAGAGTCAGTTCACTTTAGGGCAGACGACTTTTCATATATAAAGCAGGCCTAGGAATATTGGGATACTCGAAGTGATATTAAAAGAAAAAATATGCCTTGGTTCCAAACTAAAACTTATCCACGTCAATAGGTCTAAAGCACTTCACACCATGTAAATAATAAAAAGCTTCCTTTAAATGTCTTCTTTCTTACATCAATTATTTGTAAACAATTGTTACCAAGTGATACTAAACTAATGTATAAAATATTTTGCTTTTCAGTGAAAAAACGGGAATTATTTTCACATGAAAATGTTTTGTTTTGGAACTGAGATCCTTAGGCATTATTTGGTCTTCGTTTGGTATCAATGTAATATAGATAAAAAAATATCTTGCTTAACATAAAATAATAGAGAAAAACCTGTTTGATATACTATTATGAGAAATGTTAACTAAAAATTATTTTTTTTTAATTTAATGCTCGACTGTAACTTCATTTCTTCTAAGGTAACGAACAATTATTAAATACAATACATAAGCGTTTTTAACTTAGAAATGCTAAAAATTTAGAAATGCTTAAAATTACCATAACCCAAATAAGTTGACATTGAAGGTAATCTTAGTGGCAAGATATTTTTCACAAGAATATTGTGAGTTAACACAATCCTTCAAATTTAAGATACAGATTGTTCATTTTTGTTTCAATACGAGAATCTTACAAACTTTTCAGTATAAATGTTAATAACGCAAATGCACAAATTATAATATTGATATCGCAAATATACTGACAGCCATGTGTTGTAGAATTCTAGTCTTTTATTTTACAGAGTGGAAAGAAACATCTGTACTTCTAGAAGTTTTGACACATTTATTTTGTCTTGGAAAAGTGTATGTCTTAGTAAAGGGTGTTAAATCAAAATGTACTAAGTAGTTATAATGAGATTACTTAGTAAAATGACTACTCATAAACAAACTTCACTTAAAAGATACCAGACCTCTTCTCATGTACTTATTTTTAAAATTTTAAAGATTTTTTTGAATGTACTATCTTACAAATATTGATCTTAATTTGTTACAGAAGAATCAAGAACATCTTTATTGTGTAGATTTTTGTTATGAATAAATATTGTATTAATTTACAAACATATTTCAATAGTCCAATTTTCTTCTCCGCCTGTAGAGACTTGAGCGAGATTATTCCCATCTCGATCAGGCGATTTGCTTTGGATGATCCGTGGAGCAGATGCTATGACTATCAGTAGTTTATACTAATGATCAGTAAATGAAGTTCACTCCTTACAAAAGCTTACAATAGTGGTGACCATAGATACATTCTTAACAGTATACTATGGAATACATGTAGGTTCCCATGGAACCCCACCCCCATCAAGGTCAGAATAAGTAACACAGGTCTGCGACGTATATTTTTTCTGCAGAATGAATTGAGCAAATGTCTAAACCAAATTTTGGGATGCTAGGTTCAAATCTGAAAAACATTTTTTCATCACTTAAGTTTTTCTTACAGTGTGAAACGAAATTTTCTATTTTTATAGAAATTTCTTATTTTTGATCTTTTATTGTGTATTCGAGACATCAATTCTAAACTTCTGAAAGTTTGTAGAACTTTTTTACTCCACTTACTACCAGCACAAGTACTACAAACACAAGCTAAGACCCCTTAGTGGCTCGAAGGACTAGAAAATGGTCGTAGTCTCCCAGATTTTCAGCGCTTGTCTTAGATTTTCAAGATCAATGGGGATTTACAACAGAATTATTAGCCCATCGTTCATCCCTAAGGATAGGCATCATGACTGGATACGGATGAAAGATAGCACGGAATCCCGGAATCTGTTGACCGTTGCTTTGGATACTGCTCCGACATCCGTCTGTTATTGACCAGAAGAAACATGGAAATAATTATGTACCTCAGGCGTCAAGAATAGAAACTCAAAATTTCCGCACTCCTGAGTGCGGAAAGAAAAATTTGTCTGCTCTATCAGTTATAACATAGGAATTATGGCTTCTTTTTAGATGCCTGAATGGGTACTAATAAATCTGATATTCTTGAGAGGCTTCTACTGTATACTTCCAAAGAAATTAATTTCTTTCGGTTATTTTGATTTCAAAACCTGAAAGTCGCCGAACATTAAATTAAGACTCTTGACGTCCAAGATACAGAATTGATCAGAGGGCCCCTAGAATTGTCACCCAGACTGTAATCAGCTACAAACCAATGAATTAACTGAATTTAAAGATAACCAGCGGTGCGAAAATGGCACGTCCTTTCTCCCCCGTATTTTGACGTAACATTACGTAAAAAAACTCACATTTTCCAAAAAATTGTATACAACCTTATTTCAAAATATATATTTAAGGAACATATTACATTAAAGAAAAAATTTCTATATTTTGTATTTTGGTTGCAGGAAGACTGAAAAACATTTGAACTTTGAATCGGGAGCGGTAGTTCAGTGCATCAACTGATGTCACTGCAGCGCCTCTGACCGGGAGGTCCTAGGTTCGAGTCCTGACGGCGGCAGGATTTTTCGACACTAGCTTTTCAATTAGGTCGAATTCAGTTGCTGTCTGGAGGAGAATTCTAGCAGCCGGCTGCTCTGATCGGTAGTTTTCCGTGGTTTCTCTGATCAACACCAGGCGAATGCCGGAGCAGTACCCTAACAAACGGACCGCGATCTGTCCTTCCTCTTCCTTGTCCTATCCTCTCCCCTTACACACACACTTACACTAACATGCAATACACTACTACATATTCCGGGAGACCGGTCGGGAGCTTAGAGCTAGTCCCGACTGGGCCTTTGCCTCGCTGGTGGGAGAGTCCTGGTTAGGGGGAGATCCCACTAGCCGACGGTAGGTCGGTGCCGGATCTCGCCATCCGGCGGGGGAAGATCACCGCCATCTCCGGAGAAAAACATGCACTACACTAACAGGACTAATGACTGAAGCAGTTGACGCGCCCGGAAACACGAAAAAATCAATCAATCAATCAATTGAACTTTGAACGAACCACTTTTGAATGAAAACACAGGGTTTTCAACGAACATGAGACCTGCACCATTCTCTTTAACGTTTTCACACTATGCAACAACAAAATTTGTTCAAAAAAGGTTGGAATCATTTTTTGAAAATATGGAAAATTTGGAAAATGACCCCTGGGCTTCATGTAAAGTAACCCTCAAAATTAAAATATCAATTTCAAATTCAAGGGTACGCGACATCAGCCAGATCGATTGGGAATATCAATTTTGGAGAAAATCTGCCGGACGGTTTAGCCATTAGCATTGTTGGCAGACGGATTTTTTATTTTTTTATTTTCTTTATTTTATGTCAAAAAACAGTAAAATCTGCGTATGACGTGACGAGGACTGACGTTCAGACAGACGAACAGACGTTTTACTTTCATTCAATTTTTCTTTATTCTTAAGGAGGAGTTTTTGAACCGACAAACGGTACATATTATTTAGACTCTGAGGATGAAGATCTACAAATTCCTAATGATATCATGATAGAAATAGATTGCGAAGTTTCAAAAGAATTACCTGAAACATGGATACATATCTACGAAAAAGAGGTGCAAATGGTGAAGTGACAGGAAAGTAAGGAAAGTTTCGTAAGAAATTGCACTTGCATATTTTGACAAAAAATCAAAAACATACAAACCTTTGTAGTTTTGGAAGTATTATTCAATGGTGAGGGCAACGTTCTGTGTCAAGGAAAATATTGATATCTCTAAGTATGCACGTATTTCTCTAGGGAAAATTTTTGACGATTCGTCCTTAACGTTTTAATTGATATTTTCAAATAAAATAAATTAATTGGATTTTTGAAGGGTCATAGAAAAGGCACCTAGCCAATAACACTAAGACTTTTACAATGGTTGAATTTTACAAATTTGATGAAGACGCTTGTGACAATCAGTGTTTATTGTTGAAGGTTAGTTTTTAACTTATATACCGGTGTCCCACGAACAATGGGCCACCCTCATAATTTCTAAAGGATTCACGGTATCGACATGCAGTTTTCTCTCAACAATGCGGAATCATGCGACAAGTAATATGCCGTAGAGGTATTGTATGAAATATTTTTTAGTTTTTGAGAAATTTAATCAGCTTTGATTTTTTAAATGAAACTACATATTTTTCTCATCAGCAGTGGATAGATTATAAAAAGCGGAATCGAATGATATATCATATGTTAGTAATGCGCTAAAAATTTTAGTATAAAAGTAGGCTTTCTGATTTGTGACTTTAAATTAAACGGACATTATATCCTTTAGTAACCCTTGCTTCTGTCGCCTTTGGGGAAGGTGGCCTTCACTTCGCGGCGCCGCCTTCCGTAACAGGCTCGGCGCCGCGAAGACTATCTTCCCCAAAGAAAGGGGAAATATTATCCGTTTAATTTAAAGTCATATTTCATAAAGTCTATTTTTATATTAACATTTCTAACAAAATACCAACACATGATACATCATTGGTTTCCTCTTTTTATGATCAAACCATTGCTGGCGAGAAAAGTGTCATTCCATTTAAAAAATCAAAGAACATTCAATTTCTCAAAAACTAAAGATATTACGAACAATATCTATACAGAATACTACTAGCCCCATGATTCTGCATTGTTGAGGGAAATCTACATTTCAATATAGCAAACCGTTTAGAAGTTATGGGGATGGCCCACAGTCGGTGGGACATCCCGTATATTCTCCTAGACACGGTATATCCAAACTCGTTCTTTCCAAGATTCTAATGAAAATGGGAGTCGCTGGTGGGTGTAGTTACTTTAATATCAGAGGATTACTTTAATGCCGCTCAGTGGTTACTATAATCCCGGGATTAAAGAGCCATTTTAATGACGGGAGGAATAAAGACACATTTTACTATAGGAAAAAGTGCGATTAAAGTCGCACCTTAATCACGTTTAAAAATAAATATAATTTTACTCTGCATTATTATATTCTTTCGCCGGTAAGGTTGAAGAAGCTTCTGATAATCAGTGTTTATTGTTGAAGGCGGTAAATCCAAACACTCAAATGTAGAACTAAAAAAATAAAAATAATGTTAAATATTTTGCATATAAAAATTATTTTTGATTTGTAGCCTTTTTAATACATCATTCTCCGTACATTATTATTATTATTATTATTATTATTATTATTATTATTATGTAAAAGGTTGTAATATTTCCATGCATTGGCTTATAAATGTCACCGTTTTTCCATGCATAAAACTTTCATACCTGTTTTAGCTCATTTAACACATTCACTCAGTGTGGCTCACTGCCAATCAGACACGATTGCCTTCCTACGCAAGACTAGGCCACCTCAGTCATCGTCATCACTCGCCGCTTAAAAATCCTCTAAGGTCAAGCATACATGTATTCCTCTATTTAAAGAAGTCCATACTTCAGTGGAATCCTGGTATTCCGAACTTATTTGCGGTGTAGTCTGTTCGGATTATCCAATACAAATCATTGTTAAGAAAATTCATAAGAATAAAGGCAAAAGAATAAGGTAGTCTAAAATCATGAAACACGACGAATCAGTGGTTTCTGTCAAAAATGACTTGCTTAAGCGCGGGAATATATTTTCAGAAAATGCCGATGTCTATTACTATAACACTCGATGTATAAATCATATTCGTCAGGTGAAAGTGTCAACAGATCATTACAAAAAAATCCCAAACAATACGTGTACATTATTTTACAACACTTTGTCAGATGTCATTAAACGATTAAATTCGATAGAAAAGTTTAAATCCAAAGTGAAATCGTTTCTGCTGCATAAGTGTTTCTATAAAATTAGAGACTATACTGAGCATCACAAGGCAAGTAACATCAATTTTAACAGTGGTATTTAATGTATTATTTACCATTTGGACTGAGTAATTCTAAACAATATGTAACAAGTATTGTATCGCAGCTTCCGGGTCAATGAACCTCATTTCGATCAGGTTTTTTGTCCAGTTTGCCTGATCCATTGAGCAAATGCTGAGATGACCACTTGATTTGCTTCCGGACAGAAATGTAACTTCATTATCTGTGCACGTCTTCTAGAATTCAGTGGGAAATACAATTACTCAAATTATCGTTTCCATGTTGTCGCGGCAAGAAGTATTATTCCTTGACGAAGGACATAATGGAGAAGAGCCCAAAATTTATTGCTGTTTTATCCTTGAAAATAGATTATATTACATGGGAGCGTTTTTTTTGTTTTCTTTAATTCAAAATTCAAGTAGTCTATGACTTAGTGATCACAGAATTTTGAAAACGTGCACAGAATTCTCTTCTCCCCATAGCACATCATACACAGTTTTATCTGTTGTTTGACGTAAAATAATAAATAAATAAATAAATAAATAAATAAATAAATAAATAAATAAATAAATAAATAAATAAATAAATAAATAAATAAATAAATAAATAAATAAATAAATAAATAAATAAATAAATAAATAAATAAATAAATAAATAAATAAATAAATAAATAAATAAATAAATAAATAAATAAATAAATAAATAAATAAATAAATAAATAAATAAATAAATAAATAAATAAATAGACAAAACTCCGGAGTTGAACAAAACTCCGGAGTGTCGGAACATCACTGGATATTTGGATCAAGACAATTTTTTGGAGAAGTCACCTCCCCTAAGAAATATCCATTAAAATGTAATAATACATCGGTCAGATTTCAAATTTTCAATTAAGAATTTTTGAGTTGAAAGTATCTTAATTTTTTAATCGTGTTTTCAAGGGTGAGGGCAATAATTGCATTAACTTCCTGCATTCAGGACAGAAGGTTTAACAGACTAACATTCTTCTTTGTTCTTGTATATTTCACATTATTGCTATATACGACAAATAACTGAATGATTTAATAAAACAACACAATAAGAAAACAAGAAAGAACTTGTAATTCAAACATGTTCCTACCCTTCGGGAAAAATTTTTATTGTGCGTCATTTTGTCTTTATCGCGCGCCAAAAACATGTCAACGTAACGCTCGTGTAACACAAGTCTAAGACAATGGAGTGCGCTTTGAGCGTGCAGCTTGGGCGCATTTTATATATGCCCGTGCTATACAAAGCTATTATGAAATACTACTCTTCAACTATTATAACAACTGAGAAATTCATTAACCCTTAGACTATGTTTGTTTTCTTTTACCCCTGGGAACTTGTTTTTTTTTACCCAGTTTTTCGCAACATTCTGGAAATTATTCACCTGAACTTATCCTTTTAGACATGCTATATACGTCCAGTTTTACATATATTGTTAGACAATTTTTATGCGGTTGGAGTAAAAAACACCACATTTGACATCTGAATTAGAAGAAAAATTCTAAAAATGGGTGCATTTCTTTGTAATTTTATATTGTGATTTCTGAGTGATAATTTGGTGTATGTGTCTATTACAATTTGGTACCCCTGTTTCAAACATTCTTATACTGGTAAGATAGACCCCCATGTATAGTAATGAGGATATGCTAGAATATTTTTTTCTGGAAATAACATTATTCTTGTTTATTTAGTACAATATAGTAAATAAAGCAAACAGCATCGTTTTCTGAATTAATAATTCCAAATAACATACCCACATCAAGGAATTGTAAATTATTGCGTAAAACGTTTAGGGTAAAAAATGTCCCAAACAGAGTTCACGTAAGTATATGAGAAACAGAGTGGAAGGGTTAAAGAAAAGAACTTGTCTTGGCGGCTCCGCGCGATTGATTGAACATTGAACCCACGCGTGACACCTCGCTTTATGCGTCACCTGTCCCGTGTGTCACGTTTCTCAATCCATGAGCAGATCACACACGTCACGCTCCGCCGACAGGAAATGTCCCTTTGCATTGATGTGCGCGCGGCAGACAAGACACTCATACAAAACTCAGTGACAATGCACTTCATGCTGTGTGTTTAAAAACCTTAATTACCACTCGCTCAAATGATTCTCGAACCCTACGTTAGCGTTGAATAATAAATTAGATAACAAATAACAACACATGAATTATATATCATACTACAGATAAAACAACAGTATTTAATCACAATAATGTAAAATATGTTCGAATATGTGCAATAAGTATTTAAAAAACGTCCATAACAGATCTATTAAATGAAACTCGTTGAAATCATCAGAAATATAATCACATTTTTATAAACCAGTTTTTTACACAGATTAAGATTTTGCATTCAGATTTGCGCAGCCATCACGTACCATTTGTCTACAATAGCGAATCATTTTTTTACTGAAAATCGACCGTATTCCATTTCCTTATAAATTGTGTTAGTAAAGGGAGTGTAGAAAGTTCATGTTACGTGACATTCTACTGCCCAGTTTTTGAAATGTATACAAAAGTATCTTAATTCTATTAACAGGATCTTGAAGAAATGTTCACACACCCACTAATAACTTCTTCCGACATCTTGTTCTTCTGGTGTCATCGTTAGCATTATCGCATCATCTTATAAAATCTCTTGGATTTGGGGTCCCGCGAAGATTCATTCCTCCATTGTTGCTACGCTGATTTTTGGAAATTTTTCCCAGAGATTCTGGAATGCTCTAGAATTTGCCTTACCCATCGTCTTTACAGAACAATTAATCCAAGCTTTATATGAAGAGGCGGGACAAATATGTTGGGACCTACGCCGCGGGCGCTTTGTTGTGAAGGGATCACACACGTTTGGGGTATTATTACATTTTTGAAGCATTTCGATGGTAATATTAATAACACACGAATATGCAGCGAAGACACCCGCTCTTCCGCACACAATTACACTGGTTTTTATTAATATCGTATATCCAGGCAAGATTCGAGAAAGCACCAATGACAACGCTTGATTCTCCAGCTAATAGACACCTACAAGTATACCTTGTATATACAAGTACTTGTATTCGTATCTTACTTGTTTTCAGAAACACTAGTCAAAACCAAAGGTCATTTCATCCCTAGCAGCAGTAGTTTCTCAAGGAACAATTTTGCCGTTGGGAATTCACAAAGTCCCCATATGATAACCGTCCTATTTCAGAAACTACTCGTGTTAGAAAAAATCTAAGCACATATTTGGTATTAGAGCGCGATACGTAGTAAATCTCACATATTTTCTTTTCTGATGATTTTTAGTTGTTGACTTGTGTAATACACCACCAAATAAGTGTAATAGTTATTCGGAGAATTAATAGAAAATATTCGTCGTCAAAATTGGATAAACGCAAAGCATATATTTTAGAAGAATGCAAAACTTTCAAACTAAAAGTGTTCTAGTAAAGTAATATTAAATATTAACAAATTAAAATGTGTTCCCTTATGTCAATAATTCCTTACGTTGATGTAAAATCTTTATATTTTATAGGTTAAAATATTGAAAGCGATTGAGAAGTAGAGTGCATCTTCTGTTATTAAAATGATAGAGAATCTGCCCTAGAAAACACGGTATCCTGCCGGTCACATGATACTAAATAATCAATATCGAACTGCGTCACGCGCTGAATTAAATTGCGTCACGACCACAGACGTATTAAAGGGTTCGCTCACTAGAGAAAACGCTCATGGAAAGACTCAACGAGAAAAGTTCCGTTTAAAATAAATCTTGAAATAATTTGACTGTTTAATTTTTAAAAAAATGTACAATAGTTTATTGAAATTTTTTTCAATATTTGAAGTATTTATCATGGTAATACGGTGGTAATTTCTGTAAAATAGTAATATTTGATCATGAATTTTATTATTGTTAAACTTTGTCAATTATTTACATTTCTCGTCTTCATCTAATTATTATAATTTCATTTAATTAATAATTTATTAATATTTAATATGTATTATACATTATTATTATATTATATTATATTATATTATATTATATTATATTATATTATATTATATTATATTATATTATATTATATTATATTATATTATATTATTACATTTATATATTATTATATATTCATATCATTTAGCATTTAATTTATTAATATTTCAGCCGGTATATGAAGGTTAAGGGTAGAGTTCCCAGAATTAAGAAAACGTGAACAGAAAACACATCTCCCCGTAGCACGTCACACAGTTTTTGATGTAAAATAAATAAAATAAAATAAAATAAAATAAAATAAATAAGAAATAGCCAGTGGCCTTTCGCAGTAAAAAATGTTGCTAAATAAAACCACGTAAAAAGGTTTTCAAAAAAGTAGCACACTCGCTGCTCAGAAAAAAATAAAATACACTCTTATTACACTACAATAAATTTATTTTAACGAAACCGCCTTCACGTATTCTACTATAATAGTATACTAGTAGTGAAGTTAGTATCAGTTTTTACATACCGAGAATATCAAAATAGTTACTGTTCCGTAATTCTACACGTAAATAAGAAATATGACGAGCGGCTTATTCCGTGTTCCGGAGTTGGTGGTTGGTGAGATCCTTCGCCCGCTGGTTGATGAGATTCGGCGCCGACTTACTGTTTTCCCTAAGCTAGGTATCTCCCACCAACGGAGCACCGCCCCAGCCGAGACAAGCTCTGGTCTCCCGACATGTGTGGTAGTGTGTGTGCAACTAAGTGTAAGTGTGAATAAGAAAGGGACGAGGATACGACAAAGAAGAGGAAGGAAATATCGCGCGTGATCCGTGACCCGTTTGTTAGGGTACAGCTCCGACATTCGCCTGGTGTTGATCGGAGAAACCAGGGAAAAATACCGATCGGAGCAGCAGTCTGCTAGAATTCTTCTCCAGTCAGCCGCTGAATTCGACATAGTTGTCTAGCTATTGTCGGAAACCCTACCACCATCGAGACGCCAATCCTAGCACCTCCCAGTCTTAGGCAGCGTAATGAGAAAAGTTGATGCGCTGAGCCACCTAAGCCAGTTGTTAGAGCGAAACATCTATGAATAAAACCAAACATTATTAAACAAATTGACAAGACCAGCTGAGGACAACGGCTACATAGCGAAGTCGAAATTAACAACAGATGAATTCTAGCAGCGACTAGTCTGATCCGCTTTTTTCGTTATTTCTCCTGTCAATATCGGGTAAACGCCCAAGTAGTATCTTCACGAAAGGGCGATTAACCACACGCGATCATTCCTTCCTCTTCTTTATCCTCACTTCTCCCCTTACACATTCACACACCCCACTCACCCCGCACACACTACACACACATACACACAAACACACACCACTTGCATGCACGTACGCTTATACCTACATGCACTACACTTAGGGTTGCCAAGAATGTTCATGTAAGGGGAAAGCCACTCGACAAAGAAAAAAACAAAAACGCATCAACACTTTTCTTTTTACAAATATTTAATTTAGACTAACAACAACTCTATTTCTTTCTTCTCTCCATTCGCGACTCAATTGAAAACATTCGTTCACAAAATACAGTTGCAGATGGTCTGAGCGTCTCTTTTTTATTTTAGTAGCTAGTCAGAGACATTATCATGCGTTTTATGCATGTGTCATCGTTCAGGAAAATGATATTCATGTTTTCTTTTCTACATTAAACAATAAACGTAGCAGATGTTAGTCATGTGATAAAATAAATGACAACAAATGTTGAAATTTTACTAAAAGGAAGGCACTTAAAATACAAACGAGGACGAGAGGACCATTGACATCAATGGATCTACGGATCCTTGTCGATCACATCCTCCTCCTTCGCTATCCCTAGTTACTCCATCGCCTCCCACACCACCTCCTCCCCATCTCCTACTTCACTACTTCCTCCTCCGCCTCATCTTCTCCTTCCTTCTTCACCGCAACCCGCACCTCCGCTTCCTCCTCCTCCGCCCCCGGTATCCCTAGTTATTCCATCGCCACCCACGCAACTTCCTACTCCTACTCCTCTACGTCCTCCTCCGCCTCCTCTGCTTTCTCCTCCGCCACCTCCACCTCCGCCGCTAGCCTCCTCTTCCGCAACCCTTCCCTCCGCCATCTCGTGCCTGGCCGCCACCTCCCCAACTCCCTGCCCGGGCTGGCGGCACCTCGGCCGCCAATTCATCACCGGCCCGCTCCTCCTCCGCCGCGTCGCAGCGGCCGAGCGTTGAACCGGCGCGGCTTGGCGGAGCTAGCGGGAGGCCGCGCGGGTATAAAGGCCGCCTCGGCGCGGCGCGCCGGCAGTCATGGGGGCGTTGCGCACGTTGGTGAAGCTCACGGTGGCCTTGGGCCTGCTGGGGGCGGCGGCGGCGGCGGCGGCGGAGGCGGAGGCACAGCCCGCGCCGGCCACCATGGAGGTGGAGGAGGCGGACCCGCTGCGGGCGGTGGAGCCGCCGGCCGAGGACGGGACGCGCGCGGAGGGCGAGGGCGAGGGCGAGGGCGAGGGCGATGGCGAGGGCGGGGGTGGGGCGGAGGGCGGGGCCGCGGACGCCGAGCCCGAGGGCCGCGTGCTGTACCGCGGCGCCCAGCTGCTGCGCCTCACCGTGGAGGGCGAGGAGCAGCAGCGCGTCGTCGACCGCCTGGTGGAGGAGGGAGGTGAGTGCCGGCGCCTCGTCACGACCAGCAACCAATTTACCTCTCACACACACAGGCAACCTCTCTGTTATAATAATAATGTCAATAATAATAATAATAGTTATAATATAAAAAATAAAATATCAAGTAGCTCTGTTTCTTCCTTAGAAGACGATTTATGGTGTAGCATACACCAATGTAAAAACTTAGTGGAAGTAATAATAAAAACTGTAATAATTATAGTTATAATAATAATAATAATAATAATAATAACAACAACAACATTGCTTTATCTGTTATAGCCCACACTTTGCACCAAGTATTGTAGAAGCACCAACAGTCCCTAGATCTGCTCGTTAGGAAACTGCAGAAGACTTAATGACAACTTAAACTGACAATCCGCAGAAGACTTAATAACCCACCGACTGGTAACATCTTTGCTCGTGAATTAGGGGAATAGAATTAATAATAATTATTATTATTATTATAATTATTATAATTACTATTTTATTATTAATAATAATAATAATAGTGAATTGAGAGCTGGATGGATAACGATAGATCGCGCACGCCCCCTAGAATGAATCGGAGGAAACTGTTCAAATGACCAATACGAAATGGCTTTAGAATTCTCATTTAGGGATGATCACCTTCGACCAAGCTACTTGAGGTTCCTGTTTTACATGGTTGGTGCTTCTCTATCACTTATTTCAGCAAACTGTTTTCCCAGGCCAGTTCTAGATTTATAATGTTACACATCTTCTGATTGACTGTCGTATATACTTCAAGCGGGAGCGGTGGCTCAGTGCATCAACTGATGTTTCTGCAGCGCCTCTGATCTGGAGGTCCTAGGTTCGAGTCCGAACGGCGGCAGGATTTTCGACAGTAGCTTTTGAGCTAGGTCGGATTCAGTCGCTATCTGGAGGAGAATTCTAGCGGCCAGCTGCTCTGATCGGTAGTTTTCCGTGGTTTCTCCGATCAACAACAGGCGAATGGCGGAGCAGTACCCTAACAAACGGGCCACGGACCGCGTGCAATCTTTCCTTCCTCTTCCTTGTCCTATCCTCACCCCTTACACACACACACTTACACTAACATGCACTACACTACCACACATACCGGTCGGGGACTTAGAACTTGTCTCGGCTGGGGCGGTACCCTGCTGGTGGAAGATACCTGGTTGGGGAAAACCCTGTTAGCCGACGGTAGGTCGGCGCCGGGTTTGGTCATCCAGCGGGGAATGACCACCGCCACCTCCCGAACAAACACATGAACTACACTTACGGGACTAATGACCATAGTAGTAGTTGACGCGCCCAGAATCACTAACAATCAATACACTTTACATGCAAAATAGTTACATAGGACCTTTATCTACGAGTGGGCTGCTTTTGAGATAGTTTATTCTCCAAAAGCAGCGTGTTTGAAAACAAAGTTGCCTTAAAATAAACACGTGCTATTTTAAAATATCTGATGCTTTTTCGTATGTAGTTGTGCCCGCTTTTATAGTTTCCTGTACTAGATGTATGTTTCATGCCCCGCTAAAAGCGGATTTTATGCACCCGTTAAATAACTGGACGAGAATTCTAGAAGTCGAGTTCTCTGAACGGTCGTTTGTTGTTTTTTGGTTTTATGGTTTCTTCCGAACCACTTCTTGCGAACGCCGAAGACGAAATTTAAACTGGCCACGAACCGTGCCCTCGTGTCCAAACCTTTTTCCCATTCTGTTCCCAATCCCACTCTTAAAGAAGGACGACGAGTGATCCCTCATCAATAATGTCCACGTCCATGATCCCAAAAGATAGTTATGGTTTGAGCTGAAATACGTCGTAGTTATATGAGTGCATGTGACTTTTTTGTGAATGAATATGAGGTCAAACGCTTGTAGTATCAGCGGCTTAGGTGGCTCAGGGCATCAATTGATGTTACTGTAGTGCCTCTGACCAGGAGATTCTTGGGTTCGAGTCTCAACGGTGACAGGATTTTTGAAACTGAAACATCCTGTGGACCACCACAGGTTCCATTAGATCCTCAGATGCTTAATATTATAAACTGCACAGTTTGGAAATGCTTATTGCTTGTGATCATCAAATCCAGAGGTTGACATGGCTCAAAACATCATGATGTCGCGGCAGTGCAATTGATCAGGAAGTCCTATGGTCGAGTCCCGATGGCTGCAGGATGAACACTATGTCGGATTCACCCGCTGTCTGGGGGAGAATTCTAACGATCGACGTCTCTGATCGATAGTTTTCTGTGGTTTCTCCGATCAACACCAGGCGAATGTAGAAGCATTACCCTAACATACGGGCCATGGACCAAACGAGATCTTTCCTTCCTCTTCCTTGTCTGGTCTTCACCCCTTACTTACACTTACTTACATGCACTACACTACATACGTATTGGGAGGCCAGTCGCGAGCTTAGAGATTGCGGGAGATACCTGGTAAGGAAAACCCCCGCAAGCGGACATGTAAGTTGGCTCCGGATGTCGCCATCCTGCGGGGGAAGTTCACCGCCACATCTTGAGGGATAAATATTCACTACACTTACGGAACCAATTGCCTTAGCATTTGACGCGCCAGGAAACACTAATCAACCGAGTAGTATCAGCGTTTTAATAAGCTTCAGCGTATTAATTGCTTGTTGAATTTCACTGCCACTGATTTTAAGTAGTCCTTTAATTGTCGCAATGCTCTAATTACCAGCTGCTCTGATCGCTCATCACCATGGATTTCTCCAGTGAATTTCTCCATATAATACCTTAGGAGTACCTTACATAACTCGTCACGGATTGCGCACAGTCATTTCTTTCCCATCCTTTTTGTACTCCCATCCTTAATGTCGAGCAATAGATATCTCTCTCTCTCTCATTCACGTATGACCCAACCTTCCTGAAACACTACGGCAGTACCGCGAGTATACGTTAATCATGTACAGACTCATGAAAAATACTACGAAAAATGATCTGATAGGACAATGACATTCAGTCGCTTTACGAACAAGAAGAGTCTAGGAAAATAACTTTTGTATTTTTATGAAATGAATTTCTTGTAGAGAAATAATCAATACATTAACTTATATAGTCAAAACAGAGTACATAGTTGCGATAGAAGCAGACATTAAACGATAATACAAAACGACAAAAAAATCGATACACAAGTTTCAGGTAAAATTATTTCGGCTGCATAGTTGTTTCTATACTAGGACTACACCAAGGATCAAAAAGCAAAGTAATATTGATTTCAGCAATCATGTTCAGCTCTAGCATGGCTCATGTGCAACGTACTCGCTTCACATGAGGTAGTAGGAAGGTGCGAACCCAGGTTCGATTCCCGGTCAGGACAAAAAGAGTAGTAGGTTTCCTTTAACGTCTCAGTTTCCGTAGCTAGGTCACGAAGAATAGCTCACGTAGCAGGAGTTTGCTAGTTACATTGAAGGAAATACGTCATGTTCGCCACACGTCTCTCTTACCCCTAAGCGTGGGAATTAATTAGGCTAAGGCATAGGGTCATCGTTAGCTAGCCGGCAAAGTCGGAAAATTGACCCAAAATGTCAAATACATAAAACAATATTTAATATATTAGTTACCATTTGGACTGTAAAATTCTAAAAGACTCAAAAAGCCTATAACAAATATTGTACCTCACCTTCTGAGTCAATGACCCCCATACCGATCGGGTTTTTCTTGAAGTTCCTCTGATCCTTTCAACGAATGCTGAGATGGCCCCTTGTTTTGCTTCTGGGCATAAATGTAACACTCTTTGTGCACGTTTTCTAGAGTTCAGTACTAAATATAGATCAGTGGGAACTGGACCGATCTCCGCCGCCTGAGTGCAGATTCCGAAGTGCCGCGTCATTTTCCGGGCAGGTGATCGCCCGGTAGCCGCCTGAGAGAGAATGCCAGTGGGCTATCGCTCACCAAGGAAGGTTCCTTCAAAGGCCGCCCTATTCCCTGGAAATCTTTATGCATTTTTACTGGGAATAGTGCAAATGACTTATAACGGCAACATACTTTTAATATTAAAAAGCTTACTATTTTTCTATTCACAATACAAAAGTAAATTAATTATATTTTCACTACATTGTAAACATAAAATGTGAGATAAAATTAGTGATTCAGTGAATGCAGTGGTTCAGCAGTTTTTTCTTATCTTTTGAGGAAAGTAATATTAATACGAGCAATAAAAAAGTACACTGAAATTTCCGAATAAACGCTACAAACTTCTAGAGCATGTAGAAGGGGTAGACAATGATCACTTTTTTCTAATGGTCATGTTGAGGGAACTTCCACATAACGGAGTTACATGCAATTTATACATTTGGTATTTGCACCTGATGTTTAGGCATCCCCATACGAATATATGTTGGACAGATCACGTTCTGACGCATCAAAGATATTTCATACCCTTCATCAGCGTGTACCGGGTTGCATAAAAGCCGGAAAAATCCCACATGTATCAAAGAATTCAGTCATATCCAATTTCCTAGTATCCGCAATTTTCCAGCATTGCATTCGTCATCTCCCTTCTACGGTTATGGCAATACAGCCTGAAATTCGTGTGATCTTTACAATAAGTAAATTAGGATCAGATTCAGTGTTCTCCTAGTCCATGCCTAATCTCACGAGGTGCAAGAACTCCCATTCTATTGTTACAGAATAGTACTAGGTTGAGATCCAAAACCCTGATGTGACCCAATGAATTCGTTGCTAAGGTACAATAACCAGAGACCTTGTGTCTCCGCCATGGTTCTCATCACATCTTATGATTCCGTTTGATCTTCGCTTCATTAGATAATTCATCTAATGCTGTTGAATGGACTCGCGCAGATTCTGACAATAGTAAGTGTATCTTGATCTGTTCTTCTATCTTCGCAACGTTACCCAGTCAGTCTTCTTCATGCCAGGTGAAATATGTACTAGTCGCTTGTTATGCTTCTTGAAAGGAAATATATAGTTTCTTCCTCCAACCATCACACAGTTTATACTACTTTGGACATCACAAAATTTTAAAAAATTGGTAATATAAATGTTTTTTCACATTTTTATGACAAATGTAAAAAATGCATTCATAATTAAGAATCTCAACTAATAGTGGCTCTGTAGAAGATACCAATGGTAATGGAAGGAGTGACTGAATGAAGCTGAAACCAACAGTGCACTGTTATCGAAGGGAACATCATACACTCCCAGAATACTGGGGTACTGTTGGAGAAAGGACATACAGCATGTCATTTCCAGGATACAATCCAAAAAATCTGATTCCAGCATATATGCAGCGTTTATTACTCAGGAATAAATGCTTGATTAAAATTGGTAATTACATAGAATAATAATTTTATAATTGTTGTATATCGCAACATCTTTTTGCTATAGTTTACTAATGTCTATTACACAAAAATATTTGATAATTCAATAATTATGTTGGAATGTTAGAGTCGTTTTAATAATAAAATAACTCGTCCCTCGATTAGTTTTAATTCACGTGGTTTTCTTCAGCGACAAGCGAATATAATGTGAATTTGATCTACAAAAATGTCTCTTTTGAAGTTGAAGAGGTTTATATAATATGTTACAACCATTTAACCAACGTTCTGGCACAGCCGAGTATGCAGAACGTTCAAACCGAAATCAATATTACAAACGTATGCCAGGGAGTCCCTTCTTTCGTGATGCATGGAAGTGGAGGACAGTGAATAGTCGGACAGAAAATTATCCGCATAATGAATAAATGCCATCCACGTGCTCCCAGCAAGCCTCTTTTCATTGCGCTTGGAATCTTACTATTGTGCACGATCAAAAATGCTTAATTGTATTTTTCCCGAGTTCCTGGGTATCAAACGAGATACCTCTCACATGATGGGTGGCGGCATAGTTTTTTACCCGTTTTTGCGCACATTGGAAATTAGTAATAAACATGTTTTTGTATTTTTATGACTTCCTGGACATCTAACGAAAACGTAGACGCTACATATGACCGGAGGTTGCTTAGTTTTCTTTCAGCTTTTGAGCCCATTGAAAATGTGTAATATAGACTGTACTCGTCAATATGTGTCACTGGCTTTTTGGAGGGGGTTAAAACCCCATCACCCCGCGTGGTTAGTGCCACTGAGATGAGGCCATCGCAAACACGAGATGCCTCAAGGCGCACGCTTGCGCGGAGAGCTGAGGTGCGTAAGATCTGGTGTCGCGAGCCAGGGCTGCGGGCAACGACCGACCGCTGGCCTCTGCCAAGCTCCCTCCCCTCCCCTCCCCTTCCCCTCTTCCCCGCCGCCATCCACGGTCACTCACCCCATTGCCGCCGCCGACGACGACTCCACTGCCACCACAACAGCCACGCCAGAATCCATCACATCAACGTCGTCCATCAAGTTCACCACGTCCTTACTGAGCATTCACCGAAACAATCGCCGACCTCATCCTTCCTCATTCACGAAGATATATACTCCTTTCTGGAAATCGATTTCGGTCATTCATTTAATGCATCTAAATAAAATTTAAAAATCGATCCATCGGTTCAAACTGAACTTTAAAGATTATCTCTAAACTGTGTTAAAATGTACTGTAAATAAATGACAACCCTGCCTTAACTTTTAAATAATTTATGTAGACATGGAATTAATATAAAATATTAACCAGCTAATGATAATAAATAAACTATTAAAGCAAACAAACTAAGAAAATAATGTGTATATATGCTTTCAGAATGTTTAGAAAAATAGACGAAAACCTCGATCGAGTTAAACATACATATAAACGTAAGGTGGGACTCGAATTGTTAAAACCGAGATGGCACGGCGCTACAAGCGTAGCCATCCGCATGGGTTTAGTAAACCATTTCATCATCAAAATCATCATTATCATGCGTGTAGTCTGTGCCCACGCCCATGTAATATCGAGGACTTCGTTTTGATAGCGCCATGCGGTGTTGAAATTGTAAGATATTGGTCGGATTTTGCTTGAGATTTCGTGGTTGGTATTTCTATGTGAGTGTGTGTGCGAGTGCAAATGCATTTGGAGTGTTGTTTATTCCCTTTATAATGATTGATAATCTTATGTGTTCTGATACTTCTGACAGATTTATTATTATTATTATTATTATTATTATTATTATTATTATTATTATTGTTGTTGTTATTATTCCTCTACTTCACAACTAAAGTTGTTGTGACTCTGTTGAATACAAAATCTTCTCCAGGTTACAACCAGTTTCCTAACAAGTAGAACTAAGAATTGTCGGTGCCTCTACAATTCTTTGCGCAAAATGTGGACTGTTCCAATTAAAGCAATAGTTTTGTACTTCCCAGTCTTTTGAATGACCTGGGAACTTACCCAAGTTGTTACACAAATTTTGCGAAACAAATCCCAGAGCTCCGATTACTATCGTAACGAACTGTGCTTTGAGAACCCACATTCGACTGATCTCGATTTCCAAACTCCAAATTTGTTTCTCTGCCTTCTTGGTTACGTTTTGATCGCACGGTACAGCCACATCTACAAGTAGACACGTTTTTTTCTTCAAATCTCTGATAACAATATCCGGTTTGTTAACTGCTTTCGTGCGATCGGTTTGAATTTGTTGGCCGTACAGTATTGTATACGGTCCAACAGACGTCACCGATTTTAGTGAGTATTCGTACCACTTGGAGCATGTGTTTTAAACTTCGAGGGCGATACAGATCTGCCAGTGAAGATAACTACACACCCTGTCGCGTTTTTTCAAGTATTCGGTTATTTGCTAGAATAGGACAAGCTGAGACGATATGATCAATGATTTCTACTTGTACCTGGCAAATACGGTATTTATCATCGTGGGAAATTTTGAGACCCTCTCTTTCATAATGTCGTGTTCTCAACGCCTGATCTTGAGCAGCTATTAAACTGCGTCCGATTTTGGCTTCATTCGTCCTCTTTTAAGCTACTTTTTGATATTCATTGTTCTGAACCTTGTCTATTCTTTTTAGATATTGTCCATGGAGTGGTTTGTCTCTCCACGATTTCTTTAACATTTTTGTGCCTCAAATTTCATGTTAAGTACCAGCAGAAGTTCATTGCGTCTTATTCTGCATGTCTTGCGTAGTTTTCTTCGCAATGCTATCTATTATACTTACTACGCCTCTGTTTCCCATTTTCGGTCAGATTTAATGACCTTCCTCGTTAGGGGATCATCTTGATGACTGAGTACATATTTTCATATCCCGACTATTGCAATGCGCCAGGAGACTTCAATTTGTCTGAGGAGTCTTCCTCCTTCCTTACTGACACATAAAGTATATGTAGATCAGGGCGAGGGTGGGCGACATAATGTAAGCATAATTTTAAGCAGTTTTTTGTTATTTTTATCCATGTTTCGAATTTCTTGCTCAGTCCAGTCCACTAGTACTCCTTCGCGGATTGGGTGGTATGACGGTCAGCGTACCGGACTGTTGGACCCGAGTTTGCTGGTTCAAACCCGATCAAAGCCGTGGATTTTTAAGGGCGAAAAATCCTTCGTACGCCTTCGGAGGGGAAGTAAAGCCGGCTGTCCCGTGTTAGTAGATTTACTGCATGTAAAAGATCCTCAAGCCTAAATGAAGCCTCTGAGTCAAATTGATCCGCCTGTTTCGTCGCCCAAGATAATACATCCTTTCTCCGCTAGGTGGTGAAAGGAGCGTAACGAAATGTGCGTGGTTAGACTGAAGAGCGGGCCTGGTGGTCCGAATCTCGCATCTAGTTAGTTAACTAACTAGTCCAAAACTGTATTCGGTTACAGGCACCGCCAAACTACCTATTGCAGATATTTTGCTATCAGTATTATCATAACTATATCATTAGTATTAATGCACTTTAAATTTAACCACCTGTTCATGATTGTAAGCTTAACTTTAGGATAGGAATATGTGACAAACATTGCCTTAAAATACCATTCACTTTTCTTAGAAGCTTAGGTGACCTAGTACGATGTAGATGTTTAATCTTGCGATGTCACTCCCAAGTTTTTCAATTTTTCTTAACATATGTAATTCCCACTTCGGCATCTGTGGTACTCTTCGTGTGGTTCCTAGTCTATTTTCACCACTGATGCCGAGTATTCTTACAGTTGTGATTGCAGCAAAGTATACAACCATATATATCGTTTCTAGATCTTGTGACGTATGGACACATTCAGGAAGAATTTCTCATAGTCCATTATTTCGACCAGTCGTACTAAATTCTTCGAAGAGTTTTGTTTCCTTATTATTATTATTATTATTATTATTATTATTATTATTATTATTATTATTATGGGCGTATCGGCCATTGTTGACCACGCTACACGATTAACAAGTGTAATTTTTAGGAACAGCTTTTCAACTGTACGTTCGATACAAGGTTGTTACGCCTTGAAATGTGAATTATGAGATGATAGGGTGATGATGAGGAGTGAAGAGACAATCACAAATACGACCATGCCTACGCAGGAATCGAAACTGCAACCTCCTCGGCGCAGACAACGGCAGGCGCAACCGTCGTCGCCACGGGCCCGGCATATTATTATTATTATTATTATTATTATTATTATTATTATTATTATTATTATTATTATTATTATCATCATTATTATCACTATCAAAATTTAACTTGTTTCCACTTGTGCATCTCGGTTACAATGAACAAGAGATACACGTTCCAACTGTCATAATCACCACTGGAACAACCATCAATGTTCAGAAACGTCCTCACGATGTTACATGTGTCCAATATGACAATCTCCTGCATCTGGATGTATAACTCCTTCTTCAGTTGCAGTTCAGCCAGAGATTCATGTAGGAACTTAGGAATTTCACCAGTGGCGCCTAGAATTATTGGTACAATCGTCACCATTTCCACGTCGCTCCACATATCATTTATCTCATTTGCCAGAGGTTGATATTTTAGAATTATTTCACTTCTTTTCTTCACTTTCTTTTTTTTCTCATGTTGTGAGCTAACGGGACCGCGATATCAATCAGATACACCTTTTTGTTTTTCTTGTCATGCCATACAATGTCCGGTTTATTAGATGATACAGACCTATCTGTTATTATTGTTACGTTCCTACGTGGTGAATTAAAAGTCCGGTATTATTTTAACAAAAACGTTTATTTTGTTTCTTAACACAATCACTGAAAACACTTGATTATTTATTTACACTACTCTTCTCTTTATTTCTTTACACTACACTTCTCTTGATTATTTATTTACACTACTCTTCTCTTATACTGTCGTACAGTCCTAAGCACTGATCCCAGTTCGCTGCACTGATCACAGTTCGATGCACTGGTCACAGTCCACTGCACTAACCATGGTTTGATGCACTGACCACAGTACGATGCACTGACCACGGTTCACGTCACTGAGCACAATCACTGCACTGCTATTCACCGCGATGCACACACTTCACAGTTCAGCTTCCACTGCGGACTTAAGACTGACCGCGGTCGCCGGCTGCCGCGTATTTATACTCGGCGAGTGCCGTTGAGAACTTTCCGGACCCCGCGAACGTTCTGGAATAACCTAGTACAGGGACCGCCGGCAGATGACGCAACCCGCGCTCACAGGCAGCTCGTGGTGGCGCCGGCAGATGATGCAATCCGCGCATACAGGTAGTTCGTGGTGGTGCCGGCCGGTGACGCAATATTCGTTACATTATGGACCTGTTCCAGTGCATTTTGCGATTATATTATTATTATTATTATTATTATTATCATTATTATTATTATTGTTGTTGTTGTTGTTGCTATTAACAAACATGACGAGGCACCTTTTTGCTTAACACGGCATGCATTTCCTTGTTCCTGTAACCGCCCTCCCGCTGAGTGACTGTGCTCTTGCGTGTGCAGAGGTGGAGGTGTGGCGGCCCAGGCTGCCCGACGCGACCGACGCGGACGTGCTGGTGCGGCGCGAGCGCCTGGAGGCCGTGCGGCGCGCGCTGGCCGAGGCGCGGGTGGCCACGCAGGTGGTGATCGAGGACCTGCAGGACGCCATCGACTCCGAGAACACGCTCGTCTCCGAGGAGGAGCTGGATGAGCTGCAGGGCCGCTACGGTGAGCCACGCCCCCCGCTCCCCGCCCCTTTCCGCACTCGCGCGTTCGTTCCTGGCGGCGGCCTGGCTAGCGAACGTTGTCAATCTGGCAATTCACTCAACGGGGATGTCGAACCGCCACAAGACGGAAGTGTGGTCGGGGCTTAAAGGACCCTTCTATTTTCCTATAAATGAACAAGCCATACTCGTGCCTTAAATGTGCCTAAAACTTATAAAACCACGATGGCGAGTGTGGCCTGTAATTGTAAATATGTCGCCGCCGCCATGTTTACATAACAGAGATTTAAAACCGGCTTAAAGCAACCATGTGAGTCGGGCATAAAGGAACATTCAATGTCCATACAAATGAAGGGCTTAGTGCATGAAGGTGTTAACTCAGTTTTTAGTTTTGTCTGTAAAACGACTTTTCTATGAGTTTCCCATTAGTTGGTTTGCTATTTTTGATGAAAATAACAATATTTGTCATATAAAAAAGAAATAATTTCCAGTAATAGAAAAAAGTTCCATGCAAGTTTACTAAATCTCAAATATCTGCTTTGACCATTTTCTGAGTTAACGCCTTCTTGCACGAAGCGCTTCAAATAAACAAGCTTGTGACTGTTGTATATCTTTTACTGTCCCAATGTTCACACAACGGAGATTTACAATTGACACAAGCAAGGTTTGTAACTGGGGTATTAAACGGTATTAAAATGTCCCTTTAAATGAAAAGACTGCACTCGCGAGCGTGTTTTGTAACGGGTGTAAGTCTCTCACCATTATAAAGTCCATACCACGGGGATTTGCGACTGACAGAAGCTGTGATTGTTAGCGGGGCGTAAAGCGTCCTTAAATATCCCTGTAAATGACCAAGCCGTGAACGCGAGCCTCAATTGTATCGACGGTTGGAAATCTGGCGTAGCTGCAATTTTCACTCAACGGAAATGTACAACCGGCACAAGACGGTTGTGTGGGTGGGGTTTAAAGGACCCCTGAATTTCTCTATAAATGAATAGATCATACTTGTGCCTTAAATGTCACTACAAATTATCAACCCGCGCGCGCTACTCTGACCTGTAATTGTCGTAAATATGTCGCCGCCGCCGTACTCACACAACAGAGGTCTATAACCGGCTCAAACCAGGCTTGACAGCCGGACTTAAAGGTACATTCAAAGACCCTATAAATGAACAAGCCGCGTTTGCGATCCTGGCTTGTGACGGTTGTATATTATTTACCGTCCCAATATTCACATAACGCAGATTTACAATTGACACAAATTAGGCTTGTAAGCGGGAATTAAAGGTCGCTAAAATGGCCCTATAAATGAAGAAGCCGCACTCGCGAACTTGTCTTGTAATGGGTGTCTCTCACCGTTAAAAATTCCACACAACGGGGATTTGCATCTGACTCAAACTATGCTTGTGAGTGGGGCTTAAAAGGTCCTTAAATATCATTGTAAATGAACAAGTCGTGCAGGTGAGCCTCACTTGAATCGACGGTTGTAAAGCTGCTGCTGCCGCCGCCACAACGTCCACACAATGAGAATTTACCGCCGACGGCTCTAGTCCATTTGTAAGACCCTTTAAAAGCTCTTGAAGTCTGGCTTTCATGTTGGCTTGCCCGGAATAACCACACTCGCGAACCCTGCTTGCCCATTTGTAGAGCCATTTAAGTGGTTGTAAATCTGCCACCGCAGCATTGTTCTCAGTTTGTGGAACAATGAAGCGTTTATTTTTGAGCCAGTAAAATATTTTTCAAGGACATTCTAATCCTTCATCATTTAAAAACCCCTTCGGGAAGAATTATATTCTGAAGAGGAAATTGTGCAGAATGAGACTAATTACTGAATCCCTTTATTTCCTGATTAAACAACTGGTGTCGACATCCCGCTCCACGCTGTCTTGATGCAATCTTGCAACATTGAAGTTGACGCTCGGTTCGATGCTTGCAGGACACCGCATGGAGTGGCAGTCGTACCACGCGCTCAAGGACATCCACCAGTTCCTCGACTACCTGGCGGCGACGTACCCGTCGATGGTGTCGGTCTCCACCATCGGCACCTCGGAGGGCGGCCGGCCGCTCAAGCTGCTCAAGATCAGCGGCGACCGCCCCGACGCTCCCGCCATTTGGGTGGACGGAGGTGAGATAGCGAGCGAGCGCTATCCAACCATCAACCGCTCGCTCACGAGTGACACGGCTCGAATCTCTTGGCGACGCGTCGTGATCGAGGACGATTCCAGAAAATATTTCAGAGAGAGAGAGAGAGAGAGAGAGAGAGAGAGGCATTCTTTTTAATTAAAGAGAATAATTTTTGAAAACTAATTTATTTACGGCGATTACGGTTTATTTACATTATTTACGATGCTATTTAATTTATACATTACTCACATATGTATATTTTAATTTATTGACAGTTTAAAAATAGTGAAGTCGTAGGCTTCCGCGGCCGGAGTCATGTGAATGATCTTGGCTGTCCGAGTGACGCCACGTCGAAGACTGTGTTGGCAACACAGCCTTCGACGCTTGCAGATATATATATATATATTACAAGGTTAATTGTGGTATCTCAATCATGTGGTGGCATCCCACCAATGCGATCTGAAAAGAAATGAATGAACTCTTTCAGTGATAGTAAATAGATCTTTATGAAACTGTAAAATGAACACAGCGACCTTTACCGCTGGAGTACATCCTTTATGAAGTCAATCACGTTTTCCCAATAATAAACACCTCCTAATGTGCGTGCGCAGGTATCCACGCGCGCGAGTGGATATCGCCGGCCGCCGTCACGTACCTCATCAACGAGCTGGTGCTGAACCGCGAGCAGCACGGGCGCGCGGCGCAGGCCGTCACGTGGTACGTGCTGGCCGTGGTCAACCCCGACGGCTACGAGCACTCGCGGCAGCGCGACCGCCTTTGGCGCAAGAACCGACGCGCGCCGGGCGCCGGCACGCGCTGCGCGGGCGTCGACCTCAACCGCAACTTCGGCTACAAGTGGGGCGGCGCGGGCTCCAGCCGCCGGCCCTGCGACGAGATCTACGCTGGCGCGCAGGCCTTCTCCGAGCCCGAGACGGCCGCCATCGCGCGCTTCGTCAAGTCCACGCCCAACGTCAAGGTACTCAAGGTTATGTGATGCTTGGCGTGGAGAGACGTGGGATTGATTGATTGATTTTTTCGCGTTTCCGGGCGCGTCAACTGTTTTGGTCATTAGTCCCGTTAGTGTAGTGCATGTTTTTCTCTCTCGGGAGATGGCGGTGATTTTCCCCCGCTGGACAGCGAGATCCGGCTACTGGGCTACTGGGAGCTACCGTCGGCTACTGGGGTTTCCCCCTAACCAGGACTCTCCCACCAGCGGGGCACCGCCCCAGCCGGGACAAGCTCTAAGCTCCCAACCAGTCTCCCGGAATTTGTGGTAGTGTAGTGCATGTTAGTGTGTGTGTAAGGGGAGGGGATAGGACAAGGAAGAGGAAGGACAGATCGCGCGCGGTCCGTAGCCCATTTGATAGGGTTCTCCGGCATTCACCTTGTGTTGATCGGAGAAACCACGGAAAACTACCGATCAGAGCAGCCGGCCGCTAGAATCCTCCTCCAGACAGCGACTGAATTCGACCTAGCTGAAAAGCTAGTGTCGAAAATCCTGCCGCCGACTCGAACCTAGGACCTCCCGGTCAGAGGCGTTGCAGTGACATCAGTTGATGCACTGAGCTACCGCTCCCGGTGGGTGGCATGTGGGAGAGAACACGGTATCAACTGATGGCAATGCAGCGATTCTCACCGGGAGGTCCTCGGTTTCGACACTCACTACATAGGTCGAATCCAACCGCTTCTGAAGGAGAATTCTAGCGATCGGCTGCGCTTGTCGGTAGTTTTCCGACCAACACCAGGCGAATGCCGGAGCGGTACTCTAAGAAACGGGCCACGGACCGTGCGATCTTTCCTTCCTCTTCCGTGTCCAATCCTCACCCTTTACAGGCACTACACTACCAAATATGTCGGAAGACCTGTTGGGAGTTTAGAGCTTGTCCAGGCATCTCCCGCTTGCGGGAGATGCCTGGTTGAGGAAAACCCCGCTAGCCAACGTGCAAGAGGGCAACGGATGTCACACTCTAGAGGGGTAAGATCACCGCCATCTCCCTAGAACAACACGCAGTTTACTTATAGGACTAATAACCTGAATAGTTGGTGTGCACGGAAACACGAAATAATATAACAATCAATAAATCAAGCGAAAAAGAGAGAAGGGAAATACTCGTATCCCCAGAACTGTTTTCCTCAGACAACTCAGGATTTCGGAAGCTCTTGAAGCCGTTGTTAACTGGCGCTTTGTTTCTTTAAAGAGCCCTCATGTGTGAATTTATTAACGTCAATTCACTTTACCATTAAGTTAAGACATACGTTCTCGGCATATCTATTTCATATAACAAACAAGAGAAATGTTTCGGTTTACTTAGCTCAAGCCCAAAATAATGACGTATTTAGAGGTTATAGACAAAGTTCTCACTGGAGGGATAACTGCCAGAGTTGACTGAACCACGCCGGGTGGAAGTGAGAAGCTACCAAAGCGCATGCGCAAACGAGGCGACACGCTTCCATACAATGATCCGTATGTACGTACTCGCCCGGTCAGCTCCGGTTACCCGATGATCTGGACACACATGCGCTCAGGCGACCAACTGCCGGCCGCCCAGCAACAGAGCGTTTTAGCGGTGAAAGCAATGAGTCGCCTAATGGCTGGCGGGGCCACCGGTAGCGAGACAAGCTTTTCTTTCCAATAGTTTCAAGTTTACTGGTTTCCGACTGAAACTGATGAGTTTTTCGTTAAAATAATAAATACATACTACGTATTATCGTAAGACGTATCAAAGAACTCACGAGAGCCATTAGGATTCCCTCGGCAAAAATAACTCATCAGAAGAATTATCTCAAGATAGGTTAGTGTGCTGCTTCCTACAAACAGCAAGACCAATCGTCTAAATTATTTCGGTAAAAGGCCCTTTCATTTGGTATCACATAAAAGAATACTATTTACTAGGTAGCCGAGGTCATAAGCATACGCACATAGCTAGAACTACCCATACCTCAGCCTTTACGTCTTCGAATAGCCCAGCCACTAAGCTAATCACACAGACGTTCGGCCACAGCGCCTTACTGTCCAATCACCTGCCAAGGTGCCCAACTTCCCAGCTCCTCGAATGCCTAGCTGCTGAGCCTCTCAGGATTCCAGTTGTCCAGCATCCTAGGTGCCTATCTGTCAAGTATTGTAGACATTCAACGGCCCAGCCACAGCACCACATAGCCAGCCTTCCAGATGCCTAGAGCGCAGGTGTTGAGTATCCCAATCTCCTCTCCTCTTTGTCGCTAAATTAAAAATAAATTTTCGTATGGCGGGAAGGGATGCACTCACTAGGTTAAATATCGTATCTTCGTACACAGATTGAAACAAGGGATACAAATGTTAATTGGTCAATGGCTAGAATTGAATACACTGATAGGAACAAACTAATTTGCTAGCTGGTACTCCTTCTTTTCATTTCTAGTCAATAATTTCTCTTGTTTTTTTTATTGTAACGGAGTGTTACTATTTATCTACTTTGGAAGGACGTTGTAGAAGTACCGTTCCCGCGGCTGTCGGTGTTATCACGAGAGTCCCTGGCTATGCCATTAATGTACCTTTCAACCCCCTCAAAAACGGATTTTTAGATGTACGGATTTCTCTGTAACATTTTCATTAAAAAACAATAAATTACCTCCAGTTCGTTTTTAAAACGTAATTTCCTTAAAAGATGAACACTCAGTCTATGGAGGTACCTACCAAAAACACTCCAAAAAAGAATTAAGAGACGAAGGTCTCATTAAGAAATTTGAGATAAGCAGTTTCGGATTTCAGCCACTCAGTGAACTATAATAAAATTTCGATTAAAACATTATGGGGCCCCTATCCAGCGGGACCCTAAGCAAGTGCTTATCTTGCTTAGGGTCAACAATACTATTTATTTCAATAAGAGCAGCTTTCGATGGCTTAACCATCATCATCAGTTTTCTGATACAAGAAAAACTATGTTAATTCTAATTTTGTTTATATTTTTCTTGTATCAGAAAACTGATGATGATAGTTAAGCCATCGAAAGCTGCTCTTATTGAAATAAATAGTATTGTTGACAATGACAACGTCTTCAATCATTCCAATTATGTTTCAAGGCCGAAAAATTAATGATTTTGGACGAGGTGTTTACCAATGGAGGCGGAGCTGAGTTTGGTAAACTAACCGAGTCCAAAATCATTCAATTTTGGCTGAGGAGCTATATTTTCAACTATTTCGTATATTCACCTCCCAATTTTAAGGTTAGAATTTTTAGAGGTCTCATTTATACCATGCGGTTTCGTTGTATAGGTGCAGATATTCTTCTGCATTATCGCCTCTGAAGTTGTACAATTGTTAAATCGTGTTGAATTTCCGGCTGGTTTAGGCGATTTGTTTCGCAAGTTTGGAGTGCAGTATTCCAGAGATTGTAATTGAAGAAGCTGAAGCTGCTACTGAGAGTTTACTTCCTCAAAAATCAAAGGATTCATGAGAAAGAGAGTACGAACTCTTTTTAAAATGGAAATGAGAGAAACAAGTATATGAAACAACTAAGCTGGCTTATCTCTATGAAAATGTATTACATTTTCATAAATAAAGCTAATTTTCTTGGGTAAGATAACTAACTTTATTTGCACAATAGTCACATACAGTGAAACTGTCAATATTATGGAGCAAATATTCAATGCAATTCTGTATTAAAAAAATAATATATATTCTTTGCCAATGTGTCAACAATCATTTGAACATTGTCATGGTAATCGTCCTTTAAAGTTCATTCTTGGCCTAGTCCGCCAAAGCTCACTGGCGTATAAATGCTTTGCCAATTATGGATTTTGAAGTGAGGATTCGAAAAACTACTTTGTAAACCCTCGCCTCCACGTATTGGAAGCATTTCCATTCCGCCTCTGCGCCGCTCTCAGCCGTCTGCTTCTGCCCGCAGGCGTACCTGTCGTTCCACAGCTACGGCCAGTACGTGCTGTACCCGTGGGGGTACGCGCGCTCCGTGCCCCCGGACCACGAGGAATTGCGGCGTGTGGGCGACAAGATGGCGCGCGCCATGCGCCAGGCGGCCGGCGGCTCCTACCGCGTGGGCCCGGCGGGCGCCACTCTCTACCCGGCCGCAGGTGAGTTAACTCGCCCCCAACCCACTCGTCACCGACCCATTCTTCCCCGATCCACTTGTCACCGACCCATTCTTCCCCGATCCACTTGTCACCGACCTCGCCACAGACCCACTTGTCACCAAACCACTCGTCACTGACCCACTCGTCACCAATCCCCTCCGCCGACCAACTCGTCACCTACCCACTCGTCACCCCGGGGAACAAGGTGTTGTATCATAAATTACCAGCCAAAAACCATTCATGGGTTCAGAAGGTCAAGACAGTAATGGCTGGTGTAGGGAATCAGGATTATGACCGCCAAAGAATTGAAGCATTCAGGAATAATGATCACAGAGCGGGTCTAGCGAGTATATTTTATTTTTTATTTTATTTATTTACGTCAAAAACAGTTAAACCTCTGTATGGAATTCTAAGGGTGGCCCTTCCAATCACGTATCCATTGGGGTAATGATCCCCCTAGTGAGTTGAGGTATCAAGTGTCTTACGACCCCCAAATCGACGATTCGATGATACCGTGATCCGAATGAAGAATCCTGGGAATTAAGCAGATTACGGAGATAACGATAGACGTGCCAAAAAAGTTTGACGGAATCAGATAGAGTCATTCACCAGTGGTTGATTCACGGGATGGAAGGGGTTGTGACCACAAAACAATTATCAAATGAAGGGAGTCGGGTCCAGGGGGATCCAGGGGACAAGAAAGACATGAGTGGCCTTCTCCTTTTGCGTTGGAGCCATGGCGATCATGATCCAAATGAGGAGACCGGGGATCAAAACGGGTATGTCCTCCCAAATTCGAAAACCCAGCGGGTGAGGGTTGTGTGGCGGATCGTAGGAATCAAGAACATTACGCGTATCAATCGACAGCCCAAAAACCACTGATCGAATCGCGTGGTTAGAGGATCAACGTCAGCAACGAGTCTATGGTATCAAGGTTTTATGATTCCCAACAATCAGGCGATAGAGAGGGTCATGATCGCAGTAGAAGTTTTCTCTAATGAAGCGTGTTACGATCCTCCTCCCACAAAGGTAGCCTGCATCCAAGGGGTTATCATTACCCTCAAAACACAAACTGTTCCAAGTTATCATGGGGAACATGTCTCCCTAATTCAATGACGGTTCAATGTTGTATGACGTCATGGCCGTTCCAAAACTCAATTGCGAATACAGGTGTCACGATGGTTTTAACCCCTCAAGAAATCTTGAGAACAATACGAATTACTATAGAAGAAAATAGCAAAATATAGAGTAACGACACTAGTAATGGCCACTGCGAGAGTGGTGGCCACTTCAAACCCAACATTTTTAAAATAAGAATTAAAGGTTCTCCCTGGTTTCATTCTTGCAAAACATGGAGCTGATGCCAACTAGTGGTGAGGATTACAACAGAAAATACATCTTTGCCATATTTTATATTTAAAGAAGAAGCCGAAAACATATCATGAACATTTATGTTCCTGAACCAAAAGTTTTTCAATGTTTTTGGCCTCAAACACATTCAGGGGATAGAATATCGAATGGCGATTGCTGAATCGAGTATAATACCACTACAAAAATAACAACATTCATAAAGAACACAGCAAGTCGAACTAAACATTGTATCTAATATTATTAAAACACATTTTTTCATCAAAAATGACATTTTTTATAAACAGAGCAAACGAGTAAAATGCGGGAGAACAACGATACGCGTAGACTGTTCGAGTCGGGTTCATTAGAGACAAAACACGAATCATTCAATTAAATCGAGCATCCTGCGCTATCGAGCTTCTTTTTAAACAAACATCACACCGAGATGCGATAGAGAAGGTTTAATTCTTGATGTTCTACCGAAAATCCTAGTTGTGGGCAAATCAGCGCTCGTCTCGTTCGGCTACGCTTTCAATTCTGAAATATATGAACTACTGTTGTGTGGGATGTCTGTCACCACGTGCGGGGAAGGGAAAAGACCGTAAGGGTAGAAGGTGCCCTCTGGGGTGTTCCCTATTCTCTTAAAGACCTAAGGCGGATGAGAGCGCGGATAAGAATAGGGATGACCCCAGTCATGGTAAACAACAGTTTATTGCGGTATTGTTACTGACATATGCACCTGACGTAGCCCAACCTTGCCAAGGACTCTTCTCTGAAAGAGAGACTTTGCAGCGGCCATCGGATGGGTTAGAGACACTCGAAGCGTACAGCGGTCAGGGGATAGAGCGGGAAGCTGCTGGCAGGACCCCAGAAGGTCGGTCTGGACTAGCGGAGCGGAGGAGTGTCGGTAGGGCCAGTTAGGACCGACCTGAACCGATTAGGGGTGAAGGGAGGTCGGCAGGGCCAGTTCGGGCCGATCTGAACCGACTGGGGATGAAGGGAGGTTGGCAGGACCAGTTTGGGCCGATCTGAACCGACGGAGGTTTGGAAGGTCTATGCATGCGGGCGACGAGCTCACGAGTAGCATTCGTCCCCCCGCTAAGCGAAGGACAAGCCGTTATATAGACCTGTTATATTTACCGTTGAGACGCTATTTCCGAGGCGGAACTACGCAATTATGCTTACGCGGGCGCCAACTGTCTGCGGCCACGCGACACTACTTTACTTATATCGACTAGTAGTGGCCGTGCGAATCATTCGCACGGAATTCAATATTTTTAAAATTCCCTTAATTACAATTTTCTTTTATATATACCGTGAGTTCATTTTTTATGTATAAAATTTTTAGCCACTGCATCTAATTCAACATTGTAATTTAAGAGTTTTATCACAGCACATGAAACTATGCTATTCTGCTGCACCAAGATGGATGCAGAATTAAGCCATGTGCTCGTAAAAAGAACTTGTACCTACCAATTCAAAATATCAAATATAAGACACTAATATAAAAATTGCACAGAACTTATCTCTGGGTGCGATGTAATCGGATACAATATACTAACCTTCGCTGTTAGCCAAATTCGCTGCCACTTCTCTGTAACTACATTCACAACTTTCATTGTTCAATTTGGTTATATTTGGCCATGCGCTCGGAGACATGGGGTTATAATATAGATATGCCGAAGGTTCCGCAACTCATATTTTGCGCAGGACGTTGTGTTATTGTTTTAATTTTTTTGTAAATAACTTTTTAAGAATTACGAAAATGTGAAAACTGATTACAATGGCGGGAATAACAATTTTTTTACACCGATAAACACCTTGATCTTACGAATCCATCCAGTGGTTATCTAGATCTCAGATCACCATTTTACTGTATTAATTATATGGATAACATGTCGCTATTTCCAGGCGGCTCCGACGACTGGGCGAAGGGCGCCGCCGGCCTCAAGTACACGTACACCGTGGAGCTGCGCGACCAGGGCTCGTACGGCTTCGTCCTGCCTGCGCATCTCATCGAACCCACAGCCAAGGAGGCGCTCGCGGCCGCTCGTACCCTGGCAGAGGAGCTGGCGCCCCCCGCCGCCGCCGCAGCCGCAGCCTGAGCCGACGTGCGGCCCCGCCCCCGGCCTTCGGCACACCAGGACCAACCAGCGTCTGCACTTCCATTGAAATAGATTGACTTCTGACTTTTGATCAGCTGATCGCGGTTATCCAGTAAGGAGCTTCGTTAAGATATAATTTTCGATATAAAAGTTCCCGAGTGAGTAAACGCGCCCCCAGCTGATCGTACGTCAGAAGTCGCTCTGTTTAATTCGGAGAGTCGGGGTGCATTTCTGTTGGAGCAGCGATCAAAGATGAGAGAGCAACGTGAAGCGGTGGACAGAGCGTCGGAGCACTAGGAGTGTCCATAGCGGTGCACCGCCCCTCAGAGTGAATGACGCATCTGCGCTTGCGCGGATGGAATGAGCAAGAATATAATAATAAACGATGAAATTGGTAATTGTATTTTACCGCAGCCAACATTTCATTTCCTGAACGCAGAATAACTAACTAAATGGCAATCCTCCAATGATTATTTGCATTCGTGTTGTAGAATGTATATTAGAGTCATGAAACATCTCAAAATGCAATCTAATGTAAGTGCTGTGCTCATTCCGGCGACAATTTCATTTCACATTTTGTCGGAAATGGACATATTGTGATTGTTATCTCCTTAGTTCCACAATGGACCCTTCACAAATAGCAATTGATGAGATTACAGCATGCATTTTTAATGCAATGCGCCACTTGCCGTTGCATAGCTGCTCTTACTGTACAACGCCGCTCCATCATAAACGCGCCCTAACAGAACTACAACAACGAATGGTTGAAAGTTCCAAACATTTTCAAGCGGGACTTACAATCTGGCTCGTGCCGGTTGGAAATCAATTGCCGTCGCGTTGTTCCCACAGCAGAGAAGTGCGGATTTTGTGCCACGTGTGAAGGTATATGGGACTCTTTACACGCTCAGGAATTCTAATTCACTGGTCAGCGCAGATTTTGCCTGTGCTCGCAGCAAATGCCGAGGAATGACACACCGGCACCTGACAATGTGTACGTGCTAATGTGGCTGGGTACGTGCTAATGTGGGCGTGCAGTGGCCAGTGCATTCTTTGCGTCCAAACAATGTCTGTATATGAATGTGCACTGTTTATTTTCAAAGCGGGAAAGTCAGCTTGCGGATGGAATGGCGGTTGTGAAGGCAGACCATTCAGATCAGATACTCAAGTTATCTGAGCAGACACATTGAAACAATATCTGAGCATGTAAAGCATAGCATCGTTCAGTGATTTTCAAAGTGTGCTTCATGGATTATGTAACATCGTAATAATATTTTAAGGCCTCTTTTTTCAACACTCCTAAATAAAGTCCTTCAAATAATGACTTTTAATAAAATATGTACATTTTAAATTTTCGTTCTTCGTTGTCTAATTTATTTTCTTGCCGTTCACTCATAGTTCTAAATGGCTAACTTTCGAGCAATATACTTATATTGAATCATTTCGTCGTTTGGGTCTTCAAAACGGATTGTCTAACCTTGCACTTGATATAGAATATCCATATGTCAAAAGTTTCATGGACAAAAAATTAGAATATTTTCACTAGCTCACTACACAATCGCATATGGCACTAACTTTAAATCATAGACGGTTGCGATCCACCAATACTGACCCTGAAAAAATGTTAAAAAGTACTTTTTAAGAAAAACCTAATAAGATGATGTGCGAAATGACAAGAGAAATGTTTTCTCATAAACGAGGTGATGTTGAAATGCATTGATCTGCTCACGTGACACCTATCATTAGCATTTTTTCGTATGTGCATTGAAAATAAAATGCATGAAGAGAGTTATTTATAAAGTTGTACCACATTCGAATTAGAATTGAGGATTGATTATTACTTCGGTACGTGATTTTAAAATAAATAATTTTGTATATTCTGTTTTTTATTACAGCATTCCAAAGAATCCTAATTCCCCTGATGTTATCCTCTGTGATCTAAGGGGCTGAACATCGTGAAAAGGGTTGAAAATGTGCATGCTTTGGACGTTATTTGTAACAGTGTACGCCTTCCTATTCTTTCATATACAAGGATTCCGCCACTTTCCAATTTAGATGGAATCGGTTTACTAGCAGAAAATCAGTTTTCAATGCAAAGGGTGTAGCCGAACAAGACGGTGAAAAGTGCCCCAAACCAAATTGTGCTCATATGCTCATATGAAAGAGAATACAAAATGCCGTAGATTCCCAAAAAATTAGGCTCCTAATGCAATCTCTTGCAGAGATACGAAGATAAACGAGTTTTCAAGTTTATATTTTTCTCAGTTTCTATTAAATGTATCAGGTTGAAAAAATTGCAGAGACGGGGAAAAATAATTGAATTTTAAGATATTTTTGTTAACCAATTTTGACGCCAAATTGAAATAGAAACAATTTCAAAAATGATTTTCAATATGATATCGTTAGAGCACTGCCTCAGTTTTCCCCCTAGAATGTGCCTCAAAACTTTCTATAACTTTTTGCAATTTTTTCGCTATCGTCAATATTGTTTAAACATCTGAAAAACAATGTACGTTATAGAATGTTGTGAGACACATTCTAGGGGGAAACTGATGCAGTACTCTAACGATATAGCATTGAAAATCATTTTTCAAAATTTATTTATTTTTTCTATTTGAATTTTGTATAACATTATGTTCCGTTCCTAAAGGTGAAAAGTATGTGCTGTTTAACACCTCTAGTTTCTTGTTTCCATACAATAAGACGCACCCTTTTGGTCCACATCAACACCTCCGTTTGCTCTAGTTGTTGAGAATAGTTGTTTTGCTTGTTTTCTCATCAGTATCTCCATTGTTGTGCATTGTTGACAACATCACAGATTTTTCTCTTCGGGACGTATGTTACTAGAGTGAAGTCATTTTGATAACCAAACAGATGATTACACATTTTGATTTGCTGGCGCTGAATTCCAATAATGCTTTGCTTTTATTATTTTTCAATGTTCCCAAGAATGTGATTCCATTGTTCAACCGATAGTCATCCAGGGAATAACTAGTATAATAGTAGTCAGTCGTAAACCAAAGCCATCTGCCGGAGGGTATGGTAGCTGACTGCTAGGTAACCTTGGCTGAATCCTGCATGTCAACTGCCACGAAACGATTCAATGTAAAAGTTTAACTTAAGTTACCATAAGTTGTAGAAAAAGTACCGTATGAAACTCGATGTAATTTGTATTAATACCCTCATGTGAAGTTTTCAACACTCACTCGTTCGTCGCTCGTATCGTAATATCACACTCGTGTATTGATACGGTAACGTCACACCTTTCGTGAACGGGCCTGATCAGTCCCACTCTCGATTTTAATAATTAAAACATTTGGCCCGGCGCAGGCCTGCTGGAAGTGGAATTATTATCACTTCTTTCCAGCATTTGGGGTAATTTCCTTGTATCCAGATATATATATATATATATATATATATATATATATATATATATATATATATATATATATATATATGTTCTAACACACCCACCTACTACCTTCCAGCACGTGGTGAGAGCGTGATAGTATGAATGCTCGTGAAGCGAGCTTAAAATTCTCAGGAAGCAGGATCTTTTGGGTATGAGAAAGGTCTGAACCCTTGACACAATGAATCAGATAAAATACGAATAAAATGATAATATATTCAATGAAAAGTTGCATGATGGTCACTGATGCAAAACAAAAAAGTTGCGTCACCTCGACTGAGTAAACACACTTTCACCAACTAAAATTCACAATTTGCTCATTCCTCTTTCTGAATTTTTTATCTACTACATTGTTTTACTCTTTCTACTCTCTAGTTTTTCCGTGCACGGCTTTTAAAATGAATTTTACACTTGTTTTAAGGTATTCCGTTCACAGGTGCTAGCCTGGGGCTTCGCACTCACTATAACACTGTGAACTTTAAAGAGAAAAAACAATAAAACGGAACATAATGAACATTACTTAAATCTGACCCCTTTACATATCACAGAAAGCAATTACTTTTAACACAATACAATAAACTATGACTTTTCCAGATAACATCAACTGTACATGTGAAAATCATGAATTATTTAAGTAAAATTGTAGAAGGTATGGCCTATTTGAATGAACTCAATAACACGCGCAGAAAATGAACTTCAAACTGCCACTCATCGTTCGGAATACTTCTCCTACCTATTCTGGACTTTTCACCCACTTTTAACACGAATTGTCGTGTATTTACTGCTATTCCTTTTCCCCAACTGATCGCCGCATAAAAGTTGCCAGTTCTTTTACCTCAACAGCTCCGCATCGCTCGCCTGTAGGTAACCTTGGAGATTTTCTGCCGCTCCTAGTCTCGCGTTGCCACCCGTCTCCGCTTGCTGTCCCACGACGTTACCAGTTTCCTTCCCTCGAAATCTAGACTCCGCTACGTCTACAATTTCCACATCCTTCTCCCGTTCTCCGGACTCGTACGATTCTCGTTCCAGTCCAAATCTTTCTCACCTACGCTTCGCTCTTCCTGGGGTCGTCCTTATTCTTCTGCCGCGCCTCGTACAAGTTTGATCGCGCTTCCAGCCTCGAATAATTAATGTTGCTGAAGTTATGCTTTAAATGCTCGGCCTACCTACCACTCTTTGGGCGTGTGTGGTCTCAGCGTGCAATATGAGAGGCTGGATTTAGTTAATGTCCTTCTGCGCGAATTTTACAAATATGAAATTATTTCGAAGTCAAACAATCACTTCACTTGCTCTCTCAAATATTGTGAATGTTAGTGCGAAGAATGTTCGTGCACTCCACTTCTCAATTACATCACTCTCGTTGATACGCTTCTCAAGCTAACTTTTAACTACCAAGTTAAAATAAACTCCTATGCTATCAAGTTACAATCGCCTTCAGAACTCAGTCTAGTCACCGTCGCTGCTGCAATCAAAGAGAGCTCAGTCTAGTCGCCTTCACTGCTACAATCATAGAGAGCTCCTTCGAGGCGCGCCGCGATACTTACGGTACTCGCGCCTGGGGAAATTTTTGGAGGAGTGAATATTCTCCTCTTTTCGTGACCTCCCGGAAAAACATTATTCGCTAGTTCGGACGTCAGAGTTCGAAAAGCTGTGGGTAGATGGCGCGTTTACAAGCCATCGCTCCGCCGCGTACCCTACTCCTCTCTGTTCATGGGCTTCTTTTCGTAGCTGATGGTGGCGTTATGGGGTTGTCTAATACCATGACGTCGCAATATATACATACACACACACATATATAATATATATATATATATATATATATATATATATATATATATATATATATATATTGTAACGGCTAATGAATCGGGGTCTGCATATTCAATAAATACTCAATGGATACAATTTCAAAAATGACATTTACTTAATCAAAATTTATGAGGATGATGATGTTTGCATGCAACAATGGTTTTCTTACAAGGGAATTTAACATATTTGTTTGCTTACTGCGGCCTTTGATTTTCTTAAACAGATTAAAATACAAATGACAAGCACTTGGCCGCTACACTCGTGCCTGGTTACCGGCACGTCCGCTACAGCTCCGTAAGTTAGAGTCCGTCCGCACTTACGCGGTAATCGGGCTGAGCGTCGCTTATTGCGCAAAATTACTTAGCTTGCAGTCATCTGCGGCGTAATGTCAGCGGTGGCAGGGAATGTACCCCGGGCGTCGGGCGGCTTGGCGTACTCACAGGCGGGAAACCAGCGACAGCACGCTCCCTTTGGGCCCACTGCTGCTTCGTCGTCGCACACATTCCTCGACACGCGCCCCCGGTCACAACAGCTCGTTGTCAATCGGAAAGGATGGTACCGTACCTGGCCAGCGGTCACCGGATAGGAAGCTCCTTCCGGTGTCGAGTCTTTTAAACAGTTCTCGGGGCATGTAAGATCATGCGGAGCCGAATTTTAGGCTGAAGTGCCAAATCACCGAACACATGTCTTGTGAGCGATTGTCTCTGACACTTGTTTCGAAAAAAAATTAATATGTCTGCCGAGTTCTAGCCGTAAGTGATTCTTACGAGTGTCGAAAAGTAGTCACACCGACACAGTTCTCAAAGTCATTCTCGAAAGCAAGCAAGTTACTAAGTGCTTAAGCAAGTGGAGCAAGTGATTCTCCCAAGCGAGTTCTAGAGTACTTCTCGAAAGCAAGTTCTCAAGTCAAGTGAAGTTCTCCAGTAAGTTCTCAAGTGAAGTAGTCTAGTGAAGTGAATCTTGGGCCACACGCACCCACGGACGAAGGCACGCCTTCCCTCTCCCGAATCGGCGGGACTCTTCCTGATTCGCTCGCCCTTTGCTAACGGGGCGACGCTTGAGCCAATGGCTCGCGAGTTCGATCAATGTGTAGCATGTGCGAAAGTAGGCCGCGCAGCCCAAGGATGAACACTTGCGCGTAACGAAAGGATGGTCGTACCCACGCGGCACGTCCGCGTCGGTGACAAGTGCGTTTTCCCCGCCTTCGCGCCCCGGTCACAGCGTTTCACTCTCTCTTTCGGGTGCCGGGCGACGGTTGGCCTGCTCTGTCCCTTCCCCGGGTAACCACTTGCGCGAGACTAATTTTGATGCTCATTATTGTACCACGTCCACGGATCGAAATGTACGGGTGTCTCCGGCGGTCGCGGCGGGGCGTCTCAATAGCACAAAGCGCTCTGGCGGTCGTAAATGTGTCTACGAGTTTTGCTGGGGGAGTGAGCCGAAGGTTGGGCGGAGGCCGGTGTCACAACAGGCGGTTGTTATATATATATATATATATATATATATATATATATATATATATATATATATATATATATATATATATATATATATATAAAACATTATATATATATAACAAGGTGATCTGTATTTCTTCTGGTAACCGACGTAGTATGCTTAAGGGGGGTGTCTCATCTTGCTGTGTTGTCTCCAGCTGCATTTAGAGCGTCTTCTAATTATCTCCATGTGAAAAGGGCATTGTACGGCTTACCTGTATCGGATGTACAATCTAGTACTTGTTCTTCTTGCCTTTTCTCGAAAAAGTCTACAGGATAGCTGTTTGTATTGCTGATTTTGGAGTATTGAAACGGAAAGGCGATGGTTATTTCGTCTGGGTTTCAGATTAGTTGTCCTTCATGTTCTATGCATGTGATAGGACTGAAAACATTTTCCCCAGCTATTGACCTGATATTCTGCCATACTTCTGTGACATTGGTCGTTCTGGTTATGGATATCACGTACTTCTTCCAGGTTGATCATTTTCCTGTTAGTATTTTTCTGGAAGTGCACGCAAACGCTTGAAAGCAATAAGAAGTTGGTGAATGCCTTTATCTGTTGAGCTCTTGTTTTCTCCCTTATTACTTCTTTGGTCTCCGTATTCCATCATGGTACTGAAATTCTGGATGGGCGACACTGTAGTTTGTGGAATACATTTTCCAGCAATAGAAATTACAGTGTTGGTGAAATCTGTTGCGTCTTTTTCTGTGTTTCCACTGACATTTATTTATGTTTTATGTCTGGTGAAGCTGGACCAGTCTACACGGTCGGTACACCAACGTTTCGGTAAATATACGTCGTTCTTTGGTATGCTAGATGATATCAACAGAGGAAAGTGAACGATCTGATGATCTGCAAGTGGTTTCCACGTCAACCGTGTTGCAAGATTGGGGTTGCATATTGAAAGATCTATGGCTGAGAATGTGCCATTTCCAGCGTTAAAGTGAATACATTCTCCTGCGTACGTATTCATTGTTGAGTAACAGGTCATTGATTCTGCGACCGGCATCATTTATTCCAGAGCAGCTCCATGTGGTGCTGTGATCATTGAAGTCGCCTAGACTAAGAAATGGAGGCTGAAGTTGATCGGTCAGTTTTGTAGGTCTTCATTTTGCCATGAGGTGTCTGATACGTATATGTAACATAACGTCATCTTCAATTGCTGGTATAACGTTACAGCTACCACTTGAAGAGGTGTACTGAGATGGAGAGGACTAACAGGACGTGTGTTACTGATCAATATGGCATTACAACCTTTAGCTCGTCTATAGGGTTCTACGTCACTGCGAAAAATCTTAGAGCCTCTTACATTGAAACGGTCTTCTGGTTTCATATAGGTTTCATGTAAGCACACACACATTCGAGTGTGATTGGTCAGTAGCAATTTCAGTAATGCGAGATACAGCCGTTAATATTCCATTGAATAATCTTTTCCTTAGTTAGAATGAAGTTCTTCTGCTATGAGTTGGGTGGGTCCTGCTTATTTTCTTGATTTTCCTTTTGGCCATTCTTTCTTCTTTTTCTTTTTGCGCGGGATTTTCCTTGGGTCGATGAACTGGTAATCGTTATTATTTTCCGCACTTACAATCTCTGAGCCAGTGGTCGTGTCTCGATCATTGGTAGAGGATAATTTCGTCTTTCGTTATTATTTTCCGCACTTACAATCTCTGAGCCAGTGTTCGTGTCTTGATCATTGGTAGAGGATAATTTCGTCTTTTATTTGAGGAAGTCCTCCTTGGTGTATTTTGAAGAACGAGACGATCGACTTCTGTAGCCCCTTGCCGATTCGCCTTTACTGGATGTCGCTGCGGCGGCAGCCACTGGATTTCTTTCTGCCTCATTTGGCGGGGATGCTGAAGATTGCTTTTCACCGACTATTTCATTTTGAGTGTTTGTGTTTAATTCTTCTGTGTTTACTTTCTTCTTGGAAGTTGCATTAAAATAATTTTCTATGCAGTGAGTTATTGCAGGCATTATTTCTTTTACTACTAATGGAGGCAAAAGTGTGCTTTTAGTAACTGCTTTTACGAATGTGATATTTCCTTTATTTTCAGGGCACACAAGTTTTTTTTGCTTCAGGATAGCTCTTTTTTGTCTGGCTTTTACTTGTTGAATTTTTTCCTCCTGCTTATAGATTGGGAAATCCTTTGACCTTGATGAATGCTGCCCGCTGTAATTGATGCATTTGTTAGGATCTATGCATGTTAAGATCTATCATGCTGGGACCCGTACAGAAAAGGGCAAATCGAGGCGTCAGATAAAATTCAAAAACGGGCCGGAAAGTTTGTAAATCATGGACGCGTTGATGGACGAGATGAATGGGAACCCTTGTCTAAGAGACGGGAACGGGCGCGTTTATGCGTAATGTACAAGATATACAAAGGGGACTCAGCATGGGCAGACCTCAGTAAAAGATTACAGAAACCTGATTATAAAAGCAGAGGAGACCATCCCTGGAAAATACGATGTAGAAAGCAAAGAACTGATGTAGACAAGTTCTCCTTTGTGAATCGTACTATAGTAGATTGGAACAAACTCCCTGGAAAAGCACTAGAGACTCTTCCTTCTAATGTAGTGAAATTTAAAAACATACTTAATTCTATGAAGGGCATCATTAATAATGCTGGGACTTTTATCATTATCATTATTATTATTATTGTTGTTATTATTATTATTATTGATATCATAATTATTAACAGTTAGTGGTTTTGATGTAACTTTTAAGTTATTGTTATTATTAGTTATATTATTATAATGGTTATTATTATTAATAATATGGTCATGTCCCTTATACAGTGAAGTGAAGTGAAGTGGAGTGAAGTGTTAGAAAAGCTAGAAATCAACTTACAGATAACTCAAAATCAATCTCTAATTCTAATTGTAATTATATTTGTAAATAATCGTAATAGTTTTGTAATTGTCGTATATATAGTTATAATAATGTTTGCCACCGAGCATTAGCTCAAAGCGAACTTTAATAAATCTATCTATCTATCTATGCATAGATCATCACTATGAAATGGCTTTCCACACCGACATGCTTTGATTCTCGCACATCTAGATGCTGTGTGTCAAAAACGTCAGCACTGAAAGCATTGCATCCATTGAGGAACGAGCATTCGTACGTTCAGACGATGAATGCCAGCTTTAACCTTCTCTGGCAACGTGCTACGGTTGAACGTCAGGACATGGGATGCTGAAGGAATTATTTGCATGTCCTGCCTGATTGTTAGTCTACGACATGCAATGACTCCTTGAGAAGCTAGTTCTTGAACTATTTCCTCTTCACTGCAGTTTAGTAAGTCACTGCAAACTACAACACCTTTGTAAGTATTCAGCGTACCATGAGCACTTACATCGATACTGCCTATTTCGCTCAACACTAGTAACTTTTTGCTTTGATTGTCATTCAATATTTCTATCAAGAGTTCAAATGGAGTTTTCTTTATCTCTATTACGACAGATCCAGTGCACGTATTAATACACATTTTCTATTAGAAATGGGCTTACTTTTTCACAATTTCCTTCTTTTCTTTTAACTGTAAGGTATGTTGGTTTCACTGCTGTGTTCTTGAGCAAGTCATCAGGGAATATAGTTCTTCCAGTTTTCATTATTTTCGCTCTGAATTTAGGACTTTTTTCTGGACGCGGGATTTTAAGGGATCCTTCAGCCCTGAGATCGCAACTTCCATATGAGTCCCATGAAGTTTGCTATCACTCGTAGAAATATCTGCCAGGGGTGCCGAGTGATCCGCACCCTTGGCATCGCAGTCGCTGGGTGACGACACCCGGTGGCCTCCTTTCTCACTACCGAGCGCCGGTACTGGGGCTTCGATTCCCTGCACCATATTGGTTGATCTTGAAAGATCTATCCTGTTTTTTTTTCTTAGGGGTCGCCTTCCCCTAGCGTTTTTGAGCTCCCGCCAGCTAAAAAGGCAACGGAAGGAAAGAAGAGGGACAGTGAAGAATAGAGTTAGAATAGAAGAGTAGAATAGAAACGACTCCCTAGCCCTCGCAGACTAATAGCGTCGGGGTCGGAAACACAAGAGTCGGCCGATATGAAGACTGGCCTACAGGACAGGGTTGCAAAAAGCGTGTGCAGGGGGCAAAGAGGCGCCACAAGTAAGTGGAAACAATGATACACAAACTTTGTGGGAATTACAGGATGTTTAGGGAACTGACAGCAGAGAGCTGCTCCAATTAGTCGCCGTCTACGATAGAGGGAGGGCCCACGGTGCTATTCTTCTAAAAACCCCGACACCACATTTATTTATTTATTTATTTATTTATTTACATGGGGCGTTGTTGTTATTATTATTATTATTATTATTATTATTATTGTTGTTGTTGTTGTTGTTATTATTGCGTATTACGTGTGAACATATGTTCATAATTTTAACTTATTACGAGATTTGATGATTAATTATTGAAAGGACACGTAAATATCAATATGTGATAACGTGATATAAATGTGAATAAGAAGGAGTATGGGAGCGGGTGAACAGGCCTTATAGTGAATACAATACATAAATTCATACAATATTTACGTGAGAATAGTCCTAAATCGATTAAAGGAGAGCAGAAAATGCGCTCATATTGAATGTCTAATATAACAATACAAACTAAGCGATGGCTTGTGCTTTTACAAAGGTTGGAAGTGGTGGCCACGTGAAAAACTCTGGTGGCCACGGTCGTAACTAATTCTCCCACTCTTCCCTCAATAAGTAAATTGAGGGCTCAAGAAAACGTGCGAGTATAATATACAAAAATAGTATATTATGCAATTTGGTTATAATGCTAAGCTTTATTGCATGAGTACGTTTTGAAAATCAGCGACGTTAGGAGCCAGTTTTCAAATTTCTACGAACACAATGAAGCAACATTATAAACGAGGTGGATACGTCATTTTTTGTATAACATCATTATAAATTTATAAGAGAATCAAAGTTAATTTTTGGAAACAATTTTATTATGATGTCACGGGTATTCGACGTCTATGGGAAAAACAGTGGTCGGCTATTCGATTTACCGCTATCTCCCCACGATTCTCTCATTGCGATTGGCTGAATGTGTGATGACGCTATTATCCATGACCTAAACGTCAAATGTGTCTTAAGCTGTGCCATAAGATTTCATTTTATCAACTATTTCTTGTAACGTAAAATGTCGTTTTTATGCTGAAATACAAAAAATTAATTTTGGTTCTTTTATAAATTTACAAAATAACTTATTTATAATATAATTCAAAAAAGCGTATGCAACTCATTTACAATGTTGCTTTATTGCATTATTACAAATTTCAAAACTCGCTCTTACTGCCGCTCGTTTGCGAAACATTAACTTTTGCAATACAGCAAAATATTATAAATATTTGCATGATGACTATCAGCAGATTACTGCTATAAACCGCACAACTTTTTCTTGATTGTTGGCATACCTTCCGCATCCCTGGTACAATAAGTAGTTGAAGGCAAATGCTCACAGCGAATATTGATGACATCCCAAACACATCTTAATTAGACACTTCTAACTCCTGAGTATGTTAGAACTTACATTAGCAAACTTATTGACAACGTTTCGAAGGCATACCAGTTGGAAAAAAGGAACAACATTGTGATGAATTCTCTTTAACATAGGCAAAGTTCTATAATACAGGTAATGCTCTATGTAATTATAGGTAATGCTTTGGATCGGATTTCTGCTTACACACTACTTCGATTTATTTGTAGTGGCGCCTGACGTAAATAATATGTAACGGCGTCATCCAATAGGGACTTTAACGTCACCACAATGACGTTACAAGTTTCCTATAGGAGCAAGTGAGATTCGGAGATTGAAGACTTAAAGAACCGATAGAGATAACGATTAAACGATTCCTAGAGAGTTACTACGAGTTCCTAGAGAACGCGTAAACGATTCCTAGAGAGTTACTAACTTTTTGGCTGTATTGTGCCGTTGCCAAGGTGCGTGTGCCATATCACATTTGTCATTTACAATGATATTTGCTTTCTTTCGGTTTATTTAGGTTCTGGTTGTGAATTTCGCCGACAAATTGCATTTAAAAGAGCACAATTTTATCAACACACATCAAGTTGCTACAATTTCTTTTTGAAAACGGTTCGAGGTAAATATTATCATGGCCGTAGCGATAAGGCGGTGCTTTATAATAAAATGAAATGTATGAAATATTTGGTACCACGTGCCCTTTCATTGGTTATGAAAAGTACCAACGAATTTGGAGCCCCTGTGCTATTCGGGTAGAAGGGCTCCTTCCGTATATATATATATATATATATATATATATATATATATATATATATATATATATATATATATATATATAGTAACACACCCACCTACCTACTTTACCTACTTTACCACACGTGGTGGGTCGTGATAGCATGAATGCTCGTGAAGCGAGCTTACAATTCTCAGGAAGCAGGATCTTTTGGGTATGAGTAAGGTCTGAACCCTTAACACAATGAATCAAATAAAATATGAATAATATGAACATATATTCAATGAGAAAATTTACAGTGACGCAATTTCACAACAGGTTATTGCACTTTAAGTAGTTGGTCACTGAAAAAATGAAACAAGACAAAAACCAAATACATATAGGCGTCACCTCGACTGCCTGAACACACTTTCATCAACTACAATTTACGATTTGATTACTCCTTTCTGAGTTTTTCCACTACTGAATTATTTACTCTTTTGGCCTCTAGTTTTTCGTGCACGGCTTTTTTTTTTCAAATGAATTTGATACTTGTTTCAAAGAAACCCTTTCACAGGTGCTAGCCTTGGGCTTCGCACTCACTATAATATTGAACACAAAAAAATATACGTGGCATTCACGTTACTTAATTCATACGCCTTTACATGTCACAAAAGCAATTACTTGAAAACACAATACAACAAATTGATCTTTCTGGATAATATTAACTGTCCAACATATAAAAATTCTGAATCATTTATGTAAAATTGTACAAGGTAAGCCTCTTTAAATGAATCTACTGACACGTGCAATAAATGGCCTGGAAACTGGCACTCACCCAGTTCGAAATACTTCTCCCTCCTATTTTAGACGTTTCGCCCACTTTTAATACTGATGGTCGTGTATTTACCACTATCCTCTTTCCCAGCTGAACGCTGCATAAACGTTGCCAGTTCCTTTACCTCACCAGCTCCGCGTCGCTCGCCTGTAGGTAACCTTGTGGATTTTCTGCCGCCCGTCCCGCGTTGCCGCCACGTCTCGCGTGCTGTGCTGCGACGAAAGCAGTCCCTTCCGCTCGAACGCCGCCAAGCAACCAATTTCCACACCTTTCTCTCGTTCTGAACCCGTACTATCCTCGCTCTAGACCAAGTCCTTCTCGCTTACGCTTCTTTCTTCCTGAGGTCGTCCGTCTTCTACTGCCTCGTACACGTTCGTTGGCGCTTCCAGCCTCGAAATTATTAATATTGCAAGAGTTATGCTCAAATGCTCGGCCGACTTACCACACTTTAGGCATGTGTGGTCTCAGCGTGCAATGTGAGATGCTGGATTTAATTAATGTCCTTCTGCGCGAATTTTACAACTTTTGAAGTTATTTCGACGTCAAACGGTTATTTTACTTGCTCTCCGAATTATTGTGACTACAACGAATGATTTTGCACTCTATTCCCTAATTACTTCACTTTTCTAGATACGCTTTCCGAGCTAGCTTTTAACTATCAAGTTAAAATAAACTCCTATTCTATCTATTTCTTCTGGTCGCCGTCGCTGTTACCGTACAAGAGAGCTTCTTCTGGTCGCCGTCACAGTCGCCGTAAAAGAGCGTCCACCGGTCGCCGTCGTAGTTGTCGTAAAAGAGAGTTCCTCCGAGGCACGCCGCGATACTTATGTTACTCGCGCCTGGGGAAATGTTGGAGGGGTGCATATTCTCCTCCTTTCGTGACCTCACGGAAAAACATTACTCACTAGTTCGGGCGTCGTAGTTTGAAAAGCTGTGGGCAGATGGCGCGTTTACCGGCCATCGCTCCACCGCGTACCCTAGTCCTCTCTGTTAGTGGGCTACTTTACATAGCTGATGGTGGCGTTATGGGGTTGTCTAACCCCGTGACGTCACAAATATATATATATATATATATATATATATATATATATATATATATATATATATATATATAGAGAGAGAGAGAGAGAGAGAGAGAGAGAGAGAGAGAAAGTAGAAAAGACAGATATACAGACAGTCTATACAGATAGACTGGAAAAAAATATTTCTCCTTTGTAGCGTTCAGAACTTAATCATATTGCTTAAGAATATGCCTAATGACGTAACCTTGTAAGAATAATAACCTAACCTTTCTCCTTCGCGAATAAAACGCTACATATCTGCTATATAATAAGGAAAGGAAACTAATTGTAATCAGGGGCGGATCCAACTGATTATGGGGGGGAGTCATAATTTTTTACAATAATAAACATATTTGATATTGTGTTGTATGCTATTTTTGTAATGTATATATGATACTATATAATGTTTTTTTAATAATTACATAATTCTAACATAAATAAATATTTAAATCAATTTTGCCGAATAAAGGAAGCTAACCTAACAAACGAAAACTAGGCCCTTTGGGGGAATGATGCCCCTACCCTCGATCCGCCACTGAAGTAATAATTTATAATTCATATTTATTGTCATTTAACTTGCATTTTTTGTTTATAATGGGACATTATATACAGATATAATTCCATTACTTGTTAAATCGAAAGCAAATGACAATCAAAATCGAAAATAACAACACAAAAGCCATATTTTTAAAGTTACATAAAAAAATGTTATATCAAAAATCGTTTCGATTGTACTTGGGTTTTTCTAACGTGGCAGTTGACATAAATCAACTTTTGACAATTTCGTTCAATCGGAAGCTTAATGTCACTCCAGTGACGTCGCCGGGACGACGTTGTAGCTTTCGATTGGATGATACTGTAATAGCTGATTTACGTTAACTGCCATGTTAGAAAAATCCAAGTATATTAGCAAGACTTAAAGAATTTACTCTTTGCTGTGTAGTGAAGTTTTTGATGTATACTCTTTGATGCTGTTCGACGCCACAGCACGCGTGTAAGGTGTGAAATTCTGGCGGTTTAGTTACCGTGTCTTGAAATTTAATTATGTGCGACGAGCTATTTATTTCTGTAAGAAGGTAATGAGTGCCCATCTTCAACCTTCTACAAGACGATTGTCAAATTCATGTCTTATCAAACATTTTTATTCGTCTGTGAAAGTTATAAATGGGCAACGTCAAGCTGCCAATGCAGTTCGAATATGTAAGTACATGCAACGACACCATGGAATTAAACCAGCAGACTGTATTGCAGAACTGGAATTATGTGTTCGAGATGGCCTGTTGCATTTCGAACGAAGAGTTGGAAAGAAAGGTTCAAAGAAAGGTGCTTTGCAAGAAAGGTATGTCGTGCCTAATAAACCGCTAAGGGATGGTCACGATTGGTATTGTTTCGAGTGTCATAAGAGTGGAGAGGTGAAATGTTGTGCATCATGCCATAGAGTATATCATACCTACTGTGTTAAAGATCTCGCACCAGGAAATTTGTTGTGTTATATTTGTATAGCCCAGCAGGATCCTATTTCTATTACCAAAGATAAATTAAATCGCTTGTTAGGATATTTACTTAGAAGTATGAAAGATTTGGTCCCGGCCAAACTAAAAAAGTGGACCAATTCGCAGGAGGATGAATTAGCAATGAAGGCATTGCTTTACAATCCAGTAGATTTGAACACTATACAAAAGAAGTTACTTGATGTTCACTATAGTCATTGGTTAGAATTTGCTGCAGATGTTAAGAACTTTGTTCATAACATAATCATTTATTTTGGAGAAAGGAGCTCGTTCACTCAGCAGATAATAAAAATGGTGGAATATTGTTTACATGACATTCAAGAAATTCAAAAATGTGCTGATTGCTATGAAGCATCAAATGACAGGACTGATAAACTGTGGTTTTGCAAACCATGTAATCCTCTCCATAGACTTGTATTTGCCAAATTGGAGACCTTTCCTTTCTGGCCCGCAAAAGTTATCACACATTTTGACGACAAGTATGATGTCAGATTTTTTGGCTCTGGCCATACAAGAAGTGTAGTTTCCAAAGCTCATGTCAAACCCATTCCATACAGTATTAAATACATTGAGAATCTGCCAAAATATGGAAATACTTTGTCATGGGAGAAAGCAATGAAAGAATTAATTTTCCATATTATTTGTATTGGCCCTCGAATAGTATTGAAACGTCTTCCTAGTAACTATCATGAAAAAAAATTGCTTCAGTCAGAAGGACCAAATCCTCAAAGAATTATGAAGAGAAAAATGTGTGATGATGTCACAAAAAATAAAAAGAGTAAATGCCATGTCGAAACCAGGAGTAAAGAAATCCCAAAGGTGTACAAATCGTGTGATGTACCTGTGAGGAAGTCAGTTGGATGTGATACAAAAAGATGTGATGTCAATGTAAATAAGAATATTTGTTCTGATGAAGAAAGTTCTGAACAAACAGTGATTACCAAAGATACTCAAAATTTTCAATCACCAATAGATACAGATGTGCAACTAACTGAAATGGAGGAAGTAGATCATACAGGGAAGACTGATTTAAGAAACATAGCTAGTCGTTCTGAAACAGATTTGGATTCAGATTCAGTTTCCATTTCAGAACTCCATGAAGAAATTGATATCAAGGATGAATATGTAGAAGAAAATGAGTACCAAATTGTTCAAATTGAAAATGATATTTCAGAGACTAATGGAACATTTGATGAAAGAAATTCAGAACAAGTTGAAGCAAGTTCGAGCCATCAGACACTTCTTAATTCTACCGTCCAACAAATTGGAACACACCAAATAGATGTTCCAAAGAAGTGTGATTCAGTGGCTGTGGCTTGTCAAGCTGAAATGCAATCTGATTCTGTTGCATTTACAGAATATAACGTCGGCATAACTACTAAGAAAATAACAGAAGATGAAGGTAAACATCAGTTAATTAATGCCAAGGAAATCACTGATACTGTACAGAAATCTGGTAATAGGGCAGAAAAACATTCTTGTTCAAAAAATGACACTGATTCTGTGGAAATTCTGGCAGAGAGTATCATTGTCAAGGAAGAACCACCATGTTTAAATTGCTCTGGTCTTGATATGATTCCAAGGAAAGAAGCTGAAAAATTAAAAGCAGAAGCAGTTGCCCAAACTACAAAGCACTTCCTAGCTATAATTGCTCGATTGGAGGAACAGTGTACAAAGAAGAAAGCTGAAAAATGAGTGGGAATTCAATTTGGGAGCATCATCAAATCCATTTTATTGTGTATTTGTGTGTGGAGGAATTAAATGTACAAAATCCAGGCTCTAGAAATTAATGCACATGTTTTAACAATACTTAATTTGGTGTTAAGAGAAGAATAAGTGTGGTCTCTTCAAACGAATTGTGACTGTACATAGAGCCACTGCAAATAAAACAGACTGCGTTAACAAAACCTTCTGTTTTAAACTATTAATCCATAAAAATAATTAAATTTAGGAGTGCTGAATGGATGATGGAAAATATATTTTTTCTATTCTCAACCAAATAACTGGTAAAAAATGCAAACTTTGTAAAAGAGTGAATTACATCCAATACATTTATTAGGTCATGAAAACAATTGTATAAAATGAAATGTTAAATTGTTTTGAACAGACAAGGAGTTTAGAAATTAATAGAGCTTAATTAATTCATGACTTAACAAATCGGAAGATAATTAGCATTTCAAGAGGTAAAACCTTTCGCAGGAGGTTACTAAATCATATTTTGAAACACAGTGACTTGCTAATCTGCATAAGATTTATAATAAAAATTTGGAAGATGTCATTAAAGGTTAACTTTTTGACATTCAAATCCTTGTTTGTTATCATGAATTAATAACCAAAACTTCTTTTTAATGTTAATTAATTATTAAGAAGGACTTGATGTTACAAGTTATTTGGTTGTTAAACACTAAACGTAATTTCAAAAGCAGTGCTGCAGGTGGTTTGTATCTTTCATATTTGGCTGTATATTTTAATTTTTTAATGCTTTTGTGATGTCATAAAGTTTTTCATTTTTAAGGAAATTTTATTTACAATGCCAGTTTGCGCATTAAAAATACTTGAATAGAAATTCTTCACAAATTAAACTATTCTGCCAATTTGTATCAGTTGAATTTTATTTCATTTAAACTACTGCCTAAATTATTCAGGTGTAGTGTTTATACAAAAGTATTGTAACTTTTTTATTTCGTGTAAATTTCATTATATTTTTTTTCAAGTACAGAAATATATACTACTCCAGAGCGAAATTTAAATGATCATTACTTACTAAATTTTCAGTCAAAGAGGATGGATTTTTTCTCTGAAGATGGATGTGTCCTATTGATAAGTTAGTGAAAATATATTAATTTGTACCTTTCACATCTGTTGTGTTGTCACAAAATTCAAACAATTTTTTTAAAAATTATGAAGTGAATTGAAATGGTTACACTGTTGTTGTTGTTTTCATTACAACCTATAAAACTGTTTACATGATTTAAATGTATGGACAATATCTTTCAAAACAAAAATCATCATCAAAATTGGATAATGTTTTCAAAAATATTAATACATTTCTTGTAATTAGTGTATTTTTACCTGCTTTAGAAGCAATTTGTGCAAGTTTGATTTGGATCTGCAAAGTAACAGGTTGTGTATAGTGTTGGCAAGAACATATAGGCTTTAAATATGTGCCAGATATTTTCCAGCTGCAAGGTCGAGACGACCTGTTACATCCTGTTACATGACATACATATTTTTAGTTAGTTTTACAAGAGTCTGTCAAGTCATATTTTTGGAATATTTAGTTGTATTTGTTATATATTTTAACTGTATTATCACTTGCAGTACCAAAAAGCATTCCCAAATGTTATTTTAGTGGAGTAAAGTGGACAACGTTTTGTAATTCTTTGATGTTCCTCCAGTTTAATCTTAACTCAAAAAAATTGTGAATCCTTAATGTGTTTCTTAAAGATATTTATCGTGAAAAAGAATATAAATGTTTTTGGTGTGTTATAGAGCAAGGAGAGTAATAACTCCTTGAAAGTGGTGCATTAAAATTGAAATAATATACTATTTTTCCCCCCAGAGTTTTATTTTTGTCATAGCTACAGAAAACGTTAGTATGTAGAATACATATTTTCTCAGATTGCATAATTGAGTATTGACAAAATCAATCTTGTTATATTTTAATGTTAGTAAATCATCAACTATGATACTTGTGCAAAAAATGTTCTCTTGAAACAGATTCATTACAGTATTATTATAATGCTTTTTAATTAAATGTTGAATAGATAGTATTTTGCTTGAACCCTTGTTGCCAAAAAGTTTAAATTGCACTCTTAAATGATTTAATGTAATTTGATATGTGTACTTCATTTGTAATTTAAATGTAATTTCATAATACACTTGTATGTACCTTCTGAATTTGAATTGTTACTTTTCTCTGTGGAATATTCCTTAATCCTTACCAACTTATTAAGGAAATCTTAAATCAGTTTTATCTTCTTGAGTATTATTGATAGTAAACAAAATTTCATTAAATCTCTGAGGAAGAGGTCAACATGCTTTTGTTGAAGTGATTCCTGTTGTTGTTTTATTTTTATAAATTTAAGGTTGCATCAACATCTAGGTCATTAGCGACCACTATTGGTGTTAACGTTATAGTAACTGTGAAGATGAAATGATATGGTGGTGATAAGGGGTGAAGGGACGAACAAATACAACCATGCCCGAGGCAGGACTCGAACCCGTGACCCTTTGGTCCCAGATAGCTACGGCACTACTGCCTTAGTGATCTCAGCCACCAGATCGACTCCCTGTTGGATTTGTTACCATGTTTAAGTCCACAATGCACTCACACTTAGTATCCTAATGTGTATTAAGGCTGCATTGTGCTTCAGTTAGGCAGAAATACCACTACTCTTGGGCACTACATTTCAAAATAGTTCACATTCTTTTTACAATGTAATGCCAAAGGGTTCGTAAGAGTTAATCTTAACTTTTGTTTTTATTTCCCACAAATGTAATTTCATTCCTTGCTTAACTTTCTTCTTAGAATCTCAATTTTTAGCAGGACTGCAGAGGAGTAGCACATGTGGAAATGCCAGACAATCTCGGCACTATTTGCGAAAATTAAGTGGTTTCAGTAGAAACTAAAAGAAAGCGAGATCCTTGTCCATTATTTCTTCAAATAAACAAACTCCACATTTGAGAATACTCCTTTCTTGCAAATATAAAAAAGCATGTAGTGATTTTCATCCTCAAAGATAATAAATGCAATCATGATACTATAATTATTGTAATATTTAGAAAGAATGTTCAGAGATTGGATTTAGTGTATTTTAACGTGTACACTATCCTACTATGTGTTACTTGCTTATAAATCTTGGAAGTCATTAGAAGAGAATAGGAATGTATTGCCACTTTACATGTTATATGTAGAGACCGGATTATTATGTAATTACATATTTTTTGCCATTCTACTTACCGTTCTCAAATTTGTAATCTTGGTGAATTGTCCCTGTCCTAACACAATATTCAGTTTTTTCGTTACATATTTTTACATATTTGACACTATATTACATATTTTACATATTTTGGTATTTTCACAATATTTTTTATTATATTTATTTTTTTCAATTTTACTACACATTTTTTAAATTTATTATTAATTCTGCAAATAAGTGTCGTAACTTGGTGACAGAATATCTTAAGCATGCATTAAGCTCACATTGACTAAAAATAAGTTACAAAAAAAGTAGTTAATTAAACATATTTTTTGCTTCAGTTATCTCAGTGGCGGGAAGTGCACGTAAGCGACTGATATCATTTTCACCTTTAGGTGTGAAAAGTATCACTGACGTCGTGGATCATGACTTTTAACCTTAAATTTGTAGAAACATTGGCAATCGCCAAGTATAACATACAATGAGAGTGCTTCACGTTGCAGTGATGTTTGCTGGTCGTAGATATAGCTAGTTTGTAAGATGTCTTCTATTGCACCTAATATAGCTGCAAAACTACAGTCCTGAATAGCAATAGATGATTTTTTTACTACTGATGAGAAAGTTGTATGGTGCAAATTGTGCATCAACTTACGCTCTCCAAATGATTTTTGAGACATGTATTGTTTTTAAAATTTGTTTAGGAAATTTTTTGAAAATGTAATTTCATATTATGTAAATGTGTTTTATAATTAGTGAATTTTAATATTACATATTTCATCCGATTTTACATATTTCTTACATATTCTTAATGTTTTCATTACATACTTCTGTACATATTTTGACATTACATATTACATATTTTTCCGGTCTCTAGTTATATGCAGTATATCTTGATTAAAACTTGGGTTACTCATTGAATGTACAAAGAGATGTAGTGAGCAGCTAAAAATCTGGAGTTGTGGGTGGTGTGAATATTTTGAAGTTCATTTGTAACAGTGTATACTTTACTGTTCTTTGAGGCACTCAGATTTCATTACTTTCCAATTTAATTTGTTTTGTATAGTTGTATTTAAGTAGTAGTGATAGTAGCAAAACAATTTTCATGACTTAATTTCATCAAACAATGATGAGATCTTTGTGTAAAAATCCTTTTCTGACCATATTATTTTTTCCTCTAAGGAGATGATTCTCTTCATTTTTCGTTTATGCCAAATAGAGTGCATTTAATACAGCCTGGAACTGTATAGTTAATAGAACTTGAAAGTTTAGACATTTAGATTGCCCAACAGGCATGCAAAAGGCATTTATTCCAGCCAAAGTAGGGGTGCAACAAGGCATGTAAACCACGAAAAATCACATTTAAAAAGAAATTATTGTAAAAAAATAATTAAAATGAATCACATTTTTATTCTAACTATACATTCACATACAACAACTTTACATTCACATTTAACATGTAAGGATATTTTCTTGTGCAGGCATATTTTCTTCGTAATCTTCATTCCAAGTGGCCATCTGGTATGATGGCTACGTATTTGTTTTACTTGCAATGCTGTGCCTTTGAAATGCTATTGTGGATTCCCTTTTGAATCTTGAAGTGGCAACAATGAAAATGGAATTATATTTTTCATTTTTTGCACTTGTGTAAATGCCAGCACTGAGAAGAGTATATAATATATAGAGATCTAACCTCAAAAGGTATCGGAGGCCACTCTCAAAGAAAGGATGGGATTCCTCGCGAAGAAACAAAGCCTGTCAACTTTCATGAAGAAAATGAAAAATCGTCCCCAGAATCAATTTCCTTTTCATTTAGATTTTTAACACAGCCTCCGTGTCCACAGAAAGACATAATATGATCCGGCCTTCTTGTTGTTCAGTTTTGCAGGTATATCTTGCAAGGTATATCCACCTTGATCAAGATCGGTTTCAGAAGGAAAAAGCAAAATAATTATGAAAAGGCAAAAATAGGCATCAGATGTTAAAACATGTAAAATGAAAATTTACTAAAAGAACCCTAGATGTTCAATAAGTAATTTTTATAGATAAAAGTCATAAAATAGGAACATTATACAAAAAGTTTGCCAAACTTCTGGGCTCTAATAATGAGCAATAAAGCTAGTGTTGTATTTTGTCTTGGTTGTATAGCAAAATGATACATAATAATTAAGAAACGGCTAGTAATAGCTAATATATCACATGTAATACATACACAATTAGAAGCTCATGATTGAAATATAAAACTGTAGAAATGATCAATTTTAGAATACTTACTAGAGTGTAAAACAAGTAGTATAGTACAGTAATAATTAAATTTATATTACATAAATTACTCAGTTACATAGAATATTTACTCTATTGTTATAGCAGGAATATAAATGAATATTACAGAGCATGTGCCACATGCACCCTTAACACTTCTTTGCTGAGTTAACACAAAGAACTAACTTAATTTTCAAGTTGAGCTTCTGACATTTATATATTAAAAACAACTATCCAGCAGGAATTTTTTATTTGCATTATTTTAAAGTGTCTTGCATCTTTTATATATTGAAGAAGTTTGATGTTTTCTTACGTAGTCAGCATTTCATACATAAAGTTTGGTGCTGTGATGTATTAAATACAGTTTTGACTATTCATGTTGTTTTATTGTATTCTGTCAATTAAGGTCAATAGTTTTCAAAAATTTACCTCACTTAGAGTGAGGACTCATTACTTGATTCTATTTTAGAGGATGAGGAGTGAATATCATATTCCCGTTGGGATTTACAAAAATTGTTTGGGGAAACTGTTAGATTGTCATCTTATCAATAAAAAAGAATATTTTTTTGCTCTTTGTGATTAAAAAAAAAAATTTACATTGATGCTTATCTTTTTACTGAAAGACCCAAATTACCTTTTAAGATATAGAGCTGACAGGAAAAAGATTGGTTTCAATTGGAATAGTCAAAAAGGCCTTGTCCAAAAAGTGTCTGCTTGCAGTTAAAATATTTTATTCATTTTTGCAATAATGATAAGGCTGATAAAAAATATTGAAGTATATAAAATAGTACATAGATTGAGAGAAACTATTTCTTCCAGCAGTAGGAAGTATTTTAGTTTGTATGAATCAGTGTTAGTTAATATCAACAATAACCAGAAATTGTTGGTTGACAAAGTATTATAGATATAAATTTTGGGCACTTGTGAAGTCTGAGGATCCAGCTTTAATTTTGACCTCTACTGCAGTAAACCTTCGAATGATGTTGAGAGATTTACTGCCAGGATCACAAGTGGTTTTAAAAATTTATTTATATGTTTATGCCAATTGGCGTTGTACAAAATAGTTACAAGTAACAAAAATTATCAAAGTAAAACAAAATGTCACTGCTTTGAAAGCACAATACTTCTTAAACCCGGCAAAAATGATGCCATAGAACCTCAAAAAAAATTGTCAGAACAATATTCATTTACCAGATGTGCTATTCTGTTTTTTGGCTTTTACTGACTTCAACAATCTATGGGATATCTGGCCAAGTTTTGAATAGATGAATTCAAATTGTTCTAAAATTTCTGGAAAATCGACTTGACAATTAATGATCTTAAAAAAATTATTAAGATACATAATTAATCTTTGACTTGAAAGTCGGTCAATCTTGAAATGATTGTGAATTTCATGATGTGACTTCTGATACTCTTATAGTACCAGACGTATTTACAATTTTTTTTCTGAATATTTTCAATTCTTTTCACAAGAGTATCCATGTATGGTGACCAGATTGTTGAGCAATAGTAGATTATTGGACAGACCAAGGAAGAGTAAAGATGAATTGGGGTACGCACATTATTAAATTCCTTTCCAGATTTGAGCATAAATCCCTGTATCCTAAATGCTTTAGGTGTTATGTTGTCCACATAATTCCAGAACTTAAGTTTATTGTCAATAACACCCAAGTCCTTTACAGATGCAACTTCAAGTTGATGCCCATTAAGGTAGTATTCTGCAGGTTGTCATTGGGAAGAACGAGAAAAAGACGTCATCACACACTTACCAACGTTCAGTTTTAATTTATTCCTCATGCACCATGTACTAAGCTCGTCAATATGTTGCTGGAGAATATGAACGTCATCATCAGTTATATTTGTGTGTTTAACACATCCTCTCCGCCTACTAAATCTCCATTGTCATTTCTACAAAAACTTCTTTGTGGGCGGAAACCTTTTTTTAATTTCTTTTTCCTTCATACAACTTTCGGCTATCATTGTTTCCTAACTTATCCTGCAATTCCTCAAGTTTTTGTTCTTCATATAATTTTTTCTTCTTTTTACAAATATTTTTTGCCAGTTTTCTTGCTTCTTTATTATTCTAAAAATTAAAACCGTCCTCTCTTTGGAGCATCTTTTGCCGTGCTTTATTGCTGTTACCCAAAGCTATTTTACATTCTTCGTCAAACCAGTTGTTTCTCTTATTTCGTTTCCGCTTTCCCAAAATATTTTGAGATGCTTCAATTAAGGAATTTTTAATACCTCCCCACAGTGGTATTATAAAGTCTGGCTTATGTGCGCCCTAGGCTGTCAAATTTCTTTAAAATCCGCCCCCCATTTATAACAATTCCTTGGTGCTCATTAACAATAAAGGGCATGCATTTTAAACGTCTTGCGTTGGACTTGTAATATTTTTTTTGTAAAAACCGCGGGATGGCTTCCACAGAGAAAGGCGAAGACGTGTTTTGTATGAAACTCTTTCGGAGGATAAACTGCTTTGAAAAGTTTGAACTGCTTTCATAGACGCTCGCGAGATTGCGCCAGCTACTGGGAACTCTCGAATTGTTGACACTTCAGAGGTCATATGCATTTCCAATAAGACGCCACGAGAGTCAATTGTTTGAGAACCTTCAGCCGAGCTGTTTCACAAAGGATCGCCTCGTCAGTAAAAAGTTTAGTAATTCACGTCTTGGTTGCATTGAAATTTTTAGCATTAGTTTTTTGACTGTTGGTAGCAGGGGCCACCTCACAGCCCTGCAGACTCCGTCCACACGTGTTTTGGCGCGGACACTTGCCTGAAATTGTATTACACCCAAATTACGACAGAAAACGATATTTTCGCCTAAGGCAAGGTTGACATTGACAACTTCAGTACTCAATAATTCTTACGCTGAGGTAAACTAATAGTTCTTAAATAATTGTCTTTCAGAATTTTCCCTTGTGTCAAGTGAGGAAATGTGGCAAGACGCTTGTGGTCAGCCCGAATCATCGTCTGTTGCTCTCCCAAAACTGAAGCTATTTTGCAGCCTCAACAATAATTTATTATACAATTACAATATTGTATGACGTGTCAAATGTTATGTATGTGGAGGGAGTACAATTGCACACATCTTATTGAGTGCAGAGAAGTGACATTTATTGCTCAGAAACAAAACAAGGGGCCATCTCAGCATTTGCTCAAAGTACCAGGAAAACGACAAAAAAACTCATTGAGATGGGGTCATTAGCTTAGGGATTATACTACATACAATACTTGTTACAGATTAAGATGATATATAGTAGATCGTTATTTTTAGTAGCAAAATAGTTCAACATACCACCGGGTTTTTCATTATTCTCTTCCCCCAAAGCTTCAAAAGCTGTTTCATGGATTGCATCTTTTAGTTTTTCGTCAGTTCTTTCATCAGGTTGTACTCTTCGTTTATTTCTCAATCTTAACTCATATAAAAATTTGTTGGAGTTGTCATCCAATAGTTTAACTGATACTTAAGGTAAGTTATTCTTTCTGCTTCTTTTTTGTAATAATCAGTGGCGGCTCGTGGGTGTTCGCATGTGCACACCCAAATTAATTCGGTGCCATTTCTCTTAAACATCTCTTAACAAGAGGGAATACAAGTCCTCTCAGAGCATTTACGAAAAATGTTATTTCAAAACACGCGCCATTCGGAAGCTGCGATTGCCTGTCCGTCCGCCTTTCTTTCGCGAAAGCCTGCGGGAGCACACTCGGGAAAATGCGACCGAGGAAACGGCTCCTAGGCTGCCGCGGGGCTGCAGGGGAAGGAGGGGGAACAACGGTGGCTTATGGAGGACTGGAGCAATCCCCGCGCGGTGCTCCTTCTACGGCGCAGGCGCAGTGGCGATCTCGGGAAAAGCCTTGACGTATCTCGAAGATATAACACTCGAGTAGCACAAGTTTTTAACAGAAGTAAGTATGACATTGAACGAAGAAACTGTGAGATATCTCTCTACTTAAATGAGCTTTCGCACTAGCGCGCGAAACGCGAACGCATTGCTGTGCAGTGTTGCATTCATAAAAATGTTAATTGTATATAATATGTGTATTCTCTTGTGTTTTAAAGTGAGTTGCAATTACAAAACCATTGCGAAGTATTCAAACCCCTAGTGTATTTTGTAAACGTAAGTATTAGGCTACGTTTCAATGTGTTTTGAGAAACCGAAATCAGAGAGTTCTTTTTCTGTCAACGGTGTTTGTGCAAATAACAATGAATTATGTTGAAATTATGAAACGTAAGAAATCAATGATTTCAATGAAAAAGCCACAGAAAAAAATTGCTGAAAAGAAACAATGGAATGGAATTGTTCGGCATGTTATCAGACGTCATAAGATGATTTGTGTTTAATTGTCATTATTGTTAATGTGTGTCAATGCATGCATATAATGTATGTGTGTGAGAGACAGAGGGAGAGAGAGCGTGTGGGAAAAAGAAGAAAAACGTTGCACACCCTAATGGCATGACCACGAGCCGCCACTAGTTATAATTATTTTTTCTTGGCGCTGTGATTAGAACTACACTCAGCAGCTCTATAATCTTTTATATCCAATGTTTTAATGCACATCTGTCGCATAATTACGTAGTCAATTATTGATTTCTGGTTCTTTGTAGGCTGCACCCAGGTATTTGTGAATATTTTTGTGTTCATACAAACCATTCATAATCTTCATGTCATAGACGTTAAATATCTCAATCCATCTTTTTTCCATTATCATTTACGAAATCTTCTAAAAATGTACCTAGTGCCTTGTCCTTTGTTTTTCTCCCTACTCTAGCGTCCATGTCCGCCTTTATTATTATTATTTCTTTCCTGTTACAGAGTCGAGAAGAGTTGTGAATTCTTTTCAAAGTTGTCTTTCAGATTCTTGTGGAATCATCAGTTGGTCTATAAACGGCAATTATTACCATAGCACATCCATACTATGAAAATCATTTGAAGCACTTTTACTCACTAATACAATCAGTACAGATAAATAAACGGGACGTGTCTGAATGCGCTTTTCCAATTTGCAGCTTTTAATTTTTTTAACTGTCATATTCGATTTCTAAAACGTACGTCACGTAAAATCAATTGTGTTTCTGTGCATCTGTATGAACCGATGTAAGTGAAGTTCTTAGGCGAATCAGTGAACACCAGTTCCAGAATTTCAACCGGCTTAGGTGACTCAGGGCATCAGTTGGTCTCTGTCGTGCCTCTGATCGGGAGATCCCAGGGTTCGAGTCCCGACATTGACAGAATTGTCGACACTAGCTTGATACTAGACCGAATTCAGGAGCTGTCTGGAGGCAAATTTTAGCGGCCGGCTGCTCTGATCGGTAGTTTTCCATGGTTTCTTCTATCAAGACCAGGTGAATCCCTAACAAACGGGCCATGCACCGTGCGCGCTCTCTTTCCTCTTCCTCATTCGATTCTCAACCCATACTTACACAATTACATGCACTACACTATCCACATGTCGGGAACTTAAGAGCTTGTCCCGGATGGGGCGGTGTCTCGCTAGTGGGAGATATTGTTGAGTTGAAAACCCTGCGAGCTGACGTGTAAGTCGGCACCGGATCTCGTTATCCAGCGTAGAGAGATCACAGCCACCTCTCGGGTTGGAAAAATGCACTACACATACGGGACCTATGACCTTAGCCATTAACGCTCCTTGAATCACTAATTAATCACTCAATCGATCCCGAATTTCGCCGTGTGTTTTCCATTAGCTATGGAACATAGTGCTAAGGTCGCACGTCGGGAATTTTAACTCTTTTTTCCTCGCTCTTTCTTACTGTTGTTGAAATTGATGACGAACAATGAGAAAGATCTTGAAGAGATGGAGAAAAGAACTGAAAGAATGTGAAGTAATTTGGCTTGTTCTGAAGTCATTTCCATTAAACACTTGTTAATTTACACAGACCACAATCCAAGTTTCTTGACAGAGGTAGGGACATTCGATGGTGTGAATGCAGCCAATGCTGGTCTTTGTCAGTCGTACTATGTCATATATTGTTCTTTTACTTCTTGAACAGAATAAGAAAGCATATGGTCATAAATAGACCTAGGACCAGGAGGCACTAGAAAGGCCGAAAATGAACAGGCAAATAGGCACTTAAAAACGTAAGTAGTAGTGCTAATATAAACTAGTAGTACTAAAACAGCATGTACTTTCTCGTATTTAGTAATGGTTATGTAATACTATTTTTCTACTCCCTTTGAATAATTCTGTCATTTGAGGGCTGCAACCCGTTGCATAATGATGCTCATTACGATACAGATTTCAATTATGATCCAGGTTCTTGACTAATCACAGAGAAATTTACAAACCAAGTATTGACACTTTATGAATCATTGAGAATCAGTAAATATTTCGTTTGTCTAAAATTGCATTAAATATTATTTACTATGTTTGTCAGTTTTAATTTCTTTTATTATTGGTAATTTTTTAAGTGAAATATTTAAAAATAAATTGAATCGTAATTTCACTTTGATCCTATTTGACTAGTGTAGTGAGTGCTAGAGGGAACATTTGACTGACGTTAAGATCAGAACGCAAGTCATTTTGAGTTATATGTTGCTGCAGTGTGGTTGCCCTTAAAACAGACTAAGTATTTAATTTAAAATGTCTAGTGAATCAGAGGTTGAGTTGGCACCTCCAGAAATAAGAGAAAAAGCGAAAATGGTGACCTCGGAATTATTGCCGCAACTTTTGTACTCAGTCGCAGGCAAACTGGTAAACCAAAGCCATCTGCAGCAGGTAGGGTAGTTGCCCGCTAGATGGCCTTGGCTGAATCCTGAATGTCAACTGCCACGAAATGATCTCATGTAAAAGTATAGCTTATATAAAAGTTATAATAAGTCCACGAAAAAGTACCATATGAAACTCAATATAATGGGTGTTAATACACTCGTGTGAAATGTATCCATCATTACATCGTTTCATAATGCACTTTTGTACCACAATTTCTCTCAGAATTAACACATCTGTCATCATTTTTTGTTAAACCTATTTGATATCGTTGAACATTTGGTGTGAAAATAAAATAGTTTCAAACACTAGAAGTTTTATTGAAAACTTTAAATGAAAATATATTTCTGACATTGACTTCATTGTATAAGGTATGCAGTGTGTTCACGAACATATCCGAGGAGTTTTTCAGCCTTACAATATTCTGCGTAAGCAGTATGCGAGAAAGTAAAATAATTAAAAGGTAATAAATAATACGATACTGATAGCGTTAGGAAACAAATGCAAATGGATAGAAAATATATAATAGTAATTATTAAACACTATATTATTGTAATATTCTCCAAATATATAAAAATATTAGTTTATATTAACCCGAACGAAAGGCAGTCGTCATTATCGCCCTTTGTTATCACTGCGGCGTTACAACAATGGCTTACAAGAAACAATGATAACTAATTCGTTTGGGATAATAATTAATACATAATTATAATAAATAATATTCATAATAAAATGAAATGTGAAATAATATACAAATTCTAACTTACATAGCATCCAACTGCGTAGCATCACAATTCATTTTACGTTCACAAAGCGCAGTAAATTGGGAGCGGGCGACTTATGTTTGGCGCCAAATCACACAAAAAACACTCATATTTTCAAAAAATTCAACATGACCGTATTTGAAGATCTGTTTTAATGAACACATTTCATTAAGAAAAAAACTGTATCTTCATAATTGTAGTTGTAGGAAGAGGCCAAAAAAGTTTTGATTTTTTTCAATTTTAAAAAAAATCAGGGGATACAACCAACATGAGACCTGCACCATTTTCTTAAACGTCCTTCAGACTATCCAACAACAAAATTTCATCAAAAACCATTTTTATTTTAAAAATGTTCTAGGGGCTTAATGTAAAGTAAATATTAAAATATCGATTTCAAATTCAAGGGGCCGCCTCATCAGCCAGATCGATAGAGCAACACCAATTTTGGAGAAAATCGGCTGAACGGCATAGCCGCTACTGTTGTTGAAAGACAGAAGGACGGACGTACATACGTTTTGCCGTCAATCGATTTTTCGGTATCAAGGACCCACAAAACTTGGATCCTGGCTACACCACGTGTTAGAGGATTTTGTTCTAAATTTAGCATATTCATCTATCCATTTTTTGTTACCAGGGCCCTATAATAATAATAATAATAATAATAATATAATAATAATAATAATAATAATAATAATAATAATAATAATAATAAAGGGCGAATTTTCTGGCGAAAATTCTTCGTTTTTTCGCGCAGCGTTACGTATCTTTCTCTCTACTGCGGTAGCGAGAAAGTAAAAATAGGTAGATAAATAGGCATTATATTTAACAATAGGCACAAAAACCTCATTACTATACAAATGAAAATATTTAATATTCAAAATTAGACAATACAAACATAAGTGACTAACATAATTATCAATAAACAAATATAATATAAAATCAGCAATGTTTAAATATTTTTTAATCACAACACAAATTCTCATTATAGTTCACGAGTGATAGTGCACAATTAAGAAGCTTCTAATAGTGAAAAAGTTCCTCTCATTCAAAATTACTTTTTAACAAGAGATTATCTTCTTGACCTCGCTCGAAGTTGCAGGGTCATATATCTTCGAAGCTTTAGTGTGTCAGAAAGAACAGATGATATTTTGGTATGTACCAGAGTTCGAAAACAATTCAAAATTATTATTAAAGAAAACGCCGCCCATCTTGTGTAATTCAACGTTCCAGAAGCGAAAGATGCCGGGACCGCTAACCTTGAAGACAGTGTGTTCTCGGTAAGGAACAGATATCTCATTAATGGTAACGAAAATCGGAAAGACAAAAACAATTTCCGGTTCTCTGGAATGCTTGACGGGCTTTGGCGAAGTATATAAGCGTATTTTTCATGGTGTCAAATTCGCATACATCTCCAAGCGGTGTTTCTGCTCGCAGCGTCAATTACAAGAACACACTGGTCATAGAGATTCACGATCGGAGGATACCCTGGCAGATTTTACTCGGTATTTATTTATTTATAAAGCCTACAAAATCCCTTTAAGGGCAGAGGCAGCCTGCTTCAGAAGGGTGAAAAGTTGGCTTTTACATTTTCATCAAGTGAAATTGCTTTTACACAAAATTACACAAAATTACTCATAATTACACATTTTTACACAAAATTATTTTTTTCTCTTTTTCTCAAACTCTTTCGTTAATGTCTTTTACTTGTCTCTCGTTTGACCCGATATTTACATAAAGTATATTACAAAAACAAAACAAAATCACACCTAAATGGCACAATTTACACTATTTCCCTCTTTGTCACAAACTCTTCAGTAGATGCCTCCCACTTTTCTCTGTCTCTCGCTTTCATTGATTTCGAGTTTCTAAGCTCGCTCTTAACCCTTCAGTAGTCTTATAATCTAGACGTATTCATTCGCTGTCTACAGCGAGAGTTGACCAACTTTTGGCACGGAATTTTCGGTACCTTTCGTAAAACACCTCAGCTATCGAATGATAGCGAAATATAACTCAAGTGAAAACTGCAGCACTAGCAATAAGCGCCTTAGCTTGGATTTCAATAGTAATCCACGTGACCACTCGCGTATGTTTCTGACCTAAGCTGACAACAAATATCGCTGCAATCGATGCTCCGAATGTTTATTCAAAGTATTACAGTAGAGAAAGGTTGATCAGAAGGGTATTTATAAAGGATCTTGCGTTGTCCTTTATGACACGAGAAATGAAAAGAAAATCGAGAGAAAATATGTAACGGCAGCAAATAAGAACACGCGGAAGACTTCTGCTAGGAATCCGAGAAGATGCCGAGGGGTCAGTGGAGTTGTCGAAGGGCAACGTGGAATGTTATTATCTCTGGAGACGTCAACGAAACGATCACTCGACAGCACCGCGAAAATTGTGTCCAGTGGCTGTGCCACATTAGGAAAATCTGTGATATATTCATCTGATTTTGACATTGAAACACGTTCAGAATATAAGCTCCAGATGTTTAAACAATTTTGTCAAACTGCTTTATTTAATAATCGTAATGCAAACTATAACAAGTGCACAATACATATAAAACACAAGAATTTTCAAAAACAAATATTTTATCAAATGTATTGACTACATTTGTTTAAAGGTATAATACATGCATTTTTGTGTAATATTTCATAGAATTGGTAATATTGTTACGATTCGAGGTGGTGAATTAAAAGTCTGGTATTATTTTAACAAAAACGTTATTTTTTTCTTTCTTAACACAATCGCTGAAAACACTTGATTATTTATTTACACTACACTTTTCTTGATTATTTATTTATACTGTTCACTTCTCTTACACACTCGCACAGTCCTAAGCACTGACCACAGTTCACTGCACTGACCACAGTTCGATGCACTGGTCACAGTCCACTGCACTAACCACAGTTCGATGCACTAACCACAGTACGATGTACTGACCACGGTTCACGTCACTGAGCACAATCACTGCACTGCTATTCACTGCGATGCACACTCTTCTCAGTTCAGCTTCCACTGCGGACTTAAGACTGACTCGCGGTCGCCGGCCGCCGCGTATTTATACTCGGCGAGTGCGGTCGAGAACTTTCCGGACCCCGCGAACGTTCTGGAATAATCTACTGCAGGAACCGCCGGCAGATGACGCAACTCGCGCTCACAGGCAGTTCGTGGTGGCGCCGGCATATGATGCAATCCGTGCGTACAGGTAGTTCGTGGTGGTGCCGGCCGGTGACGCAATATTCGTTACAATATGTCTAAGTTCTAATAAACTATTTAGTGTTTTGTAAATATGTCAGTATTTTAGATGCCATTACTCGTCCATATTTGAACCAAAAGACGCTTTGTTTATAAAATATTGTTAATACGATTTTTTGAAAATGGATTACAATTGTAGTCTACGTGACCACTCGCGTTCCAATTCCAAGCGCGACTACTGAAGAGTTAAATACATCTCTGCATCTTCTGCGCTGCTTACCTGGATTCCGCCAGTCTGTTCTTGGTTCTCATGCAGTTGTTCAGTGAACCCCTGCGTTGTGGTTGCTGCCTCATTATGAGCCCGCACCAAATCCGTATCAATCTTGCTACTTAAATAGCTGCATCCAGAATTCCAATCATGTGCCGTATTTCATTTCGAATTCTGTCTCTCGGGTTGATTCCCAAGATTTTTCTTTGACTCGATATTTACTGGTTTTGTAAAAAATTACTCAGTGATTTTTCAAAAAAATTATTGTAAAAACGAAATATAAAAAATGTAAAAGAAAATGCAGAAAATTCATTAAAGGCACTTATAGGTTCTTAACGCTCAAATAGGCAGTTATCTCTAAAATAGCCATTTATAAACTCCATAAACTCGCAAAAGTAATTTCTTGTGACAACATACATGATGGGGTAAGTTGTATAAAGTTACATTCAAAGCAATAAAAGAGGCAAATAGGACATTATCCGGGCTTAGGCCGTGAAATGGTTGTGCAGTGCTGGTTTTGAAAGGAGAATACTTCCCAACATCCAGTGATTTTAAAATGTGTTATTTGGGTGCCTGTGATGTCTCTATTGATTTCACAAATTTCTGCCCGTCATCTCTTTTAATTTGCCTTGTTAATCTTTTTGGTTTTGCTCTACATCTCTTATACTCTATGCAATCTTTTGTAGTGTGTGACTGCAGATATTTTTAATATGGTTTCCTCTTCCTCGTGATCATATCCTGAAAATCTTTATCCCAGGTCCTTAACCATTTGTGTTTTGACTTTTGGTATCCTAAAGTTTCTTCAGCTGATTCTTTGATTACTTGTTTTATAATTGTCCAAAATCCTTCCACGTTCTGTCTCTATTCCTTGTAGCTTCTCTTTAAGTCAGCATTTGTACAAATATCTGATGCTGTCTTCTTATAATAAGTTCTTCAGCTTTGATGTTGCTTTAATTGTCTTTTTCTTTTTAATTTCTTGTGCGTTGAATTTTAGTTTAGTTTCCACTAGGCAGTGGTCTGTGTCCAATTCGCTTCCTTTGAAAACGTTTGGGTTGTTCACTTTATCAAATATTTCCTCATTCACTACGATATAGTTTTTTATGTATTCTGTCCCTCTTGCTTCCCATGTGATTTTGTTTTTCTTCATGCTTGAAATAAAAATTGGTTATTCTCTAGTTGTTGCATCCTTAGAAGTCAATAAGTAATATGCCGTTATTGTTAATTGTTGTTTCTCCTTCTGTGATTTTATCTATTTCTTCGCCATCAATCCGAGCATTAAGATCCCCAGGTATTATGAGGTTTCCTTTCACATCTCTTCACTGTTGCTCATAGGTCATTATAGAATGTGGTTGATTCTTCCTCATTCCCTTCTACTTATGCATACACTACTATAATGTTCATTTTCCTTTTCATGTTGAGCTTTGTTGTTATTATTATTATTATTATTATTATTATTATTATTATTATTATTATTATTCGTGGATATGTGAATTGATAACCTTCAACATTGTATTTCCATTTGTTTGATATCACTATTGCTATACCTCCTGCAGCTCTTTCATCTTGTGTAATCCCCGAACCAATTAAAATGTGATCCCTCAATTCTTTGATCCCATTGCTTTCTTTTTATTTTAAAAAATAATCAGTAGCGTAATGTGATCATTTTTCCTGGTAGGCTCCAAAGCAGATTAACGTATTATTTAACACTCCCCATCTGTCTTTTATAAAGGTAAATTTGGTGTTGGTCTTTTAGTCTTAACTTCTAGTTTCCTCTCATAACTTAAATTACTAAAGAATGTTGGGGATTGTAACTAAGGGTCTATGAGATAGTCTTCTGGTAAAGTCATATTTCCTACGGTAAACAATAACACTTGTATCTATTGATCAGCCATTGACCTGAACTAAACGCGATGGAACTAACATTAATTTCTCACCTGTCAGATACAAAGAAGTGAAATCTTGACTTTTTGAGCTAGCTCGTTTCATTATAATATATAAGGTCGTCCCACAATAATATAGAATAAGCACAATATTTCAGTGAGTTCGTCAGTACTGCAAGAACTCAACTTAGGTCTTATTCTTTGACCGTGCGTGCAGATGTCGCACACAGGGGTGCGCGGGTGGCGAGCGGTCAGCATATGCAACATATGGGCACCATACCAGCGAGTGAGTGTCTTGGCGTGAGAGGACCCGCCGCTGGCTCCGACTTATCTCGAGGATGGCCGAAAGGCCCTTTTAGGCGGGCCTTCGGGGGACCCAAGCAGCCCGTATGAACAGAATATCTGCGTCTGCGGACACACGTTTTGCGCATGCGTTGAAGGCTCCGAAAGGCCAGAGCCATCGTTCTCTCTCGCGTAAGTTCGCAATTGAGCGGGAAGTACAAGCAATTGCTCATTCGAAAATTATCAATAAATATATTATAAAGTAATTTTTTAGAATGAAAAGCATTTTTTGCTTTTCATAAAATATTTGGGTAGGATCCGCCTTAAAGCCAAATAGGAAGCTACGCCCCTGGAAATGTTAATTCTAAACTTCTTTGAGTTCTAGTTTGTTTTCTTTGTACATCAACCCTCTTATATTTCATGTCGCAGCTTTCACTATTTGGTCATTTGCTTTTTCTCTGGGAAATTATTCCAGTTGATCTCAGGTTTGTGAATGGGGGAACTTGATACCTCCGTGGTGTCTTTGTAAATTTCGAAAGACACGTTTCAGAATGCCTTATGGCCAGAAGGTTTCTTCTTCTTCCGCTTTTGAGGCTTCATCAATTGGTAAACCTACTTTGAATGCTTTGTTGTATCCTAGTGTATTAGTTGCTCCTCTATGATTTTCCTTCATTCCCTTTCTTTCTAGATAGTTTAGTTTGCTCTGATTCGGCGTTGCCTGAGTTTTCCCACGAAAACCTTGTTCCTGCCATTAGGTCTCCTATCTCCTTATTGGAGCCTATTATTACATCCTTACTAGTTCTGCTTTTTTTGCCTGATGATCGATAAATTCTGATCTGATTTGTTCATTCGAGTTTCGCCGTTATGTATCTCATGTGTATTCTCTTGTTGTATTTTACTATTGTTTCTGAAGCTTGTTGATGTCCATTCTGTAGTCGTGTCTTTCTCTCCATTCGTTTCTTGTCTCTGATCTATTTCTACCTGGACTGCTTGAAGTTCTTTTTGGTTTTTGCTATCTTCATTTCTATCGTCCTTCTGTTCGTTGCTTGATAATTCTGGTTACTTTAACTGTTGCTGTAGGTGGGTCTGCTCTTGGTGCTCGGGATGCTTCTGGGACCCGTGTATTCTGGGTTTTCTTTTTGTTTGTTTTCCCGCGTATATGCTGTTCTAAATGGTCCCTGTTTGTTTCTTTGTTTCCTTTCTCTTGTCTCATAGCTATTATTTCAATTATTTCCGGGATTTCATGTATGTCATATTGTTGCAGCTCTTGAGGGCTTTTTTCTGTATTCCTTGCGTCTATTCTTTCATTTTTTCCCTGCATGATTAGTTTGTGTAGATGTGCGTCATTTTTGTTAAGTGTCTTGATTACACTTACTCTTTCTCCATCTTTTGTATTAGTGAGTTTCTCTACTAGGCTACTTTCTTGTTTACTTATGTTATTCTTTATTATTTCTTGGCTTATCCAGTGTTTATGTCTATTTTCAGATACGTTAGTGCTTCCTGTATATCCTCTATCTGCTTCTTGTGATCATCTCTTTTTTACATTCTTGTAATATATTTTTACATTCTTGACATAACCATATCAGTTTGCTTGACGCCGTCTGCTGTGTTTTTATGTCACCTTCTGTCACTTTTGCACATTTTGTGTGGAAACTCTTCTTTCATTTTCGCTACATGTGATAGCATTACTCGCTGCTTCGAAACGTTCGATGCCTAGCCCGCATGTCGTCTCCTTAATTTCGTAGTTCGCGTTTCTGTATCTCGCGCGCTGATTTCTTTAGTCAATTCTTTGGCCTCTGCGTTCAGGACTTGCCGGCTGTTTTATCTAATTCCTGCACTCTCAATCCTTTCCTACTAATTTACTCTTTATATCTCCGCGCACACTCCCTGTGTGCTCCTTTTCAGCCTCATTTCCTTCTTTCACTTGTCGAGCTTTTCTGCCTTCTATTTATCACTAAGTACACCTTGGTTATATCCACACGACCACGAAGTCTACAGGCCCCGGGAGAACTCCAGACCTCTTCGTGCACACTTGACCTCAACGGCACCGGAACCGGAAATCCAGATTTCTACATGTAAAGCATACTGCTACCAACATTTTTAGTATCTCGTCCACAAATATACTTCTTTGGCTTTAAATTTAATTTCTATTTTAAAAAACTCCATTACAACTGAGCATTTTGGAAAAAAATTAACACTGTTACAAACTTATTTTGAATAGAAAAAGTCTTTGGGGGGAGTTTATTAATCGGGAATTTTGTACATGAATAATTTGAGAGATGTGCTTGAAAATGGAGAGATGTATTAACACGATTCACTAGAGCTCCAAAAAATGAATCAAGGGAAAAAAGAGAAGCCCACGTCCTTAATCTGCATATGATGCCCTGATTAACCCTCCCCTTAAAATCATTGTGTTACTTAAACAATATTTTTCTCAAATAAAAATAAATGAACGTCAAGATGGTTGATTTGTGTACGCCTATATTGTTTTTTTAAAATTATTGTTGCATCTTTATCGCAACGACCAAGTCACTTTTGGGGCATTGAGCGCACATGGAGTAATCCTTCATTAAATTTTGTCTTGTCTTGTAATGTCGCAGTGAGTTATTATCTTTTATCCGTCCAGCCAGAGGCTCGGCGCTGTTGATAACTGGAGTTCCGAGATGATCATCCATCACCGACCCAGGAATTCATGGTGTCTCAAGTGGCTTAACTTCCGTGACTTCACAGAGCATAGTTAACCAATTCAGCTAAAGATGCCCGTGTTACTTGATGATTCATGGTTATATGAGCAAATCACCTCCAGAGATATCACAGTTTTTTAAGTGAATATTACTTAATGTGATTTTAATTATGTAATAGAATGCTGGGACCCCATTACATTCAGTATTCAATGCGTGGGGGGAAGGAGGAAAATCTTCACAAGCAAACTGTACGAAATTTTATTAAGTATCTCATGGGCCCAAATTTATGATAAGAAGTTAATGTAAGTTTGTTATGAGTGAAGGACCGTATTCCCGTGTTCTTGGCTAACTTGAAATTGGATGAATCCTTGGCAGAAATTTGAATCGTGAAACGGACGTTATTTTAATACTTGTTTCATTTTGCACAAAATTGCACGTTTCGGGAGGTTACTGCATGTTTTAGGTAATGCTACCTGAAAATTGCACATTTTGGGATTTTACTCGACGAATACGCAAGTTTTATTGCAGATCATAATTTAATTGCTCAAAATAATTTTTATTTTATTAACTTGTTAATAAAATAAATTTATTTTATTTGATCAAATAACCCATTCAGTCGTGACCCAGTTGTCTAATTAAAATTTCTTAGTAATTGCAGCAGGAATATGCTGTTACCACGAATTACGATCCAGGCCCTTGGTTGCGGCTGCTGAACCAACGCTTATGTTCGAAGTTAATCTTATCGGATCATGTATCCGTTTTCAACACTAGTCTTCGCTGAACTCACCATAAGACCGCATGCGCGAGTCACATTTTACCTCACGTCCGGGCGCGAAGCTTAGTGGCAAGCTGCAATTGGTTTCAAATTCATTGAATTTCTCGGAACAGACACCCTGCGAAATCGAGAGAGAACAAACGCAGTGTTTTACAGCTTTTAGCTGCGTACACACGTATGGCAGAGGGAGGCTTGGCACACAGAGAAGTGTATAAATGTAGAACGAAGTTGTCCCTGCCTGAAACATGTATTAGTTAATAGGAGATAAAATATTTGCTCGGACAATAATTCGGAAATATACATAATTGCAAATTATAATGAAAACAATTAAGGCCATTTCTTCTGTAGCTTAATTATTTTTGATTTCTGAAGGTATATTTGTATTTTTCAAATTTTTATTAACTTTTTGTATTTTTATGCTACTTTTATTTTGTGTGAATAATATTTAAAATGCCAAATATGGTTAGTTTAATCAACATGTACAATCTTAATTATAATAAAACTCTAAAATATTTCATTCACCTTAAATATCATATTCAAAATATAAAATGAATTGACTCGTGGATTAACTGAAGTTGTTAGGCTGCATAATACCGTTTTGATATATTTATTGCCTGTTTTGGTATTTTTACTGCATGTTTTATAGAGTTTTACTGCATGAAAATCCAATCTTTAGTTATGAGTAATTTAATTTTGAAATACCACACTCCAACTTGTATCCACACTAATTATATTATATTGCATTACTTAAAAATTAATTGAAGCAAGCTAACCCTTCATTTCAGAACTTTCATTTAATATGCACAGGTTTGGAAACATTCAGAAGTGCAATAGATTTGTTTTAAGAAATGTTCTTGTGTAAATTGTAAAAAAAAAAAATATGTATGCAAAAATTTACTTTAAAACAGTGTGTAAGAACAAATCATTTTGGTAATAAAATTCAATACAATAATTATGCAAAACAGTAAGTTATTGGATTCCATTCATTCAAATGAAAAGTTTGTTGTAGAATAATGGCAAATTGTTATTTTGTTGTTTAGTAATAAAATTAAATGGCTAACATACTTAATATTTTTGTTTATCAATTTTTTGATGCTTTTTTTTTTTCATTTGAATGTACAGCAGGTAATACCTACTTATTGATTTGAAAAATAATTTTATGAAATTCACTGCAAGTGAAATTAAAATTATTTTTAGTTGTTTTCGGGCATGTCCAGATTTTCGGTTTTCAACTGAGAGTTTTCAGCTGTCCACAAATTGTTCATTATAAAAAACAACCTCATTATCATAATTCCTCCTCGGAATTCACCCTCATTATCAAAAGCAGGTGGATAGACTAGCACAGAGGGTGCATTTGTGACTGGATGATTCTTGCTAATCTCTACAATACCACGTGCTTCAGAAACATGCACTTTCCTGAAAATGTCTGAATATTTCAATCCATCATAAATCAACCCTTGAATAAGCTGTATACCATTCTCACTCTTTTTCATGTACAGCATACAACTTTACATAAGCAATCTCAATGAAGTTGCTGATCAAGCTTTCCTGAACAAGACTTTGTTACAGAATTAAGTCTGGTCCAATTTAAATCACTAACTTGGGTGAAAGGAAAGGAGCACTGTTTGCACACTTCAATGCAACTAGAATAAAATGAGCACACATACTTCCTTAAACTTGAAAGTCATAGGCCAACTACTTGAGTTTCCGTGTGAGGCAGTGCAACAATGTACCTGACAACCCATTTCTGTTAATATTAGCAGTTACACATACAATCGTTTTCCTTACAATGATCAAAATACATTGGGAGTTAGAAATTTAATCGACAAAAGCATGAAGGACGTTTCTGACTTTTTTATATGCCACATCATTTGGCAAGACACTCCTTAAAAACAAACCAAGTATTGTACAGCAAAAAACAGTATGTACAGTAAAATAATAGTAACTAATAGCTCTCCACTAATTTTCATGAAAATTTTTTATTGCAGTCTTTGTATGTGATATAAATAAAATTTAACATGTAATGGAATTGTTACTTTCATACAAAACGGTTTAAAATATCTAAATGCCAGTTCTTCACCCACTTTTAATAATTGGTATATAATAAATTTCATACATACATTAACCATTGCAATATTATGCTTCTTAGAGCATACAATTCCATATTTCTTGTTCTCAGCATTCAGAAAGGATTGTAATTGGTAATTCTTGACATGACAAAGAAAACTTTTCCCTGAATAATGTGATAAAAGTTTTCAAATCTTTTAACTTGAATAGAAGCAAAATTAATAGTATATAATAATGACTGAATGTAAATGAGAACAAGTTTGCATTTGATTTCCCCTTGCATCTAGATTTCAACCTAAAAGCGATGGTTTTCTGGTTGTGATTTATTAAAACAAATAGTATAAGATTCAACAAAACAAGGGCTTTTTTCATGTATACCAAAGAATATCTTCAATTGTATATTAATTTTATTACATCATATTCACTCTCTTGATCAAGACAGTACTTAATAAACTGAAATCTTGCTTGATGATACACACAATGGTAGCAAAGTGAAAATTTTGAAGTTATAAAATAGTAACACATTTACTTTAACACCATTGTGAAAGAATACAAATAATTATATCATCACTCAGAATTTCTTCAATATGAGTATTTCTCCTTCATTAGGTATATTTTTATGAAAGGCTTACATTAGAGAACTGACTAGCACCATTCCCTTCACCTTCATATTTGAGATCTACTCTTTCCATTCCAAATAATATTGGCCATCTTCAGTTAAAATCATACAGCACATATGATGAATCAGTACTACTTGAAGTCTGAGTACTGTCATTGAAAGTGAACTCGCTTTGAAACAATTCCAAGGTTACAATGGAAACCCGGCCAAAACCATTTATTGTACAGGGTTTTTAAATATTACCCAGCTAGTAAATTGCAACATTCAAAATACCATGTTCCCTTTTAGCAACCAATATTATTCTCACAAGTGTGTTTTATAAACAGAGTGATGTTATAGGCATGTTTGATGTTCATGGGAAAACAAATTGAGATAAATGCAAATACCCCATAAAATATGAAACAAAAAGCCAGTAAAATATGAAACTATATAATTACTACAGTAGTACACTTAAAAAACATAGTTTTGAGATGCATGTTTAAGTTAATCAGAGATGAATTGTTATTTCTGTTACTTTAGACAAACCAATACAAATTTAATTCCTGGAAAGTACTATATTTTATCAACTAGCTTTTCTTGCTCACTGAAACTTGTGGAACTCATTCATAACAGCACATTTTCTTTTATCCAACTAATACACAAAGGCATTTTAAATAAACAATTTGTAAAACTTACCCACTAGTAGTTTTGGCTGAATTGCACTTGTAAGTTTCAATAAATTAACCTAGTAGTAACATGAAAATTCAGTCAATGAAGCACCTATCAATATCCATTGGTTCTTTAACCTCCATGGACTCAGGTTGCTTTTCTACACTGTTCAAAACAGCTAAGCAATGTAAAAAAAAGTTTTAAATGCATGCTCGAGTCACACTTCAATAAGGACAATTATTTCATGCCATCAAATATACAATTCAGTTTTAAATTATTATTTCTTTTCATTGGAGTGAAATTAAAACTCAGTTCGTGTGTTATTACCAGTGTATAATTATCCATGCATATTTTCTTGAACCTTCATTTTCTTAGATGCAAGAGGAGTTGTGAATGTTGGATATTTTGATGATAGGACTATTGTATCAAATTTTTGGCACCTTTTTGGTGCCAAATAGTTTCTATTCACAGGAGCAAACATTTATGCTTATGATTTTGTCAACATCACTCATGGCTTTCTTTTATTATTCTAAATTCCAGTAATGTTGGTAAAGGTGTAGGGGACGAATCCCAGGGCTCAAGAAAACTTGCACGAATTTCATCATTTTTTATCACATATAAGCTCATATCACTTTTGAAGCCTAGGTTAAACTACAAGTTAACCTGACCTCCATAGAGACCCTTGTTTTAACAAATCTCAATTGTTTTTGTTTAAAAACAGTTTAGTATCTCCAATTTATCAGTAATAAATTGGTAAAACCATTAATCTCTTATTGCCAATTAATGATTCAGTTTTATCTGAATATCCTTGTGTGGCAAATTTTTGTCTATTTACACACTCAAAAGTGGTGGAGTTTCTCTGTAGATTTCATTTACATAACTGCAACTTGTACATATTAAAGTCAGACCAAACTTGAGTGTCATAGCCGCCCATACAGATGCAATCAGGGCTGAATCTGACATAGGGAGGACAGCTGAAACATTAAATAGTAGAACCAATTACATTTTTGGAAGTTCTATCATCATACACACATGCACTTGCATACAATCCTAAATGAAAGACTAAAAGCATTTCCATAACATGTCGTATGGATTAACAAAGGAGTATAGGTTTGCGCATTTTCTTCAACAGAAAATGTTTGTTCAAATATGGATGTAAATACTCAAGTCTATTGTTGTGCCCTTGACTTAGCCATCAATCATCCTAATTTGCAACGATGATTGTTAGAAGTGCCTTAAAAATTTGTTAAAACACTACTACATGTCTGTTGAATTCTATATTTCTTCAAAATTCTATATTTCTTCATTTCTTCAAATTTAATTAAATGTAACAGGAAATTAACAGTATCACCAGTGTGAGGTTTCCACACTTTTTTAAACTTTCAAGAACATCAAACAAAATATATCTCATTTTGTTTTATATGAATAATTATTAAATATCTGTACAAGTAATTATTTTATTCATTTTTGTAATTGTTATTTAATTTTTCTGTAGGTAAAAATTCAGGTTGTGGAACTTAAGGAGATGATAAATTTCTTTTACAAATTAAATAATGCTACAAAATGACCTTATGGCCCCAAGAAAATGGAAGCCTGTAAGATGTAGCCATCATATCAATGCACATACCACTAATAAGTCTTTGATTATATAGTGGTCTTAAGTGAGAGTTATTTCAGGTGAAAGAAATTATCTTAACTTCTGTAAATCATTGACTTTTCCAAATAATATCCTGTTGCCAAGTGGATGATATTTGGAGCATTTTATGTTATCAGATGTGGAGACTTGGAAGGACCCCTTTATGTATATGCATGAGAGTGTGGCGTACTTTGATACAATCGCATTAATTCAGGAGTTCCCGAAGGGGGGTTGGTATCAATTTTGATGGGGATGATTAAGGGGTCAGTTGGGGGTCTGTAGCCCAGGGGAGGACTTATACACATTGCCACCCTGGGCTCTATTAATTTTGCTGCCCCCTTGAAAATTTATATTTTTTATAAAAAAAAGAGATTACGATTTGTGTGATACTGATACCCCTATAACGATTGAGAATAATTATTCTCTATATATATTTTACATAATAAAAAATGTGCATTATGGCTAATGCCATTTCTTTTGAAGCAGAAACTAATACCAAAACTGATTTCTCACTATTTCATAAATGGGATAGGTCTAAGAAAAAAAAAAGATAGAATATGGATTAATTTCAGTTTTGTTTCAAATGAACATGACATTAAAATTCAAATATTATAATTTTTGGAAAATTTGTCACCCCTCAAAACAAGCCGCCCGGAACTATAGCTCATTCAGCCCATATGTAAATCTGCCCCTTCTGTAGCCGAATATGATTTGGTTATTGATAAATATAATCAAGATCTCATTAATTACAAAATATATTAAATGAACTTCATAATTAATGGTTTCCTGATATAGAGCTTCTTTATTGCACATAGAGGCCCCGTTTTGATTTTCTGCATACGAGACTGTGGCTGCACAACTGTTCAGGATGTTTAGAAAACTCAACAAATTATAACCATATATTGACAACAATAATTTATCAAGGAAGAAAATACTCCCTGCAATATGCACTGAAGAAATGTTATGACCATGTAAAAACACTCGACATTTTGAAACCAATGCACTACATTAAAAACTCTGCTACTCAGAAGCAGACAGATCTTTGATTATTGTAAATCTAGATATTTATCAAAGTATTGATGTGCAAAATTGTTATCGAAGATATTTAAGTGTAATTCTTCATGTTATAATTATGTACGATATGCTATAGAGAATAATGAAAGGGGTCGATGGAGCCTGCAATTCTTTGGCTGAACAAAAAAAGGATGGGAATCCCTGCTTTAATCATCCATGCTTCACAACTAATATGTATCACCATGTTAATGTACAATACTTTTGTTTGCTTTCCTAAAACACTAATATATATTATCTGTAAGGTTAGTGCATTACATCATTTTCTGTAATGCTTCCTTCTATTTATATACCTTTGATGTGAAGGTGTGTGAATAAGCAAATAACTCGTTAAAATGAAATGTATAAAGAAAAGAAAAAGAAAAGAAAGATAGAAGTTTATTATTTTAAAACAAAACGTATACCTACACAAATACTATAGCTGATTTATACAATACATATATACGATATAACATATCGTATATATGTTCATAATATGTAAATATATGCTTTAACATAAATTATGTTATTCGCTTACTCACATAAGGAGATTCCCTGGATGAATCAAGTACATTTGCATGAATAAGCAGATAATTTGACTATCCTACGATTTTTCAACTAATTCTCTAGAAAGAATAAACAGACACTCAACTTTCTTGATGTTAATAAAAGATCTCAATCTAAAAATGATCTCAAATCATTGTTACAGTTGGACATACGTGTTTAATTATTGTATACAATTTTATAAAATTTATATGCTGTTTGTAAATACACATGCCTATTACTCAGCTACCAGAAGGAATTTAAATTATCTGAGAATTCTTAAAAGTAGATAATCATTAGGAGAATTCAATAGCATACTTACAAAATTTTCATCAAAAAACTGACTTACCAGCTTTTTCACCAGTGTCATAAATATATTTCAACATTTCATGGAGGTCAAAGAATAAAATAAAGAAAATGCCATATTTATCATCGCTACAAGGACTCTGCAATTGCAAAAGGATCAGATGTTGGGAGAAGCAAAAGGTTTCTTTGAAGAGTAATTGGAAAATTTTCCATCTTAAAGTTCATGAGAATCCAAAAATCCAAGGAAAATCTAATTATGCTCCCAAATGAGGAGGCACCTGTTTTGGGACTATTATCAAAAACAGTATTTTTGCATGCTGTTTATTTTTTAACTTTAATAATATAACACTAATTGTCGATCAAAGCAAAGACAATTTCAACACATTAAAAATATACAACACTGTTAACTTTCAACATTCACCAATGGGTAGAATTTCTGTGACAAGAGAGACAAAGACATTATTGAACTTATTTGTTGTTGTCATCATGGTCTCTACAGTTAAAAAAGAAAAATTCAATTACACAACTCAAAGTCAAAATATTTCAATCAAGTAAAATCATCATGTCTTTGAAATGAAAGATAGAAAAATGTGTGCATCATGAGACTGACAATGATCCTGCTAACAGAAGCAAGACTGATTCAAAAAATGTAATTGGGTTTGACTGTATATAAAAAGTAATGAACAACACAGAAGATACCAGTTAAAAAGCTATATTGGGCATATTTTAGACAAGGGGTGTCCAACTTGCAAGGCCTCAAGGGCCATAACTAAAACATTTAGCAGGGTTGTGAGGCATATTTTCATTACTTCAGCGATCCACATGTGTCCCCGTATTGCTGATCTTGGCAGTTTGTCCTGCTGCTCTGAAATGGGAGGAGGTCAATGGAACCATACATGATATCAGGCTGTTCCAAGCATAATGTAGTGAAACACATTTTTGATTTTCTGAATTTACTACAAAAAATCCTTAAAACTAAACTTAATAATTTTTACATTAAGGGGGCATTTCTCTCGACAAGGTGCATGCGCTAGACACACAATGTCTCTTGGCATGGATGCAAGGGACTTTCTTATTTGAATAATAACCTTTCGAGAGCCACAATAAATGGCACCATGGGTCTAATGTGGACGATGGGCCGCCAGTTGGACAACCCTATTTTAGACAGGAGGCAACATTACAATGTGTGTACACTACTTCAGTCCCTACCATACAAAGAACAGATGCTCCAAAATTACATATATTGAGAACTGCACGAGTTATTTCTTTTGTCCAAAAACATTTTAAGAGTAGGCATTTTGACCCATTTAAAAGAGTTTAAAAAAATGAATTTTTATTTATTTATTTAGTCAAAAACTGTATGTGACGTATGGGGGAGAAAATCATCTGCGCACGCTTTCTTGAGTTTCAGAATCCCTTCCCAACAATTTAACTATTAAAGGATATCTGCTGGATGAAGGATATCTGCTGGAACAAGATTTAATCTGAATTCAATCCAATGAATTTCATCTTCCTTTTCAAAAGTGACCATTAATAAGTTAAAAATTTGTTTTTGAGGCCTTTTTTGTGGGCCTTGAATTATGATCCTTACACGAAAATCTTAAAAAGAGGCCTTTCAGAACTTGCTTTACACTTCAGGGGATTTCTCTCTTCTGAGTATTTTCCTCTCTCCAGCACAGATGGGAAGATGTGCTAATCCTAAATTATAGGTAAAATTAAATTGATTATTTGATACTCTGTGCAGTTTCATTAAGCAGGTTTAAATATGCCTTTTTGGTTATAAATGTGTAGTGCTTTAGAGGGTTCACTAACAAAGCACACTGTCTAGCTTACACACTGGGAATGCCAAGTTCTGAGTCAGGCTGATTGAAGTTGGGCTGAAGCTATTTTCACACTTAAAATAGTGATTTACAGTGTGGTATGTTTGCATAAGCCTACTAACATAACAATAACAATAATAATAATAATAATAATAATAATAATAATAATAATAATAATAATAAAATAAGTTATTTGATTTGTTTATAAATTTTGTCAAATAGAATCAAGAGACAGATTACCACTATTAAATTAAAACTTTTGTTTCCTATATTTTTATGTATTAAATAGTTTTTGCAGCAAAACTTTAAATGAAAATTTGCAGGTCAATTTGCTTTTTCTGCAGTGCAGCAAGTTGCTGCTACACTGTAGGCTTTGTAAATATTTGGTTCTTGTGTCTGAAATTTTAGTATGAAACAAATCATTAATGATGTATTTTATTTCCAATAAAGAAGTTCGGGGCTAAGAATTGTTCCTGAGACTCAACAGCACAGTACTCTTTTCTTCTTATTTAAGTAAATTTAATACCGTTTTAGAAGAGTAGAACAAATATGAAGGATGTAAATTACAATATATTACATATCTTTTCACAATTCACCAGTTCGATTATAGATTATGAACTTTACTATCTTGCAAATACTGCACATAAAATTCTGATCAAATGGATCTTTATGTCAAATTTGTAATTTGCAGAATTTCTGTAAGTTTTCACAAACCCGTAACTAATATATTCTCTTCAAGTACCTACACTATTTTTTTAATCAATTTCTGAGTCATGTTTGCAGACTAATTTCTAATCTAAATCTCACTTGACATGCACAAAACTACATTTTCATTCAATCTGCTTTTGGCAAATTATTTGTAATAATTTAACACTATAATTTCATGCCATAAAATTCAATTGTGACAAACCAAACACACGAGACATTCTGACACATTACAGAAGAAAATTGAATTATTTTTACAGGAGAAAGTAAGAAGGAAGACAGGTGCAATATGAGGTGGAGAAAGAAGACAGTAACTGAGAGGCAGAATGAGAAATACTCCAAAGAAAGAAGTACACAAATATGTCATGAACAATTATTTCAAGTGGTCTTTAGTAGGCTAATTCATTAAAAAAGTGTAACGACCTGAAATTTTCAATTTCTATTTCAGACGTTCAGAAAAACAACGTTAAAAGAATAAACAAATGACAAGTCACCAACATTATATACTACTAATAATGTGTATTATCAAAAAATATATTTTTTCCTTATTTTTTTTTCTTTCCCTAATAATTATAGTGATTAGACAAATATGCAATTGCCCCATTAATCTTATTGCCACTGTCAATGTTTGCAATTATTTAGGAGTTCATTATTATGGTAGTAATTGCATTATAGTGTTGATGGAAAAAAAAATTGGGGTGCTATTTGTGATTGTAAACAGATATTAGTGAGAAATAAGATGGGTAGCAAGAACATCTTTGGAGTTAATACAAGTTTGTGTAAATTTAAGTTCACGGTGAATACTAACGTATTTGGTAGTACACAGCCACAAAAATATACCACACAAAACCAGCTGCTCCAGCAAGTGAAACCAAAACTCCCAACAATGTCATTCCTTGTAAAGTTTCCACATTATGCCATGTTTCCAGCAAGTCACGGAAGTGTAAATATGTTAAATGAAAACAAACTGCAGCAAACATTCCTGAAACACATTAGAGGAAAAGTAGATCTTCAAAAGCAGGATAATAAATATAGGGCTTAAAGTTTTGAGTTAAAATGTGTGTAACTGAAACCATCTGACATATCTAAGACTTTAAACTTTGTTCGTTATTACATCCTCCTCATAATATTTTTCAAAAATTTTAAGATGACAATTGCAGAGTTGCAATATGTACATATCACAACTGGTTACACTTAACATTCAATTAGGAAATTAATTAAATAATAAAAAATAAATGTAGTGTCTGTTTCTAAATGAAAAGTTGGTTTGAGAAACAATATATTAATTGGTTTGAGTTATACAGATGGGGAGAATTATTAATACAATATCCTGAAGAGATGATATCGTCAATGACAGGATGCACAATACACCCATTGTCTCATTTTTAAAGTTACATTTCTAATGTATTGGTTAGAAACACATCCCTCGAACGAGTAACAATTCAAATTGTCAAAAATCCTTTCCTATACACACCTGTAAATAATGCCCAGACACCAGCAGCATGATTGCCCCAAACAATGAAAAATAAAATAAACATAGCTATTCCTACAATTGTCCCTATTGCACTAGTTATTAATCGCCACCACTCACAACACCCGTGTCCCATTTTAATGTGTTTTAAAGACAATACAATGACAAATTGAATTCAATTCAAACACCGTTCACTGTCTATGCTCGAAATCGTGCCAAACCAAATCCCTGCATTCGTCGCGCCTCTTTCAAGTGCGTCGCGGTGCGTTGTCACGTAGCTCAGCTGAGCAACTGAGCACTACTAGAACTCATTTGTTCTGACAGCTGGTGCGGAGATTAATCTAGCATTCCCGTGACGCGTAGATTAGTGAATCCCAGCGAACCTTCTCCGCATGCTCTTCTTTTTTGGAAGATGCTTGCTCAATAACGCCGAAGTTTTAACGAAGAAAAAATAACATAACCTTCATATCACAGTGTTGAATTCAGGGGGTGTCCCGGGGGAGAAATTTCCTTCCGGAAATTGAAATTTCCCCCTCGAAAGTTTCATATAAATTTTAAATATTAAATTTATGCACGATAATGGATATAGAAATTATTGAACTAGTAAATTCTCGTCTGTATCACGTTTATTTTAAATGCATATACTGCCCTTACCGGTGTTGGAGAACAATTTCAAAACATTGTTTTTTTATTGATACAATTTTGATAATTTAAAGATTTAAGATTTCCCCCCAACGAACTTAACATTCCCTCAAAGGAAAGTATATTTACCGCTGCTCATGAACCTTCTTAGCAATTTGTTATTAATAAATATAATGTCATGTATCATGATGCAAGCCCTCCAATAATTTGCAAATATGCTGTCACATACTATTCGAAGAACTATTCGTAATAATCGGATTAATACGAATAAATCGTAATAATACTTAACATTGATATAAGATTATAATTACCTTTTTATTAAAATATTGAATAAAAAGAAACGTACTGTATAATGTAATAAACAATCACAATGAATTCGTGTCTTTTTCATCAAAGTTACATTTTTCAATGCAGTAATTAATTTTGTAGTCATAAGCGACATACAAACATGTTAAATATTTTTCGATTTTTGAACCATCCGCCATATTTCGCTTTAGATGTTGGCAACAATGCGGAAACATTTCTCATGTTTGAGATTGTACACGAGGCTCTGGCATACACTCTTCAATCTTGTTAGCGCTCAATTCGAAAATGAATTTAGAGTAATTGTAGAAAAAAATGTTGAAATATGACGTTAAGTTTACGTGAAAGTATTTAGCTTTAGGACGATCCATAAAATACGTTCTCAATAATGTGTAATTTGACACCGTTTTGCAGTGAAATATTCAGTAGATATTTTTGTACTCTCCGACAATGATGCCGTAAACGGGTGGCGGATTTCAAAAGTCAGCGAGCATTCAGTATTAGGCCCGCAATAGACTACAAGGAGTCAGTCAGCGAGCGAGTTTTCTCGGACACATTTCTACTCCTTCATTTGTTATATGACATTTAGGCATTTGAATAAAGTTATAATATTTAGCAGTAAAAGATGTCATAAACGGCCAGTTAAAAGAAATACTTGATTTTTTCAATAAACAGAAATAAACTTGTATGGAAAATATTCATATTTGTAGTATGCAAGTGTAGTGTCATAGTGAGCAATATAGAAATAAAAATTTGAAACAGGAAACTTGAAGTGATATTTTGAAAGAATTGAATTAATTCATTATTTTTCTTCATTCTTATTGATTATTCATGAATGAATTTATTAATTGTGAATTTTATTATGAATTATCTGATCATTCACCATTTATTCATAAATCAACCAACAAATATAGCAAAACAGAGGGGGGTAGCAATTACGTAGCTCATGAAAATTTGCCATTCCCCTATCGTCACATTCACTTTTCACATTGGGTTAAATGCATTAATGTATTTCAGTTTAGGCAATTCGAACTCGTTGAGCAGATGAATTATGATTATGCTAACAAAACAAGGATTTTACGAGCTAAAATTACATCAGAGCATTTAATAAAATAAAAATTGGGACTCACAGCTGATCTCATAGCTTACTCTGCTGCCAAGACTCGGCTTGTGGCACATAAAGGCATTTCGATACATCGAATGACCTATTTCTAGTGTGTGGACGCAGCCTCGCAGCTCCAAACATTACCTCCGTCAAGGTGGCACCCCCACTTTGTGGAAATTCAAAAACAACTAGCCTATAATTTTGTACTAATTATGTACTAATTTTGTACCAAAATTAAAAATTTTGTACTAAACTATAAACCGCTAAAAACGGCATTCAAAAGTGGGGGTGCCAGCTTGACGTCAAGCTGGCACCCCCACTTTTCACAAATGAAAAATCAACTAACCCATAATTATCTACTAATTATGTACTAATTTTGTACCACAATAAATAATTTTGTACTCGATTATAAACAATTAAAAAACCGGTTTGAGAAACCTTCTATTAGCGTACATTTTAGATTTTTTTAAACCCATTTCAAATCAGATCTCAAAGTTGAAAGTTCTACTATAGTTAGGTACTTCAGTAAGCTTTCCCGTGTGACAATTTCAAACTTTTATCTGGTCCCCCAACAGAGATATTAAAGGCAAAAAAACGGAAATATTGCGTGCAGCTTAAAAGAAAAGTGTCCGCCATGACACTTTCCTTTATCAAAAACTCAATATCAAATATCTCATAATTATCTACTAATTATATATTAATTCTTTATCACAATAAGTAATTTTGTACTCGATTATAAACAATTAAAAAACCGGTTTCAAAAACCTTCTCTGGGCATTCATTTCAGATTTTTTTTAAAACCCATTTCAAATTAGATGTCAAAGTTGAAATTAATACTATAGTTTGGTACGCCAGTGATCTTTCTCGGGTACTAATTTCAAATTTTTATCTGGTCCCTCAACAGAGATATTGAAGGCAAAAAACGGGAAATATTGCGTGCAGCTTCAATGAATCGTGTCCGCCATGACACTTCCCTACGACATTAAGTCAAAATTAACTCTCTCATAATCATTTACTAATTATGTACTAATTCTGAACTACAATAAATAATTTTGTACTCGATTATAAACAATTAAAAAACCGGTTTCAAAAACCTTCTCTGGGCGTACATTTCAGATTTTTTTAAAAACCCATTTCAAATTAGATCTCAAAGTTGAAATTAATACTATAGTTTGGTACGCCAGTGATCTTTCTCGGGTACTAATTTCAAATTTTTATCTGGTCCCTCAACAGAGATATTGAAGGCAAAAAACGGGAAATATTGCGTGCAGCTTCAATGAATCGTGTCCGCCATGACACTTCCCTACGACATTAAGTCAAAATTAACTCTCTCATAATCATTTACTAATTATATACTAATTCTGAACTACAAGAAATAATTTTGTACTCGATTATGAACAATTAAAAAACCGGTTTCAAAAACCGTCTTTGCGCGTACATTGCAGATTCAAAAGTGGGGGTGCCAACTTGACGTCAAGCTGGCACCCCCACTTTTCACAAATGAAAAATCAACTAGCCCATAATTATCTACTAATTATGTACTAATTTTGTACCACAATACATAATTTTGTACTCGATTATAAACAATTCAAATATCGGTTTCAAAAACCTTCTTTGCGCGTACATTTCAGATTTTATTAAAACCCCCTATCAAATCAGATCTCAAAGTTGAACGTTCTACTATAGTTAGGTACTCCAGTAATCTTTCACGTGTAATAATTTCCAACTTTTATCTGGACCCCAACACAGATATTAAAGGCAAAAATCCAGAAATATTGCGTGTAGCTTAAAGGAAAAGTGTCCGCCATGGCAGTTTCCTTTATCACAAACTCACTATCAAATATCTCATAATTATCTACAAATTATGTACTCATTCTGTACCACAATAAATAATTTTGTACTCGATAATAAACAATTAAAATGCCGGTTTTAAAAATGTCTTTTTCGTATATATTTACGATTTTTTAAAACCTCATTTTTAATCAGATCTCAAAATATTTGAACAATAAATGGCTCAATTAACTTATCAACTTATTACTATTAATTACTGTATCATAATCCTTACTGTGGTGAAGATTGTACCACAGAAAGTACACTCTTTCACTTGCACATCAAGAAAACAGCCAACAAAAACACATTCATTTGTAAATCCCTATCGAAAAAGGCCAGATCAGGAGAATATCTTGGAATTAAAAACACTTTCACAAAATATCATTCACAAAATAATTAATTTCCGCTCAGCTCCTAAAACGGCCTGAACGATCATTCCGGTGACTGCCCTGACTACACCTATACATGGTTCCGCTTGTAAATCCTTTTGTGTGCCTCCTCAACAATTAAAAAAAAAATTACTTCAGCACAAAATTAGTACATAATTAGTAGATAACTTTTGACTAGTTAATTTTTACTTTCTCGTATACGGAGTAATACACGAAGAATAGAGAAAGTTATGTAATGCTGCGCGAAAAAACTGCGGCACAAAACACAGCACACAATTTTCGGCACAAAAACAATTAATTGCCGGGCCTTGACAACGAAAAAGTGAATAAATCCAGTTGCAAAATTAAGAATAACTAGTGAGAACCCGTCAAAATTTGAGGTGAGATCTGAGATAAATGTAAAATACTGTGCCCAGACTAATGTTTACAATACGTTGCATTGTTTGGATCTTCAGGGTACAACGAACATATTCTGTGATGTGGAGTTCCCAAAATTTTCAACACGTATGGCTCATGACCAGGTGGCAATGTAATATCGACACCAAATTACACAAAAGAAAGAGCACTATTATACTGACGGTTATTATTTTTAAAGTTTTTTGATGTGTCATCATCTCCTATAAGCAACTGTTTGATTCCTTCTGGCATATTGCTCGAAGGTAAACTTATTTTCCCGTTTAAACAACACAGAGTAACGTGGTTTGCAGAATTTCTCTCACATGGGATGTACAAATCATAACAAAACTGACATTTTATAAACAACCCAACAGAAAACGAAATGACCCCAACCGGTAGCGGTAGCTCAGTTCATCAACTGATGTCACTGCAGCGCCTCTAACCGGGAGGTCCTAGGTTCGAGTCCTAACGGCGGCAGGATTTTCAACACTAGCTTTTCAGCTAGATCGAATTCAGCTGCTGTCTGGAGGAGAATTCTAGCGGCCGGCTGCTCTGATCGGTAGTTTTCCGTGGTTTCTCCAATAAACACCAGGCGAATGCCGGAGCAGTACCCTAACAAACGGGCCACGGACCGCGCGCGATCTGTCCTTCCTCTTCCTTGTCCTATCCTCTCCCCTTGCACACACACTTACACTAACATGCACTACACTACCACATATTCCGGGAGACCGGTCGGGAGCTTAGAGCTTGTCCCGACTGAGGCGGTGCCCCGTTGGTGGGAGAGTCCTGGTTAGGGGGAAACCCCACTAGCCGACGGTAGGTCGGCGCCGGATCTCGCCATCCAGCGGGGGAAGTTCACCACCATCTCCCGAGAAAAAACATGCACTACACTAACGGGACTAATGACCGAAGCTGTTGACGCGCCCGGAAATACGAAAAAATCAATCAATCAACGAAATGACCTCACTATCACGACACCTACGCTGACTTTCTCTTTCCCTGCGTCCAGTTAATATACGTTTGCGTCTTTTGGAACAACTTCACTACTTCAGTGCAACCGAGAAAAACTCACTGCCCGAATGTTCTCTACAAAATACACCACAAATGCACATACATGCAAATTGTCAACACCACAATGAAATTATTACACTGAAACAAAACCTTGACGAATTGTAAACAAATCTCAACAATCAACAAGCATCAAGCAGTGCCACCATGAAGCAGCCACTCTTTGGAAAAAAAATGACTATTGATTACTATTAAAGAATGATTTAATTAATTAATTTACACCATAAATGTTGGTGAATCGACACAAAAAATATATTATAACAGATCTAGGAATCACATTCCTTCATTTAAAGGAAAAAATACTACAATCGGTTCAGTAGAAGCTCGAAACGAAGCCATGGCATAGCACCTTATTTTTTTAAATACTAGCTGACCCGGCGAACTCTGTTCCGCCTTAACAGCCGGTCCCATCTTTTTCTCACGTCGCACTCACTGTGAGAAACTGTACTATCCTTGTTGCACTGCGTACGTGCAAAAACGTGCGTTCTCACACAGGAACGCTGTCGAACAGGATAAACAGTATCCTATGTCCATCTCCTGGCTCTAAGCTTCCTGTTCACCAAATCGGTACAGCCGTTCTTGAGTTATAAATAGTGTAACTAACACGACTATATATAGATATAACGGCGAACGAAAGGCGGCTATCATTATCGCCTTCTGTTATCAGTGCGGCGTTACAACAGGCAACAATGACCGGTAACATGCGAAATCACGCGAAAACGTGCAAAATCGTGATTTCTCACACAGGAACACTGTACAACGGGATAAACAGTATCCTATGTCCGTGTCCTGGCTCTAAGCTTCCTGCTCACCAATTTTCAGCCAAATCGGTACAGCCGTTCTTGAGTTATAAATAGTGTAACTAACACGACTTTCTTTTATATATATAGATATAGATAATTTCCCTAACACGTAGAGTAGACAGAATCCCTGTTTTATGAGTCCGTGATGAAAAACCAATTGAAAGGAAAACGTCCGTCCGTCCGTCCGTCCGTCCGTCCGTCCGTCCGTCCGTCCGTCCGTCTGCCCGTCTGTCTGTCTGCCCGTCTGTCTGTACGTCTGTCTGTACGTATGTCCGTATGTCTGTCTGTCCGTATGTGAACACTACTAGTGTGTAAACCACACGTACGATCTCTTCCCAATTGAAGAATCCTTTGTCGATCTGGTTCTAGTTGAAAGTTTGAAATTTTAAAAAAACATTTTTTTAAATTCTTTGTTTCTTTTCTTTTGTTTTTCAAAAATTACAAACATTTAATTTGCTTGACTTGTCTCTCACGTTGAAAATATTTATATTAAAGGCGATTCCTTCATTTTATTACATTTACGAGTACATGTGCTTCCAATAATGTCAAATATAGTTTCTCGAAATCTCAACAGTGTTCTGTAAAATGAAATATAAATTCCGCATTATCAGAAACAGTAAAACGCCATTTTCTCCAAAAAGGCTCCAAGTTTTTTTCAATGGATAGTGCTAATTGCACTGTTTAATGTGACGTAAAGTTCATTTTCCTGTATTCTTTTGTGGTTTTTTTAATTACCGAAATGTAATTTTTTTTTGAAACATCTCTCACGCCAAGAATGTGTACATTTCCATAGAATTGTTGCATTTGTTAAAAGAAGTACTTCAAATGAAGTTTGACGAAATGACATCAAATGAACTTTTTCGAAAACTCAATAGATTCCTGTGAAAAAGAACTTCAAATTTCGCATTTACAGTAATGCTTAATCGCCATTTTCTTAAAAACGGCTTCAAATTTTTCAATGAAAACTGCTATATGGGATGACGTTATAGCCTTCTTTAATGTTCTTAAAATACAATTTGGAAACCGAAAGTTTGCGAAAATTTAAAAAAAAATTCTTTGGCCAGCAATAGATAGAAACAGGCAAGAAGGAGAGACTAGACTGTACAGTACCAGCCCACGCCAAGGAAATTAAGAAACTTTACTACGAGAAAGTCTGTGCCATTCTGTAGCACCTGTAGTTAATTTTCTGAGAAAGAGGAATATCATAACGGACTTTAATAAAATAAATTCTTTCGGGCTCCACGCAATATTTCCCGTTGAGAACTTTAATATGACTGTTCGGAGACGATAATATTGTAACGATACCGAATATTATACCCAGGCTAATCGAAAACAAAGTGTTGCGTAATCACGCACTGGCGCTTTTGCGTCTTTTCCTGAGCCGTAGGGCGGCTGATTCGTTACGCACAACTGCTGTCGCGACACCTCGGCGCCGAGCAAACGGGGAGACTGTGTTTGTTTTCGCCAACGCCGACGCGGGTCTATCCCTGGGGATCTAGCTGGGAAGGGGGGCTGCGCAGTTTGGAAACTCTGGGAGGGACCACCTGCGTTTATTTACGAAGTGTGCGAGTGAGAGCGCCTCATGGAAAATTCCGCTCGACACACCGACGAAACGCAAGATATTATTGGACCAAATTTAAGTAAGACGTAGGAACCTTTTGCCAATAGAAGCACATTTTAGAAAAATTTTGGAAACTTCTAGAACATTTGGGAAACTGGGGGGGAGAAAAGACTTGCGAGCGCTGGCATGCGCCGAGCAGCCAAGGCAGAACGGTGTGAGAGATCCCGGTAGGCGGAGCAGAAGGGTAGGAGAGGTGAACGCTGAGGTGCGCTTAGCTCGCAGAGCAGTAAACCCGGAGAAGGGCAGTGTCCCTTTGTTTTAAATTGAGGACGAGTAGTTCCTCCTATTGCTTATTTGTCGAATATATTCTCTTTTGATCTCTGCCGATCACGCCCGCTTCGCCCGTCACAATTCACGCGACGAGTATAATCGCGTTACTGGACACCTGAATCTTGAGCTGTCGTCGCTTCTGGGTCGTCGCTTTCGTCGTCTTCATCACGCCGCCGCCGCCGCCGCCGTCGCCGTGGCCACGCTGCGCCACCGCAACCACCGCTGCCGACGCGGGACTCAAAGGGCCTCCCCCGACACCCACGGGACACGCCGCCTGGTGTGAGGTTCGGCGACCTGTAGAGGTTGCCCACCCCAGCGGACCTGCCTGCGAACGGTGACTGTGTTTTGATTGTCGAGCTGCGGCAAGATCTTCAGTGCGCCCTTCAGGCGCGACGCTTGTTTAAAGAAACTCTTATCAAGGAAGTGCTCGCCGCGCATTGGCGACTTCCTTACATTATTAAGTTCCCTGTAATACATTAGTTTTATAGCATAAAAATAGAAGAAAGTAATTGCTAAGACCTTAATTTTTTGTATGCTTAAAATTTAAGTTTTTTCATTAAAGTCCATTTGTGTTCTCAATAATTTTATTTTAAATTCATCATCATTTTTTTAATATCCGTCCACCATCTATTCTTCTTTACTCTACATGCTTCCTGAGCTAGCCGGCCACACGAGCCCAGGTAAGCAAAGGTAGGTCTGGGAGACCGGGTTCGGTGCAATATTTTGAAGTTATTACACGGAATAGATCACTGTAGTACCAAACTATAGTATTAATTTCAACTTTGAGATCTAATTTGAAATGGGTTTTTAAAAAAATCTGAAATGTACGCCCAGAGAAGGTTTTTGAAACCGGTTTTTTAATTGTTTATAATCGAGTACAAAATTATTTATTGTAGTTCAGAATTAGTATATAATTAGTAAATGATTATGAGAGAGTTAATTTTGACTTAATGTCGTAGGGAAGTGTCATGGCGGACACGATTCATTGAAGCTGCACGCAATATTTCCCGTTTTTTGCCTTCAATATCTCTGTTGAGGGACCAGATAAAAATTTGAAATTAGTACCCGAGAAAGATCACTGGCGTACCAAACTATAGTATTAATTTCAACTTTGACATCTAATTTGAAATGGGTTTTAAAAAAAATCTGAAATGAATGCCCAGAGAAGGTTTTTGAAACCGGTTTTTTAATTGTTTATAATCGAGTACAAAATTACTTATTGTGATAAAGAATTAATATATAATTAGTAGATAATTATGAGATATTTGATATTGAGTTTTTGATAAAGGAAAGTGTCATGGCGGACACTTTTCTTTTAAGCTGCACGCAATATTTCCGTTTTTTTGCCTTTAATATCTCAGTTGGGGGACCAGATAAAAGTTTGAAATTGTCACACGGGAAAGCTTACTGAAGTACCTAACTATAGTAGAACTTTCAACTTTGAGATCTGATTTGAAATGGGTTTAAAAAAATCTAAAATGTACGCTAATAGAAGGTTTCTCAAACCGGTTTTTTAATTGTTTATAATCGAGTACAAAATTATTTATTGTGGTACAAAATTAGTACATAATTAGTAGATAATTATGGGTTAGTTGATTTTTCATTTGTGAAAAGTGGGGGTGCCAGCTTGACGTCAAGCTGGCACCCCCACTTTTGAATGCCGTTTTTAGCGGTTTATAGTTTAGTACAAAATTTTTAATTTTGGTACAAAATTAGTACATAATTAGTACAAAATTATAAGCTAGTTGTTTTTGAAAATCCATAAAGTGGGGGTGCCACCTTGACGGAGGTCCAAACATTCATTATTCGTCGAACAGCGCAGCGAGCAACCGCTCGCCGAATCCCGAGTAGTGTGGATGAGTTGCTTGCATTGCCGAGTGACGAACATTCGGTGTTCGCCCTACCCACTACATGTCGGTCTTTTGGTCACATCAACAGAAGCGAACATTTGCCGAACACATCAGCTATTCAGCATTAGGCGAGAAGTAACTCGCTGCTCGGCGAATGCCGAATGTGTGGAGCCGAGAGTTTAAGCGCCACGCGTTAAGGTAGTGACCACAGTGTAAGTACACCGTGCGACAGTCAGTCACGTCAAGGACCTTAATAAACATTCTTACTTGAGGTCTAATTCAGGACCTTGTTCCTTCAGAAATATTGCGTGCGTGTATGGTCTGTTCAGGCCAGGACAGTGACGATTTAACGCATGAGCCATTAACGCCGGTGGCCGTCCGAGGCCTTGATCCCCTCGGTGTTTAAGGGGACCTCAAAATATTGAAAACCACTAACACACCATTCAAGATTTGTATTAAGTTGTTTTTAACCAAAGATATCACGTTAATTGCTTCATTATGATGATTTCAAATATCGGGGTCATACTGCTCGCTCAGAAATAATATATCAAATGTTAAAGACACTATTTCTGTAAGCTCCCGAACTAAAAACATTCGTATACATTCGATTGTATTGTTATTGTTCTCCGCTCCCTTGTCACTCGATTAGTAAACATCCCAACGGAAATTGATTCAATTCCCAACCTAATAGTTACAAAAATTTCGGTTGCTTGTTCTTGTATGCATACCGATATTTTATTTATACTACACAATATCCGATAGTCTTCATTGGTCTTTCAAAGTGATCATGTCAGTGACCCTACTAGCGTAAGTTTTTAATTTATCTGCCTTCCAAGTTAAAGTATCAATTACTATAATTTATAATGAGGCGTTTAGAAAGTGATTGTACTAAGCGCAAGAAAGTCAAAGTATGTGAAGAACATATTAAGAGAATTCTGAAACTAATTAATTACTTATATTTCAATTATACTGTTAACAAAAAGGATAATACTACACATGATAATGTATCGGTCAATCACATTTCTGGCTTATCTATCAATGGAATCGAATGGAATCGAACTTCGAATTCAATGGAAAACGATTTTTAGAAACAAGCGAAAGTAACACACAGGGGACAAGGAAATCAACAACTAGAATGTAAAAATTTGATGACGTACTGTGAAAAATATGTCCAAGATCAGGTGGCAGACTGTGCGTTAGGAAAGTATGTAAGTACCTGCAAACCTGAAAGTATGTAAGTACCTGTAAGTAATTACAAACTAGTGGTGCTAAAATAGCTCGTATTTTCTCGTTCGTAATTGGACGCAAAATTACGTGAAAAGTACTCAAATTTCCGAAAAATTGTACATGACCTTATTTCAAAATCTATCTTTAAAAAACAAATTTCATAACGAGAAAAATTTCTATCTTTAATATTTTAGTTGCAGGAAGACTCCGAAACAATTTCACTTTTGAAATTTTTGAAAAATCATGGTTTTTAATGAACATGAGACCTGCACTATTCTCTTAAACGTCCTCCAACAAAATTTAATAAAAAAAAGATGGAGCCATTTTTTTGAAAATTTGGAAAATGGGCTTTATGTAAAGTACCCTCCAAAATTAAAATATCGGTTTCAAATTCCAGGGGCCGCGACATCAGTCAGATCGATTGGGAAATATTAGTTTTGAAGAAAATCGGTTGAACAAGTCGCTAGCATTGTTCACAGACGGACAGACAGACGGACGTTTTGCCGTCATTCGATTTTTCGGTAACAAGGACCCTCAAAATAAGGATACATTACACGACATGTTTGAGGATTTCCCCCCTAAAGTTAGCAAGTGGATTTATCCACTTTTTTGTTACCAGGACCCTGTAATAAGAGTTTTTGTTGCCGAAAATTCGCCGTTTTTTCGCGCAGAATCACATAACATTCTCTCTACTCCGTAGCGAGAAAGTAAAAACAGTCACTATACATCAGACTCTGGTCTCTGGCCACAAATTGATGACATCTTAGTGGATTATTAGTAGAGCCCGGAAGTTCAGGCATTTATTTCTGCTGAAATAGGCAGGCAAAACGGCATTTATTTTTACGAAAATAGGCACTAAAAAGGCATTTATTCTAGCTATGGCAGGGTACAGAAAATCATGTAAAATCTAACAAATGATATTAGAAAAGGAAATGAAGTGAAAAGAATTTTGTTATGATTCAAATGAATAAGTTTTTATATTAACACTGAATCATACATAAACATTTACATGGAAACTTGATCTTTGTTTTCTTGGTTGCACGTAACTACTAAATATTTCTTCAGATTTTCTACATTTCCACTTAACTGTCTGTCCGAAAGAATATTCTTCACAGCCGAAAATGACCTTTCAACTTCAACCGAAGAAATGGGAGCATTAATAAAGCAGGCTATTGAATTTGGAGTCATAACAATATCAACTCCAAGTACACCGCTCAGAACACTACAAATTGTTTTCAGTTTTTCCAAATCCTCATTCGCGTTAACGACACTTTTTCACTTTTGTGCTACAGCTAAACCTTTTTCTCCAGGCACCTGCATTAAACTCTCTAATGTTGACTCTCTTGAAAGACTTTCATGGCTGACACAAGATTTTCGCCCCTTTTTTCCAGATATGCAATTATCTGAGGCAACTTTCCATAATGTGCGAGGATAAACGCAAGTTCACTGTTTAGTTCTGCATTACTCAAAAGCTTCTTCACTTCACGTACAGCTTCATTTTCTGGTAGAACCTTAAATACGTCGCGGATTTTGTCTAGATGATTTGCGTAATACGCAGCAGCGGATATCCAGGTTCCCCATCTAGTCAATATCGGCTGTGGAGGAAGAGCTAATCCGGGCGCTTCTTGTCTGAAAATCCGGGTACGGGAAGGAGATTTTAAGAACACTTTTTTAGTATTCGAAATCAACTTGTCTACCGTAGGATGCAAAGATCTTATCTCTTCAGCAATCCTGTGAAGTCCGTGGATTAAACACGCCACATGAAGCATATTCGGGAAGAGTACTTTTAGTGCTCTGTCTGCCTTCTTCATGTACGGGGCAACGTCAGTGATGAAAAGTAGAACATTATCTTGGCGTATGCCTTCAGGCCACAAAAGTAGTAAGAAATTTGTAAATAATTGAGCAATTGTTGTACCATTCGCTTTCTCCAATTCTTCAGATGTAAGAAGAAAAGTTGAGAACTCACAGTAAGTCGGTTCCATAGTTTCAATGACGACATTACCTAGATAGCGTCCTGTAGCGTCCGTAGTTTCATCAATGGAAATCCAAATGTTTTTATCACCAATTGCTTCACGAATTCTATTTAAAGTTTCTTCATAGCAGATGGTCAGATAGGTTTTCCTTAACGTAGATTCTGATGGTACCATTTCTTTCGTATATTTTTCTAAAAAGTGTCTAAACGTCTGGTTTTCCAATTTCCAAAAAGGAATACCAGCGTCCATGAATGCCTTGCATAGATCGAGAGAAACCTGGGACTGCCTACTGGATGTTGCGTCCACCGCCGAAATTAACTGTTGTTCCTTTTTTCCACTCTTCTTCGCGATTGCAGATTTATGTTTTGTTGTTGCCATATGCTGAGAAATGAAGTACTTCTTTTCATGGTTGACAGCTTTCTCGCACAATTTGCAAAACAGAATAGCACTATCGGTGGAAAATACATCTTCGCCAAATTCACGCACATAGCGATGCAACTTACTACTTAACGGCACGCTCAATTTCGGCATTATTAATACGATGTTTTTTCACACAATGTTATTCCTACGAAGTAACAGAGCGAACTGAAATATTCTCTTTTGAATCTTCAAATGGCACCAGTGAAAACACTGATATTACTTTCGTTCTTCGAACTCGTGTAATCGCCATTGAGCCGGGCCGTATCGCATGTCATATAGGATCTCCAAGGCGCTCTGCTTTAGTAGTGTGGGATGGAATCCCTCGTGGCAAAAGGAAGCCTGTGGGTGTCAGTGAAAGAAATCGAAGGTTCCTAGCGGGTATCGTCTCGCCTTCTCACAGCGACTTTTAACACTTCCTGACCCTAGAGCCCGAATTCAACACTTCCTTTTTGATACCATGCCTCCGCTTGCAGAGAAAGACAAAACACGAAGATGACCACGTATTGTTCTGGCTTGCAGACCGATAGAAAACGATATAACACATGGCTTCCAATACTATAGAAATCGGTGCCAGGGTGAAAAGAGAAAAAAAAAATTAAGCAAAAAGCAAAAAATGACGAAAAAGGCAAAAATACCTAAAATAGGCATCAGAAGCTAAAATAGGCAAAAAAAGGCAAAATGAAAGTCTTCTAAAATGATTCCATAAGCACATATAAGTGACTCCTATTGTTAAAAGTGTTAAAATCGTAATAATAACAAAAAGGCATTTTGCCAAACTTCCGGGCTCTAATTATTAGACAGAAAAGAGCCTTCCGCATGTGGAAATAAAAATAATTTCGATAAATCAGTGTATATAAAATTAATGGTAATGTGGAAGATGGATGCCTTTCTGAAGCAATGTTGTACATCATAAAATTGTACTACCTTTTATAAGAGCTAATTTTGTACAACAGACTGTCTGAGGCAAAAATCTCTATCTTCAATTTTGTAGTTTAGAAACTTATTTTTTGCAATTTTCGAAAACCGAATGATACCTGAGAATGAGACTAAAACCATATTTTTTACCGTCCCTTATCACATGAGTGGAAAAAAATTTAAGAAAATTTTTTTAGGGTTTCTTGAGATAGAAATGCGTAAATTTCAAGCGAAAATTATGCGAAAACTTCTTTTACAAAAAATTGTACATGACCTTTTTTAAAGAGCTAATTTAGTTAGTACAATAGACAGTGAGGCAACATTCTTTATTTTCAATTTTGTAGTTTTAAATTTATTTATTTAATTTTTACCATTTTTCAAAAAATTAGCGATTTTAACGAAAATGAGACCTGCACTATTCTTCTAAGCGCCCTTTAACTATCGAGCTACAAAATTTAAACAAAAAATGTTGAGGCATTTTTTTGAAAATATCCTAGGGGCTGCATGTAACATATAATCTCCCATAATTGCAATATCGGTTTCAGATTCAAGGGGTCGCGACATTAGCCATATAGATTGGGGAATATCAATTTTGGAGAAAGTCGGCTTAACGGTTTAGCCACTAGCGTTGTTGACAGGCGGACAGACGTTTTGCCGTCATTCGACTTTTCGGTATCAAGGACCGACAAAACACGGATTTTGTCGTGTTTTCTACACCACGTGATGGAGAATTTTTTCTAAATTTAGTAACTGGATTTATTAACGTTTTCGTTAATAGTCCCGTAAGTTTCGTGCATGTGTTTTCCTGCTAGAATTCTCCTCCAGACAGGCGCTGAATTCGACCTAGCTAGTGCCGAAAATTCTGCCACCGCCAGGAGTCGAACCAAGGACCTCCCGGTCAGAGGCACTGAGTTGCGTCTCACGGTTTAAATGAGGAACACAATAAAAACTTTGCTTGTACGAATCTAATTCTTTTAAAACATTTATATTAAAACAAATTCAATAATGACAATTTGTATTCTAACGTGTACAGATTTCACTTCTTTCCAATAGTACGGAGTTTTCAACAATTTTTTGATGTAAAATAAATACACACAAGGTTGGGCAGTATTTAAATACTTGTATTTTAAATACGTATTTTAAATACATTTTGTATTTGAGTAACTGTATTTTTGAGTTTTTTGGACATGTATTTTAGAGCCATGTATATTTAAATACATAAAATAGGTGTATTTAAAGAAGGAAATACTTCAAATACAGATGAAGATAGCGCGGATAGTTTCTTTTTGTTTGATTCTGCTAGTAAATGAACCTCATTGAAACGAAAATAAAAGCCCCTTTCAGCTGCTAAATTTGAATTCTCTTCAGTTTTAGATTATAAATCCAAATCCTTAAAAATGCTGGACAACAAAATCCGACAACAAAAAATGCGTTTATTCCTTATAACTATTCCCGAGAAAGCTTTCTTTGAATGTATTTTTAGGCAACTTACCCCATTATCAATGTTTACCTCAGAAGTGGCTTTTGCGAGGGGTTTACAATGCCTATAAATGCCTATTTTAGAGATAATTGCCTAATCGAGCGTTAAGAGCCTATAAGTGCCTATATTGAATTTTGCAGGTTTTTAATATTTTTTGTTCACTATATTTTGTTTTCTACAATCTTTTTTGAGAAATCACTGATGGGTCATTTTTTACCAAACAAGTAACAACCGCGTAAAATCTGCCGGGGCGTTCTCCGATTGAGAAGCTCTATGCCCTGTGTATTCTTGCCTGTAACGCGTCGAGCAGGGACACCGCTTAGAGACGTATCAGAATTTGACATCGTACGGGTTACCTTATCTACTTCGCCGAACCCAGTCGGGATGCTCCAGAGAACAGGAAATTGCTCTCGTCTTTCCGATCTTCGCAATGATTAGTGAGCTGTCTGTTCCTTACCATGAACACAGCTGTTTTCAAAAATAGCGCTCCTGGCATCTTTCGCATTTTGAAGGTTGAATTACCCAAGATAGGCGGAGTTTTCTTGGATAATTTATTGATTGATTTTGAAGTTTGGTGCATGCCAGATCAGTAAATTCGCTGTTCCTTTAAGCATACTTGTTACAGTGCCAAAAGAGATGTTTCAAGAAGTGTATTGCTAAAAGAGTGGGTTTATGGAGAAGATTGACGGCGGACTGGATACGTATTTATTTATTTATTTATTTATTTATTTATTTATTTATTTATTTATTTATTTATTTATTTATTTATTTATTTATTTATTTATTTATTTATTTATTTATTTATTTATTTATTTATTTATTTATTTATTTATTTATTTATTTATTTATTTATTTATTTATTTATTTATTTATTTATTTATTTATTTATTTATTTATTTATTTATTTATTTATTTGTTTGTTTATTTATTTATTTATTTATTTTTCTTCACGTATGCTGATTCATGGCATATATTGTGTGATTTCTAATGTTGCTCAGACAAGTTGTCTTAATTCCATGTGATTGTGTTTATTGTAGCCCTGACGAAGGAATTAAATATTCCGAAACGTTGGCAAACTAATGTGTTTCATTAATTGACCGATCCCGTGATCCATATCCTACAATATGTTAAAAATACTAATATTTTCAAATAATCTTTATCAGGACATACTTTTTCGTTGTATTTGAAACGAATACATCCTGTACTCCTATCACAACTAGCAAAAGGAAAACTGAACTAAACGTGCGCATAATTAAGCTTCATTTACGTTTAGAAGCAAAACAAGGGGCCATCTCAGTTTTTGTCCAATGGATCAAGGGAACCTAGACAAAAAACCTAATCTGAATGGAGGGGTGTGTCGCTGAATACCTCTGGTATAATATATTTAAATTCCTCGTTTGTGTTTACATTGGATTAGAGGGCTGCTTATTTTTAAAGGCGGCTCGAGCCGTGCCGTCGCCAGCTGTGGCTTCTCTGTCGCACCGAAACCCGACCGGAAGGGCACGCCTCCAGCTGTGCAGTCTCTTCCGGGGCAGTGGCGTTCGCGGACGCCGCAACGCGCTGATATGCGGGACTGACGGCAACATCCTTTCTTCGACCTGATACCATTGGACATTTTCAATCGGGTTTTCCAAAATTATTTCCTCTCCAATCCCGTTACAAAACACGATTTTCTCCTTTCCCTAGACTACACGCGTCACATTAAACATTAAATTAATGGTAACTTGTATATAATTGATATAATATATTAATACTCAAACGTCATGTAACATTTTGGATGACTAGTCACATTTACTGTCTTCGTTGGTTCATGTAGTTGTGGTTTCACGCCTGAGGGGAGACAATAGACAAAAATGCCAAAAAAAATGGGATTTCAGTGAAAAACTCACCTGTATTGTTGGAATATTTATAACATATAACATGTAAAAAAACACAACATTATTAAAAGTAAGAAACAATATTTGTATTATTACAGAAGAGAAGTTATAAATAGCTAGCTAAGTTCAGACATTTATTTTACCTGCAATAGGCAGGCAAAATGGCATTTATTTTTACTGAAATATGCATTCAAAAAGGCATTTATTCTAGCTAAAAATGCATGCTTTTTTGAAAAATATTTTAATGATTTTGTTGGTTGTACATAGGTCAGTTTTAGTCTTAACTTTACATATGTTTAATAGGCTTACATTCTAACTTATATTTAAAACTTATTTCTAAGACAAATTCGGAAAATTCATATTGTAGCGATATCTGTTTTTTATTCTGGTATAGTTCGGGTTTCTTGCGAGTCTAAAGGTTGCAAGGGAAAGGATTTGAGGTAAATAATAATAAGAGGTGGTGGCTAAGTATGTGATGTGATGTTCAATGAGATCTAACTTGAGTTTTTTATGAAGCTGATGATTGGTGACAAACCACGTTGCATTGGTTATGGTTCTGAGAAATTGGTTCTGAATGATTTGTAATTATCTTAGATCGTTTTTTTTTCGGAATTTATCCAGATGGGACAAGCATATAGCAGTAACGGTCTTAGAATGGGTTTGTATATTGCAATTGAGGAATGATATGGTAGTGGTCTGTTTCTGTAGATTAAATTAAAAATTGCAGTAGTTTTATTTTAGCCTGTTTTATTTTTCGTCTATGTGATTTTTCCAGTTCAGTTTATTATCTAAGTTTAATCCGAAGTATTTAATAGGTTTGTTTGGGGGGTACCAGTTTAGTTTATTGTTATTTATTGTTAGGGGGTAGGGAAGGTATAGGGTCTTAGTGTAAATATTTTTGCTTCGGTTTTGAATGGTTTCAGTTGTATTTTAAGTTTGGATGCCCAGCTATCGAGTAAGTTGAGGTATAGTTGTATTCTATTTCTGATGTCAATGATGGAGGTGCCAGAAGAGAATATTGCTGTATTGTCAGCAAATTGGGCTATGTGAATGTTCGTTAATTTAGAAAGATCTGCAACGTATAAGTTGAATAGTGTGGGTGAAAGTGGTGAGCCTTGGGGGAGTCCTGTGTTAATTAGACTGGGGTTGGAATGATGATTATTTACGTTCACTGAAAAAGTTCTATTGTTGAGAAAGCTATTGATAATTGATTTTATGTAGTATGGGGTGCCAATTTGTTTGATCTTGTTCATTAAGGCTTGGTACCATGTCCGATCAAATGACTGAGTGATATCTATAAATACGCCTATTGTGTGATGTTTTTTTCTGGAATGCGTGTGTATATGTTCGGATATTCTTAGTAACTGGTGTTGAGTAGACAATTTTTCGGTAAATCCAAATTGTTCTTTAGGAATTATTTTCGTTATGTGTAGGAGACTGTTAAATCTTTTAAGTATAATTTTCTCGAATATCTTTGATAAGGATGGCAATAAACTGATCGGACGATAACTGTGAACGTTTGCAGGATTTTGGTTTACAAATGGGAATAATGATAGCATGTTTCCAGGTATGCGGAAAGTAATTTGTTCTGAGACACGAATGGTAGATATTTGTGAGGGTAGCTATTGCTGGTGCAGGTAAATGTTTTAATACGATATTATTTATATTGTGTCCGGGTGATTTTTTAAGAGGCAGTTTATTAATATTTTTTTAATTTCAGAGGATGAAATGTAGTGTATTTTTTGGCGAGGTCCATATTTTTGTTCTGATGCTGATTTGGATATAGTTATGTGTCCAGTATGAAAATTAGTGCTGTTGACAGTGAAAGTTGAAGCGAAATAGTTCGTTAGTTCTTCTTACTTTTGGTAGGATGTGTACACTTTATCTTTTGTTGAGTTTATAAGAGGTATCGTGTTTATCTTCTTAAGTGTATTTCGTATGAATTGCCACAGAGTGTTATTACTGATGCTGAGCGACTGGATTAAGTTATACTTTTCGTTATTGAAGTTAGTTATAAGTCTCTTTACGATATTTGTTAATAGGTTTAGTTCCCTCTTAAGTTCAGATGTTCTTAATCGGTACCAAAGTCTTCTAGTTTTATTTTTTATTGAAATTGCTTTCAATATTTCTTTCGGTAGTATTTTATGTCTCGTTGAATTTGCGCCGGGTGGAGTAGTTAATTGTGTACTTTTTAGTGTAGAGTGTTTTAATTCGTTGAAATGAGAGATGGATTGGTCTATATTCAAACGTTTTTTTATTTCATTTAATTACTAATAATAAAAACGTCAATTGTAACCAATTTACGAATTTATAAACAATTTGGGCGCCAGGAAAAAGTTACATTTGAATTCCTGATTATCGATTACTGTCTTCAGATATTTTACAAATAAATACAAATCCCACTAGCTCGGTCATCGGGTTCTTATGAAATAATTGTTGCTACTTACTCCGCAACCAATTACTCAATCTTCCATCCATACGGAGTGGCGAGGAATCTGAAAATAATTCTAAAATGTCTCTCTAGGATTGCACGTAATGGCAAATGAGAATCAGCTTTCTTTCAAACTATGAATTATAATTTATTATGCATGCCAAAAGTTGTTAACTATTATCAATTATTACAATTTATAGTTAAGTCATTACCATTTTTTTCTAGTTATTGCAATAACAGCGTTATAGAACCTTTTACCCTATCTTGCCTCTTCGTGCGCACGTCGTTCAATGTCGCAGCGTAGAATAGATCAATCTTCCTTCTTGTTGAAGTCCACGATGATTAGCGACCAAGTAGAAACTTCTTCCAACCACTTCACAAATACTACCTATACTCTTTATCTTGCGCCTCAGGTGGACACTTATTTCAAATTGATTACCTTTTCAAGTCGGAATAATATCCTTCTAATATTATTTTCTATCACCTAACGTGCCAATTCAAAATTCACATGTAAAATTCCTAAGTCAAGTCTTCTAACTTCACCGCGAAAATATTCCAAGTTCACTTTCCAGTTCACTCATGAAAATATTACAAGTCCGAGTTTTCAATGGTACAACACGTAAATTTTACAAGTTTCAGTTGTACACCTAATGCGTAAATATTCTTAGTTCAAGTTTAATGTTCACTCTCACGAAATATTACAAGTCCCGATTAGATAATTCACCTCAGGAAAAACCGCACAAGCAATCCGCTCACCACCACGACACGAGTCGAAAAGCCTTAATTCCTAATCTGATCCACCCTTCAAAGCTCGCTGTGTTATTTCTCCTGTTTTCTTTTTCGCGTTGCTATGGTGTACCCTCTGCGTATCTGCACCATAGAGACACACGTCTTTTGCAATATTTTGACAATAAAATATTGTCATTATGCAAATTATTAAAAGTGTATAACGATTTATAAGTCTGTTTGTCAATTGTAAATTATGTTTCATTCTTGTTCAAACTATTTTCACAATGTAGTTTCAATCCTGTTTTAATTATAGTAGAACATGTATTTTTTGCAGTCGCTAATAACCTTATCTTTGATGCGACTTTAAATAAAATAAATTAAAACATAATTTTTTCATACCTCCAGGATGAAAGTATGCGATTTCAAAGGAAATAATCATGCTGATTTCTAAAATCTTTACACAAATTTTTCATCACGCAAGGTTAAAAAGAAATGAACATATTTAGTATTTGTGATAAATAAAATCCTTGCAGTACCCTAACAAACGGACCACGGAGCGCGCGCGATCTGTCCTTCCTCTTCCTTCTATCCTCTCCCCTTACACACACTTACACTAACATGTCACTACTTACACTAACACTACCACATATTCCGGGAGATCGGTCGGGAACTTAGATCTTGTCCCAGCTGGGGCGGTGCCCCACTGGTGGGAGAGTCCTGGTGAGAGGGAAACCCCACTAGCCGACGGTAGGTCGGCGCCGGATCTCGCCATCCAGTGGGGGAAGATCACCGCCATCTCCCGAGAAAAACATGCACTACACTAACGGGACTAATGACCAAAGCAGTTGACGCGCCCGGAAACACGAATCAATCAATCAATCAATCAATCAACAAAATCCTATACTAATTATCACATTGTCACTCCGGGGATGTTACTACAAATAACATCATATATGCGCATGCGTCATATGAAGTAAAAACAAGTTAAAAATGGAATAAACACTTTCATATATAGACATTAAAAGAGCTTAAAATAATTACTTTCGGTGACGATGCGTAGTAGGAAATATTAGAGTGCACGTGAATTATTTTCAAAACACCCATTAAGATCTACTAAGACCACAATGACCTACTCATAATTGAGTGCGACTACCAGACGCAAGAATAGAGACTGCAATCGTCGAATAGAGAAGGAAAAAACACGAAAGCCTAATTTTGTTGCTTTGTCATTAAAGTGGCATAGATGAACTGAAAAAATATTTTATTTTTAACTTATACGTCATTATCCTCATCATTTCCACCTTCCATCCCCCGAGGTCTAACCACCCTGAGGGATAAAAATAAGATCCAGCCTAATGCTGATCCCCTGATATATCACACGCACTTGTGCAAGTCTGCGTGGTCCAAGACGGCCTATTCGAAAACAAATTAATAATCCAATCCGAATAGCCGAGATCGCTAAGGCAATAGAACCGTGGTGGTTTTGGACCGAAGGATTGCGGGTTCGTGTCCCGCCTCGGGCATCATTGTGTTCGTGTGTATCTCTGTATGTTTGTGATTGTCCATTTCATCCTTCTTCGCCATTATCATTTCACCTCATCAACCCTGGGTGTAAAAACGGATTTGGCACGAAAATGTTGATTCCCCCCATAAATGTTACTTGCACATACTCTTGATAAATATAACTGTACCTCGGTGGGTTGCCCGTTCGCGTGGCCCCGAAATGGCCAATTCGCGACCCTCACCGCCGCCAAAAATTAATGATGATAATAATATCATCAGATGATGCAATCAGAGGCCAGCAGCAACAAAAATGCCGATGAAAAGACGCACAAAATAGTTTTCCAAAAAGTTGCAGGTACACTGCTCAAGAACATCTAATAAAATCCTCTCATATAACATTGCAATAAATTAAATATTTGTACAAAACAATCTTCACGAATACTAGAATAACATAGTACAATATATATATATATATATATATATATATATATATATATATATATATATATATATAATCTGTGTGTGTGTGTGTGTGTAGACAATAAACATTTTTTTATATACCAAAAAAAAGTTGTAGTACCATGCACATGAATAGCACATATAAAGGGCAGATGGCATCTTCCTTGGAGCGTTGATTTATTTATTTATTTATTTTACGTCAAAAAACAGTTAAAAACTGCGTATGACGTGCTATGGGGAAAAGTGAATTGTGTGCACATTTTCAAAATTCTGTGATCCCTACACTAAGTCATATACTACTTAAATTTTGAATTTTTGAAAGGGAGAAAAAAAACTCCCATGTAATGAAATCTATTTTCAAGGATAAACAAGCAATAAATTTTGAATTTTGAAAGGGAGAAAAAAACAAAAAACTCCCATGTAAAAAAATCTATTTTCAAGGGTAAATAAGCAATAAATTTTGAATTTTGCAAGGGAGAAAAAAACAACAAAAAAACTCCCATGTAATAAAATCTATTTGCAAAGATAAATAAGCAATACATTTTGGCTCTTATTACTTCCTGCCGCGACAACATGGAAACGATGATTTGAATAATTGTATTTCCCACTGAATTCTAGAAGACGTGCACAGAAAATGAAGTTACATTTATATCGAGAAGCAAAACAAGGGCCATCTCAGCATTTGCTCAATGGATCAGGGAAACTGGACGAAAAACCTGATCGAGATGGGGGTCATTGACCCGGAAGCTGTAGTACAATAGTTGTTACAAGTTATTTATACTCATTTATAAGTCCAAATGGTAAATAGTGCATTATGTATCATTGTTAAAATTAATGTTACTTTTCTTGTGATGCTCAGTATAGTCTCTAATTGTATAGAAACAGTTATGCAGCAGAAACGATTTCACTAGTGATTTAAACTTTTCTATTGAATTTAATCGTTTAACGTCATCTGGCAAAGTGTTGTAAAATAATGTACATGTATTGTATGTGAATGTTTTGTAATGAGCTGTTGATAATGTCACCTGATGAATATAATTTCTACGTCGAGTGTTATAGTAATAGACATCGGCGTTTTCTGAAAAAATATTCCCGCCCTTGAGCAAGTCATTTTTTACAAAAACCACTGATTCGTAAATAAAAAGACACGGTAATGGTAGAATTCCTAGATTAATGAAGAGAGGCTTACATGAATCACGTGGGTGGGATTTGGTTATTATTCGTACAATTCGTTTTTGTAATCTAAAAGTCTGGGAGCTATAAGATGTATTTCCCCAGAATATTATGCCATATCTCAGGCGGGAATGAACATTCGCGAAGTATACACAACGAGCAGTATGAAGGCTGACTGAATTTGCAAGAATTCTGAACGCGTAGCATAATGAACTTAATTTTGTGTTCAATTCATTTAAATGGACGTTCCATTTAAGGTTTGACTGAATTGAGAGACCTAAAAATTTTGTTGCCTTAACATCAGTCAATGGTACACTGTTCATTTTCAATGGAGCACAGAATTGTTTATTTGATATGGAAAACTGCATTAAAACCGTTTTCTTTTCGTTTACTATTAATTTGTTATTTCGGAACCAATTTGAAACATCTGATATTGTACTATTTACGGTTTCTTTATTGCAAAGGATGTTCGTATCATCCGCAAAGAGAACCGTTCTTCCGTTTCGAATCGTCGAGGGCATATCGTTTACGTAAAGTAGGAACAGAATAGGGCCTAAAATCGATCCTTGAGGAACTCCACATGCAATGGGCAAAGAGTCGGAAAGGTGCGTACGTAATGTTCCATCATTCCAGTAAGGTATTTCAACTCTCTGAGATCGTTGTTTAAGGTACGAACATAACCAATCTAGAGCAATACCACGAATTCCATATGAAGGTAATTTGGAAAGTAAAATGTCATGATCAATGACGTCAAAAGCTTTTGAGAGATCTAAAAATAATCCAATGGGTGCCTCGTTTTGATCCAATGATGAGGCGACATCTTTAAGAAAAGAAAATATAGCTGTTTCCGTTGATTATGATTTTCTAAATCCATGTTGGCAATCTGAAAGCGCGTCGTGTTTAGTGAGAAAGGTTTCCATTCGTACGTAAAAAAGTCTCTCTAATATTTTTGAAAAAACTGATAGAAGAGAAATGGGCCGATAATTTTGAATTTCATTTTTGTTGCCTTTTTTGAAAAGTGGCTTAATTTTAGCTGTTTTGAAAATATCTGGAAACGTTCCAGTGCATAAAGATGCATTAAATATGTGAGTTAACGGGTGTATAATGGCATACGCACAAGTCTTTAACAAAGAATCTGGGAATTCATCTAAACCGGACGAATATTTATTTTTTAGTTTACCGATTATTTTGAGAATTTCATAGGAAGAAGTTTCGGAAACGAACATTGTGTCTAAAATTTTGGGTGAACTGTCTGTTTTTGAATTTTGTGGTTGAAGACCCTTAGTGAGATCGGCAGCATTTTTGAGATTTTGAGATTTTGAGATTTTGAGATTGATTGTGAGATTTTGCATGACATAAGCTGTATCGTAATCCGTGATTAGGTGACTATGAGAATTCAGTCTGTATGCGTAGCCTAGGCGGAATAACATAATCAAGGTTTCCTTTTTTCAGTCAAAATTATTTTTCCCACTTTCCTAGGTATCTTAACGAAATCACAGACACCTCACATACACGCGGGCTGCATAGATTTCTTTCGAGTTATGTGTGGATTGGTAATTAGAAATATAGATAGCAGCATTTGTTCCTGTGTTATGCGATCAGAACGGCGTAACCAAGGTTGCAGGGAATGTCTTAAATACATGAATTTGGAAATCGAGTTTAGTCGAATGTGGGGCGTAAAAACTCAGTTCTACAGAGAATTATCTGAAATTCGGTATTTGTTCTGCAGTCGTTTTGTAAGAACTTGTGCAAACTCCTAGGTCATTCAGAAGATTGGGAAGTAACAGCGTTATTGGGTTGATTCATTGTTGGTGATTCCGGGCGCGTCAACTACTAGGGTCATGAGAACCATAAATGTAGTGATTTTTTTCTCGAGTGGTGGTGATGGGCTTCCCCGCAGGATGGCGAAATCCGGCTCCGACCTATCGTCTACGGCTAGATGGTTTTTCCCTCATCAAGTATTTCCCACCAGCAGGGCACCGACCCAGTCGGGACAAGCTCTAAGCTCCCGACCGGTCTCCCGGCATGTGTGGTAGTGTAGTGCATGTTAGTGTAAGTGTGTGTAAAGGGGCAGAATAGGACAAGAAAGATCACGCGCGGTCCGTGGCCCGTTTGTTAGGGCACTGCTCCGGCATTTGCCTGGTGTTCATCGAAGAAACCACTGAAAACTACCGATCAGAGCAGCCAGCCGCTCGAATTCTCCTCCAGACAGCGACTGAATCCGACCTAGCTGACAAGCTAGTGTCGAAAATTCTGCCACCGTCGGGACTCGAACCTACGACCTCCTGGTCACGGGGATAGCTGTGACTTCACTTGATGCCCTGAGCCTTCTCTCCCGGTAGGATATGTGGAACGGCCCATTTTTAAGGCGAAGTACGTGTTGTACGTAGAGGTATCGACAGTCACTAGATCTGCGTCTTAGAAAACTAGTTGCAACCTGGAATAAATGTGTAATGAAGTCGATGATCTCCGACTTACTACATTGGACCCATTTTGAACCCACCGATGAGCAACAGATCTCCCTTTATTTTACACTTTTCCTTCCTAGATTTAATGACTTTCTCTCCGAGTGGTCCTCATGGTTCACATTGAGAACCAGTGTCTGAAACTAGAAGTGAGATCGTTCCAAATGTTCTGTAACTATATTTGCCCCAGAAACATTCCGGAGTTGTTTTTCAGAAACAACGGTTTGACGTGATAAGTGCATGTGTCCAGCAGTCTAAATTTTCCCTCTCTCTGTAGTCATATATAAACTGTAGTTTATAGTACTTTTGCTTTCTCGTATACGTATGTATATACCGAGTAATATACATAGTAATATTAATAGTAAAGAGAAAGTTATATACTGGTGCGGAAAATCAATTTCGCGATGTCAACGGAAATACGTGTTTTGGGGGCCCCTGATATCGAGAAAGTGTTTTTTCGAAACGTCCGTCCGTCTCCGTCAGTCTCTCAGCCCGTCGTCTGTGAACAACACTAGCGCTTCAACTACTCGTACGATTACTTTTTTGCAAACTGAATAAACCCCTATCGATCTGACCACACTCAATGCTCTCCTTTTTTCAAAAGCATGACTTAATTTTTGGGGGGTATTGTACATGAAGCCTCCGGGACATTTTCCAAATTTTCTCAAAAATAGCTCCTAATTGTTTCTTTAAATTTATTGTAAGAATATACTGAAATATACTTATAACGGCGGTATTGGTCTGATTTTCACTGTCATTTGCTATTTTTTGAAAATTACAAAATTTTCATAGTTTTTCCGCTTCTTCCTACAAATACAAAATTGAAGATAAGAGATTATTCCTTCAAATGAAATTTGTTCTCCTTAATTAGTTTTTCATTAAGGTCATGTAATTATTTTTGAGAATTTTAGTAGTTTTCGCACAATATTGAGTGAAATATAAGCAATATTAGAAAATATCAAAAACAAGAATTTCTCAAAAACTATCTCAATTTTTTTCTTTAAACTTTGGTAGGGATAGTGTTAAATGTAGTACTGCATAAGTAGACATAAACGCAATTTTGTTTTACTCTTTTTTTTTCAAAAATTCCAAAACTGAAATTTTTTGACTTGTCTCTCACGTCGTTAATATTTACATTAACGGCGATTTCCTCACATTATTGCATTTGAGTACTTCTGTTTCAAATTATTTCTAATAAAGTTTCTCGAAAGCTGAAAAGTATTGCGTGAAAATGATCTCAAATTTCCCCATTTCCAGAAACACATTTTCACAAAAACCGCTCCTATTTTTTCTTTAAATTTTTTGTCCGGATAGCGCTAAATGTACTGTTTAAGATGGCATTTTTCTGCATTTTTTTAAATTATGCTTATTAAATTTTTAAAAAAAATTTAAAAAGTTTTGTTTCTCATGTGTACATTTCCAGGAATTTGTGTACATAATTCCAGTTTCGAGTAGAGGTTCTTCAAATAACATCTGAATAATGTTTTGAAAGCTAAAAAAATTCTGTGAAAAAGAGCTTCAAATTTCGCATTTACAGTGGCGATTAAAATGTGTTCTGATTAACGGCTCCAAATTTTTCAACGAAAATTTCCATGTAGGACGAGGTTTTACTCTTCTATAATATTCTTCAAGTAATATTTCGGTTCTATCATTAGGGAACCGAAAAATTGGGAAAATAAAGAAAAAAAAAGATTGTGTGGCGATAGATGAGAGCTGCGAGAGGATGGGGCAAGTACGAAAAGCTAGCCCAGACCAAAGAAATTACAAAACCAACTACTAGGAGAAAGTCTGTGCCATTCGGTAGCACCACTAGTGATTTTTTCACATATTAGTGTACGCGGAGTATTTGGGGAGTCCAATGACGAAACGATGAAGTTTTAAAACTTTATTTTTCATGTTGTTTTGTGTAAAAAACGTATATAATCATATGGTCAATTATTGCTCCATTTCCCACACGAGCGTGATTAAATTTGTTCAGTGTAGAAGTGAAGTAGGGCGTGCTATTGAGTTGAATTAAATAGCCCGCTAGATTTGAAAGCCACACTATCATCGCGCTACTGACGCTTATTTTGAAAAATGCTGAAACTGAGTCGTTTTTGTGCTTACCTAGTCGACGTACGAACACGGCAACGTGCATTTCTTATGAAAATACCGCGAATTTACAGCAACGAGGAATACGCAGACATGGCATAGAGCTGCACTTGAATAGCTACCTTCAGATGTTTTTCAAGAAATCAGGAAGTATTGCAATCAGTAACTATTTCCGTACTACAACAGATCGAATTGTGCATCAGCAAAGGAGGTTTTGAACAGCTTTTGTGAGTACACGCCAGCGACAATTTAAAGTCGCGCCAAAGAAGACTACGAGCTCAGCCCTACCAAATGATTAGGAAAGACCCAATGTACACATCAATGAAATTGATTTCTACTTTCTCGCCTTACTTAAAAAAATAGAAAGTATTGTAATTATGCGCCGGAAACGGCAATTTTTCGACACAACTTATTGCCGGACCCAGGTATGGATAAATGTATAATTTTATTCCAGCATGTAGAAAATTACTTCCTCTAACAAGTTGTGTAGTTAGAATCCACGTTTTGTGGGGCTTTGATACAGATAAATCGTTTGAAGACATAACGTTTGTCTGTCCGTCTGCCTTCTGTCTCTGTTCGGTCGGCCGTCTTTCTGTTTGTGGTCAACGCTACCTCTTAAACAGTTGCGATCGATTTAAAGGAACTCACGGATCTGCGAATTTGAAACGGATATTTTGGACTTGGGGGTACTTTACATGAAGCCTCAAAAATATTTTTAAAATTTTCTCAAAAATGACTTCAAATTTGTTTATTAAGCTTTGTCGCCTTTTGGGATAAATGACGATTAAAAGAAAGAAATAGAAAGTATATAAATCGATAGTAAATAGAAAAGTAAGAAATCGAAAGTAAATAGATCTCATTTTATTCGAAACCTCTGATTTTTCGGAAATTGCGTAAGTGCAATATTTATTCGGCGTCTTCGTACAACTACAATATTAACATTTTTTCTTTCTTGAAATCTATTTTTAAGGTCAGATCTTTAAATCATATCAAGTACAACATTCCGAAAATAGTAATTTTCGTGTAATTTCTGCTTAAAGTTAAAGAAATTCTAAAAAAACATTTCCTCAAAAACAGTTTTAAATATTTATTTTAATTTTTTCCACGGATAGAGCAAAGGTACTTGAAAGAATGGGGATGGTTTCACTTTGTTGAACTCTGATGTTTCAAATATTGAAAAAGCCAGAAATAATGCGAGAGTATGTGCTGTTTCAACGCCGCTAATTTTCATCATTTTGATCATGTTTTTTCATTTCCTTTATCCTCTTGTTTGTTTCTAAGCATAGAGAGACCCCGTCTCTCTTCGTTACCCACATTCCTCGCTACCTAAAGCGTGATGACGCGCAGTTAAAAAACAGATGGCCCTGCTGTTCCGTTATGGCGGCTATTCTATTGTGTGAGTGAAATTTGTTTTTTCTTGATCGAAAAGTGACGCCCCAAAACCTCATTACCGCTGTTCATAAGTTATCTCTCGGGTCCATATTTCACCGCTGTGTTCGGTCAGCAATGCCCCAGCAGGACAGATCGCCTGTCAGCCTTCCTATCAAAGTGCTCGTGGGGAGAAGAAACATTTGCTAGAAAGTAAACAGCATCTATTAACATATAGATACACAACATTATTATTGCATAAAAGAACCTGGAGCATTACAGTTTGTAGTTGTGAGAGCCGAACTGAAGATCTTCTGAGGAGTACGATTAGGGACAGCAACAAAAATCTGTAGCTCACTTGCTGATATTTATATATTTATTTATTTACAACACATAGGCCTTTGGTATTAATAACACGTTTGAAGGGTTGTACTGGATGAGATGGAGGTAAAGAAAGGTCTTTATATTAAGATGTCAATTTTTGAGATTTTTAAAAGTTGTAAGACTTCTAAACAGTCTTCTGGCGAGGAGAAAGAATTAAATAAATAATCGTTTAAGTTTAAGGACTGTCTTATATGGGCTAGTTCAGGGCACTTCAGAATAATATGGGATGTAGATAGTTGGGATCCACATTTAGGACATTTATTGCTCACGAGGTGAAGAACATTAGAAAAACAATTAGACAGTAAATTTAGCGACGAAAATCAAGTAAATTTCGCTGGGTGAAAGTCTCAAGATTTTTACATTTCGTTATGCGGATCCTAGAAAAGAGTACAGAGAGAGAGAAAGAATTAGCTTATGCGTCACAAGGGCGATCCATATTAGAATATGGCGCGGTATGTTGGGGCCCTTTCAGAATATCCGTGCAAGATAATCAAGAAAAGGTTCAGCGTAGAGCATCGAAATTTACTTTCAGGAGTTCAAAAAATACAGGTGTGTGGGAGTCATTGAAAAAGAGGCGGATTAAGTTGCGACTCTAAGCTATGTACACAGCATACATATTTATCCTGCTTGGAATGAAATCCTCCGTCGTCTAGTAAAACCTACATACTTCAGTAGAGCAGACCACGTGAACAAAATTAAGACACGAATACAGAAAACAGACGTCGGGAAATTTTCATTCACAAACCAAAGTATTAGAAGATAAGAGCAGTTTGCCTGTGACATTCTTAGAACTCTTTCTTCAAAGCTTGAGCAAGTTTAAAAATAAATAAACTTTCTAGCTAATTATGTATATTTTAGATCAATGTATTACTGTTAAGTTGCTACTGTTAAATTAGTAGTATTTCCTATTAAGTAAGCCGTTTAATTGTTATTATTAGTAGCAGTTGTAGTAGTATAGTTATTATTATTATTATTATTATTATTATTATTATTATTATTATTATTATTATTATTATTATTATTACTATTATTATTATTATTATTATTATCATCATCATTTTATTACTATTTATGTAGTGCAGTGCAATGTAGTGCAGCGTAGTGTTATGTTATGAAGTGTAGGGAAAGGAATGCGGAAGAAATGCAACACAATTAAATGTTGTGCAGCGCAGTGAAGCGAAGTGGAGTAAGGCTTGCGCAGTGATATTATGTACTATTTATTATTAATTATTGTTTTTAATTAACAATTTTTTGTAATTTATGTAGTCAATGTAAGCTTGATGCATGTAAATATAATAAAATTAATATATTCTGCCGCCAGGTTACGACACTTAATTGCAGAATTAACAATAAATCTAAAAATGTTTGGAGAAGGTAGTCAGCCGTTTTTCATTCCACTGTTTCATAACCATATTTTTAAGGTATGCTTTGAAATTGGAGAGAGACCCTTCACACTGTTGTCCGTTGCTGGTAACGAAGTTGCTTCTTTATCGGCTTTATCTGCTTTTTCATTCCCTATTAAACATTTATGTGCTGGAATCCAAACAATAGAGATGGTGTCGTTGTTTATTTGGGTAGATAAAAGTTTTTATATTATTTGAATTATGGGAATTTTAGAGAATCTGTAGACAATGGCATTGGATGTAGCCTTAGAGTCTGAGTGAATCACTATTTTGCGGTTTTCTTCATTTGGGAGACTAATTCAATTGTTTTTAGAATGGCCCAGGCTTCGCAAGACAAGCTTGAAAAATATTCCGGTAACTTGAATTTAAAGGTATTGTGGAAACAATTGCACAGCCTGCTTTGTTTTCATATTTTGATCCATCTATATATACTTTTTCTAAATCATGGTAGTCTTCATAAAGAGAATTCAGATGGGATGTAACAATTTTTGGAGAGATTAAGGATTTGGGAATCGGTGCAATAATTATATTAATCTCGGGTGTAAAGGATTGGCGGAGGGGGGTGAATCCTTCACTGTAGAATGTGAGGAGTTTCAATATTCAATTCATCTTGATAAGTTGGTATTCTTTCTCTAAGTGGTTTTGGATAATTCACATTGATTGAATGGTAATCTGTTTTAAAAGGGTTGAAGATATATTTTAAGGTCGGATTAGTTGAATTTAAAGTTGAGTAGCCAATTTTCGACATAGTTGTTTACGCTCCAAATCGAGAGGGAGTAATCCTGCTTCTACCATAAGACTGTTGATAGGGCTTCTTTTAAAGGCACCTACACTTATTCGACATGCTGAATATATAAAAGGGTCCAGCGTCTGTAATGTAGATGTGTTAGCTGAGCTGTAGATTACAGCTCCGTAACCTAGTTTGGCTTGAATAATAGAACGATTGATTTGTGATTTTTGACGATTAATAAATAAATAAAATAAATGTTTATGATACATTTGTCCATGTGGAGTAGGTATACGGCACTTATGTTCTGATTATTGGTGTGTGTATAAGATAATAGCGTTGTTTAGGGAGAACCTGCCTTCCATGTTTGTTAGTGGTTCTAACAGTATTTATTTGATTTGTTACGTTGTATTTTCAGTATTACGTAAGTTTTCGAGTTTAACTTGTTATCGAAGTTTAATCCTAAATATTTAACAGCCCAACGACAGATTTTATGTAGCTACCAAATACGTGTGCAGAATGTTTCAGTGACTCGGTGTCAAAAAACGCATTAGTGTAGCTTCTTGAGGTTTCTTACATGTTCATCGGTAAAAAAATCTTTTATCTCCCTACATCTCGCAACATGCAAATGATACAAGTTTGTAACATTAATTCTGAACCTTTCTGTATATTGAATTAGAAAGAACGTTCATATGGTGTCTTCGTAGGCGCTAAGCAGCATGTGCTTGATAACTGTGTTACCCGCTTTTCAGCTATGTAAGGCATGTCAAGGTCGCGTTCAAGATAACTAGAGTTCGCAGCCACTGCGTCCAGAGCAACTGCCGTAAGATTTAAAAGTAAAGATTGAACTAATTGCTCCGGGTAGCAATACATCACAAGATATTTGGCCCATAACTGTCTTTTGGAGAAGTTAGATGACAATTATTGCTCCAGCGGGAACAATAATTCCTATTTCATCTAATAAAGCAAAGAAATGATCCATTAAAATGAAATACTACTTCAATAAGATTTTAAATTGTCAATCGAGAGTAAATTAAGAATTTGGAATCTAAATTATCTTGATATCGTAATCGTGTTTACTTAAGAGTGCAATAATTACATTATCTTCCTACGTTCAGATTAGGAAGTTTAACAGTCATGAATTCTTTTAAGTTCATGGAGCTGTCCAACCCTCAGCAACATTTATTAATTTATGACCTTCTCTTACTTCAGATTATTGCTACATACAACAAATAACCTAACCATTTAATAAAACAATACAAAACGAAAATAGACAACCGTCAAACATTCCTGCCCATTATCAACATTATTATACAAAGCAGAAGTCAAAGATAAAATAAAGATGAGATAAAGTAATGTCATAACGTGTATGAACATAATTAAAATCTAGTATGTTTGCTAGAAAACATACGGCAATAGTGTTATCGTGTGAAGCAAGCACTCATCGTCATATTTGCAATAAGCATTGCGCTACAACTCGTGCGTGTACCCCACTTCTTGAATGAGGTAGGGAAAAGAGGGCGGATGCAGGGGTAGTTGCCCTTGCTAGTGGGAGCTGGAATCCTCAGGCAGGCGAGTAGCTCGTGCGGGTGCAGTTTCACATGCCTGAGATATGTTTTAGGTTCCGTGAACTTCGTAAGTACAATGTTCCAATAACACCCGATCTTTCAGACTTCTTGTAAATTCAGTGATCGTCAACCAGGGGTAGATTAGCTCATAAGCAGGCTGAGCACGTGGGCCCTGCCTGCTCCCAGGACCCCACTAGATATGGCCACTAGCAATTTTTTAAAAAAGTTTATATTAGTTCATAATAAGTAAATATATTTTTGATGTCAAAAAAGATTATAGCTTTTTTCGTACTGATTTTGATTACTTCAATGTTATCGGGTCTAGCCAGCTTAAGGCCCCTAAATCCATTAATCCCACCTCGGCTTCAATCTGCTTGTAGGAGCAACATAACCAAGCGCTGGCAGTGTCCACAACAAAGTACCGGTCCAACACAATTCATTGTTTCGCTTAAACAATTTAGGACTTATTGTACACCTCATTGAATTTAATATAACCTATCATGAAAAATGAGTATTCTCACATCAATACCATCCAACGTGTTAAAGATACCCGTTGGCAGCTAATTACATAAATAAGGTAACATAGGTAACATTCAAATAATAATAATAATAATAATAATAATAATAATAATAATAATAATAATAATAATAATAATAACAACAACAACAATACCCAACAAGGAGGAAGGTCATTACACCATAAAAGCCTGTGCAATAAACAAGTGACCGCATTAAAAACGCCCTTTCTATCTGAACCATCAGGGATGTGCAAAGCTATTTCCATTTGTGACAGAGGGTACTCCGCTTAATTTGAAGGATAAAGACAACTATCCGAATGTTACCACCATTGATGACAGAATACAATCATGGAAGTCCAAAAGTCTTAACGGTAGATTTCCCTATTCCTTGGAAAATGCACATAAAAACGCCTCTATGAGTTGGCTTCGGGATGGGTCTCTATTTGGGGAGACTGAGGGATTTATCCATGCCGTCCAAGATCAGAAGGTTGCTACCAACAACTAGAAAAAATACATTGAAAAAAACAGACATCCGAAATGAATGTAGGGTAGGCCATGAAGCACCAGAAAATAACCTACAATAGACCACATAATAATAATAATAATAATAATAATAATAATAATAATAATAATAATAACATAATAATAATAATACCTTAGCCGGCATAATCTAACAGCAAACATCATCCATCAGGCCCTTGCATTGAAATATGGTGTAATGTCACCTGACACCATATACCCGTACTATATCTATAAACCCAAGGCAGTATTTGATACTAGTACCGTATTAATCCAACGATAGTGAATTTCCTCAAAATCGCCGTGGGCAAATGGAAGACCAGTATCCGTGACGCGGCAAAAAGTGAAACAGCGTTCACGAATAAAATAAACATAAAGAGTGGCATTTTACAAGGCAACATTCTGACCCAGTACTGGTTTTGTCTAGCCATGAACCCACTATCGACACTCCTGGACGACCTACAAACAGGATTCGATCTGAAAGGCACTGCGAATAACCATGTACCGCGCTTACCCTATATGGATAACATCCATCTCTACTCAGGTACAATGAGCGGACTAGACATGGAAATAAAAAAAACACTGAATAATTTTCCAGAGACATTGATATGCAGTTGGGGATTGATAAATGCAGATTTCAAGAAATACAGAGAGGTTAAACTCGCCAATGAAGCTAGACACGAGGCTGAAAGTGGAGAGGTAATATCCGCTCTGGAAGCCAATGAGTTATACAAATATCTTGGTATACAATAGGTATGTATGATAGCCCATCACAAGCTGAAGGAAACACTAAAAACTGAACTCACGAACAGACTCAACCCCGTTTTAAGAACTTTTCTCAATTCTAAAATCCTCACGGTTGCCATCAACACATACACTCTTCCCATTACCACATTTTCGTTGGGCATTCTTAAATGGTTCTCAACAGATCTAAAAGGAATGGAAAGACAGGTGCGAGTCCAATTGACACGTGTTGGTTGCCACCACGCAAGAAGTGCTGTTCAGAGTGTGACACTGCCGACGAATGGGAGGACGCGGTAACATAAAGTTGACAAACCACCATGCTAAGCACATAATAGCCATAAGAAAAGTATTTTGCTCGGAAAACGAATACTTTCAAGGTGGTCGTTCAGGCAGATGACAAGTATACGTCTTTAAATCTAAAACAACAAAATATACCAACCCAACAGTCATATTTTCAACAAGAAATGGTTTCCTGGAAACAGAAAGCCCTCCGCGGTGCATATCCTGTTGCAGTTACCAATCCAAATGTTGATGCGGAAATGTCTTAAAAATGGCTCAAAATAGGATATTTGTACCCTGAGACTGAAGGCTTGATGAAGGCAATCCAAGATCAGGTTGTTCCAATGAAGAACTACCTTAAATACATAACTAAAGACCCACAAATACATAGTGATGAGTGCCAAATGTGTGGGCGAGATCATGAAACCATCTAGCATGTCATCTCGGGATACAGGGCACTAGCCCCAAAAGACTACAAAACGCGACACGATCTAGAGGGCCGGCTCATTCATGCGAAGCTTGCTAAGAAATACAGACTCCGGTGGGACACTGAAACACCGTACTATCAATATCAACCAGAAACGGTGCTTAAAAAAGTGTCCCATAAGTTGTACTGGGATATCAGTATTCTGATAGACAGAACAATACAGCACAATGGACCTGACATTACGCTCTGGGATAAATCTACCAGTAAAGTTTGGTTTATTGATTTGCTGTTGTAAATACCGGCAACATGATTGCAACATATGAGGCAAAAATCGAGAAATACCGAGAGCTAGCATATGCAGTGAGAGAATAGTGACATATTGCAGATGCCAAAATTGTTCCAATTGTCCTATCAGTAACTGGAGTCGTACCAGTCGTAAAATGCAATATTTTACGGAAAAGCAATTCTTGGATAACACAAGGGATAAGGGCGTCATGTAAAAACAAGCGAATTCTTTCATTCATTTCTAAACGTCATAACGTATCTCAAGATTTCCGCCTCTACTTAAAAAAAAATACAAATCATTGTTAAAAAAGGCAAGCTAAAATCATGAAATAACATCAGGATATTTTGAACTCAAATAACAAAACAAAAGTAATGTAGAATATAATAAGAAATACGACCCAATCAACTAGAAACCTTGTAGAGAATGTTGTTTTGAAATATAACGATATAAATGTGAACGATCCGGCAACAGTGGCTAGTCTCTTTCACCAATACTTTTCGAGAATTGCTGCCGATTTAACTAAGGGTCTTCAGCCACAAAATACAATATCAGACATTACCCCAAAATTTTAGACACAATGTTTGTTTCATGAAATTCTCAAAGTAATAGGGAAACTAAAAAAATAAATATTCTGCCGGTTTGGATGAATTCCCGGATGCTTTGTTAAAGACCTGTGCGCCTGCTATTATACACCCGTTAACTCACATATTTAATACACCGCAACGTTTCCAGATATTTTCAAGACAGCTAAAATTAAGCAGATCTTCAAAAAGGCAACACAAATGAAAGTCAAAATTATCGGCCAATTTCTCTTCTGTTAGTTTAAAAAAAAAATTAGAGATACTTTTTTACGTACGAATGGAAACCTATCTCAGTAAACACGACGCGCTTTCAGATTGCCAACATGGATTTTAAAATCAAAATCTACAGAAACAGCCATATATTTTTTTAAAGATGTCACCTCATCATTGGACCAAAACGAAGTACCTATTGGATTTTTTTTGATCTCTCAAGAGCTTTTGGCGTTATTGATCATATTTTAATTACAAAATCACCTTCATATGGAATCCGTGGTATTGCCCTAGATTATGTTCATACCTTAAACAACCATCTCAGTGAGTGGAAATACCTTACTGGAATGATGTAACATTATGTACACACCTTTCCGACTCTTTGCCAATTGCACGAGGAGTTCCTCGTTCCTCATCCGAGGATCGATTTTAGACCCTATTCTCTTCCTACTATACGTAAACCATATGCCCTCGACGATTCGAAACGGAATAGTTATATTTGCGGATGATGTGAACATTCTTTGCAATAGAGAAACCAGTGAGTAACCATAATAGTACAATATCAGATATTTCAAATTGGTTCCTAAATAAATTAAAAAATGAAAAGAAAACGGATTTAATACAGTTTCCATTTCAAATAAACAATTCTGTGCTTCATTGAAAATGAACGGTATACCATTGACTGATGTTAAGGCAACAAACGTTTTAGGTCTCTCAATTCAGTCAAACCTTAAATGGAACCTTAACCGAAACTTTTATTACATCGGAGTTTTTTTTCTGTATTCAAAATTCAAGTAGTATATGACTTAGTGTAGGGATCACAGAATTTTGAAAACGTAGACATAATTCACTTCTCCCCATGGCACCTCATACAGTTTTTAACTCTTTTTAACGCAAAATAAAAATAAAAAATCAATACCAAAATTTCTTAGCAGATCGTTGGATGACTTAGGTATGGACAAGAGTATAATCATCGCTCTTCAAAAATCAGTCATAATCTGTACGTGCTCATTGGTCAGGAGGTTCATGAGAGGACATGTGGGTTTCTGAAACTTGTAAGTTTAGCTGTAATTTTGTGATTTTAAGTATGATATTTTATATTGTATTATTTTATTTATAGAATATTGTAATGGTTAAAAAGTCAGTTTCCATGCTTTGATGTTGTATCTGTGTGTAAGACCGTAATTTGTGTGAAAATGGAATAATATTGATAATAATAATAATAATAATAATAATAATAATAATAATAATAATAATAATAATAATATAAAAAGTGGCTGATACACAAAACATTCATTTTCATTTAAAAAATAAACTTCTGAAACCTAAATCCGCACTAAATGTACAATTAAGTCCAAACAGCACTGGTACTGCACTGCACAGTTTCCGAGTGAATCCTACCCTGCCATTTTCTGGTCCTAGAAAGTAAATTTAGCTAACCTACGTTGAGTCCTTTCCATATTTTTTACACTGAGTAATTTTCTGCGGATCTAACAAATTGTGCCATATTCCATTATCGGACGAACAAGCGACAAATAATCTGTTTCCGTTAGCGTTTATCGTACTATTTTTTAAGATATACTACATTACAAAGTGAAGAGACCTCCAGGCTTTCCGTACAACAAGATCTACGGGACTTTTCCTGCTTAATTTACTGTCGACATGGAGTCACAGGTACTTGCACGAGGAAACTCGCTGAATATTGTCGTCATTTACACGGTAATTTGTTTTCTGTATTTATGACTCCTGTCAAAAGTGATGGATTTTCTTTTACAGCTATTTACGAACATACCATTATTTTCCGTCCTGTAATATAACGCATCAAGATCCCGTTGAAGCCGCTTTGTGACTGCTTTGAAACCGCTTTGTGATCACTAATGCCCTCAAAAACTTCACAAGAAATGAAAAGCTCTTTCGACCTAATTAAGTAAACATCGGAAATCGCATCCTACTGCGTCACGCTCCGTACTACCTGAGTTAATCCGCTGTCCCAAACTCGTCTGTAGCCAAGTGTTTGGACGTTGCCCTCGCTCACGGCTCCAGTCCAGATTGCGTTAGGAATATTTAAGTCACCTCCAATAACAACAGGATGGCTATTTTCGTTCCCTGAATGATGTCATCTAAAATGTATCAGTCGCTCGGAGGCCTTTAGCATGCAATAATTTCTAAAATGGTTCCCGAAGTAGTTATTTCTTTTCCCACCATTTCTAACTTTCTACTGATCCAATCTCATCAAATATTCATGTCTACTTTGAAGAAAATAAGTCTAGGACAGATGGACGGACGGACGGACAGACGGACGGACAGACGGATGGACAGACGGACGGATGGACGGACGGACGGACGTTTTTAAAAAATCACATTTTCTGTAACAGGGGATCCCAAAACGTGAAATTCCGTGGAAATCTCAAGATCGATTTTCCGCAACATTATATAACTTTCTCTATACTACGTATATACTCCGTATGTACGTACGTATACAAGAAAGTAATATGGAACTGTATAGGCTGCAAAAAGAACTTAAAAATAAATATTTAAATTAAACTCTATACGACATGTAGTGTATTGTATGTGAAAAACTGGCAGAGAAAAACTTCTTTCAATCGATTTCGAAACTATCAATGATGGAAACAAGAAACTACACTTAGTACATTTGTCTTCAATTTTGTGCTTAGTTCTGAATACATATAAAATGAATTGGTGATACCAGAATACATGAAGCTCGTATTACAGTGAAGAGATCAAATTCGGAATGCATTCCTAGCGGCGGCGCTAGCCGAATTCGTTTACGACGCTCCGTGAAGTCACGTTAAGCGAATTCGAGACTCGCGGGTTCTTGGTTGGGTTACCGGCCAGGAACCCCGGCATCTAACACCGCCGAGCCCCTGGCCGAAGGGATAAAAGGCACTGACTGACTGCGACGTGATGAGACTTGACTTGAGATTATTCTCAGTAACGGAGTATGCGTATGAGTGTAGTATGCTCAGTAACGGAGGATTACTCCAGAAGAAAGCGCTCAACGCCCCAACAAGGGTTAAGAGACGCGTTGCATCAACAACGTTGCAACGAATTTTAAAAAAATAAACGAAAGAAGATATCACCAGAGAGGATTGTTGGAGCGTCGTTGACAACAGGTGTCCGCTCGGGAGGGGTCGGTGAGGGTGTGAGTTGGGCGGAGGACGCGAAGTGAACGGGGAGTGGGGCGGGGGCGGGGGAGGCGGAATGGGCGGGGGCGGGGCGGAACAGAGACGTTTCTGGAAATATTAAAAGCGGCGACGCACCGCGTGCACGGCGCTACCGCGTCGCGTCGTTGCCTTTGAATAATTCAGAGGCGCTCCGCTGTGCCGGCCTCTCCGGGGCTGGCTTTTGCCGCTGCAGCCGCCCCACTCCACCACCTGGCGCGGCCGTCCGCTGGCCACACCTCCGCCCCGCCCCCTCCGCCGGCTCCGTGCTCACTTCCATACGCGTCGTCGTCCAGATTACTGTCTCCGTTTCCGCGGCCCGTCGACTTCGTCTAGACCACCGATTGAGTTTCTGACCGAGAGCGGTAGCTCAGTGCATCAACTGATGTCACTGCAGCGCCTCTGACCGGGAGGTGCTAGGTTCAAGTCCTGACGGCGGCAGGATTTTCGACACTAGCTCTTCAGCCAGGTCGAATTCAGTCGCTGTCTGGAGGAGAATTCTAGCAGCCGGTTGCCCTGATCGGTAGTTTTCCGTGATTTCTCCGATCAACACCAGGCGAATGTCGGAGCAGTACCCTAATAAACGGTCCACAGACCGCGCGCGATCTTTCCTTCCTCTTCCTTGTCCTATCCTCTCCCCTTACACACACTTACACGAACATGCTCTACACTACCACATGTGCCGGGAGACCGGTCGAGAGCTTAGAGCTTGTCCCAGCTGGGGCGGTGCCCGGCTGGTGGGAGAGTCTTGGTTAGGGGGAAATCCCACTAACCGACAGTAGGTCGGCGCGGGATCTCGCCATCAAGCGGGGGAAGATCACCGCCATCTCCCGAGAAAAAACATGCACTACACTAACGGGACTAATGACCAAGGCAGTTCACGCGCCCTGAAACACGAAAAAATCAATCTATCAATCAATTGAGTTTCCGTTTGTATCCCCGTCTGTATACCCATCCCCATGCCCGAGACCCACGCGATCTCGGAACACGATCACGTCCCTGCCACTGTTCCCGTCCCCGTTTCTTTCCTCGTCCGACTGACCCCGACGCGTCCCCGTCCCTGACAATGTTCCCATTCCCATTACCGTTTTCGTCCCCGCTCTCGTTCTCCGCCCCATCCTCGACCTTGTCTCCGTTCCGTCCGTATCTTCGCACATGCCCCTATGTCTCCTCAATCCCTTACGCCTATCTTCGACCATTTCCGACGCATCCCTACCTTTATCTCAGACCCGCTTCCCTATCCCCCACTTGCCTATCCTCCACCCCACCCCCGCCGCCAGCATCATTATTGCTGCTGCTTCTTTCCCCACAAGTCGTGCTTCCCGTCGGCGCTGTCTCTCCCTCCAGGGAGTTCGGCCGGGACTGGTCGGCGGGAACGGGAGGCGGGAACGAGTAGGTGGAGACGGGCCGGAGGGGACGGCTCGAAAGCGAGTTAATCTGCATTAGATGGCAGGGTCGAGCGGTGTGAAAGGGCGGGAGAGAAAGTCGGGAGAGGGACCGGCGAAGAGGCTCCGCAGGGGTGGGTCGCGGTGAGGGGGGTTGCCGTGATTTCTGGTGGAGAGTTGTAGACGACCACCCGGATCCTGAGTTTCACGGGGGCACACACGTCGTTAGCTTCAAGGTGGAAGCAGTGAGTAGGCAAAGCTAAGCACCGTGTTGCCGGGCTTCTCCCGGTAACCCACCAGTTGGTTCCCTGGCGTGACAACTTTTGGATTGGGTGAAGGACATTCTTCGGACTGCTCTGGAATCTTAAAGAGTCCGACGAGGAAAATGATACCACCCTGTCAGGTTTTCCAAGATTCTGGCGATACTCACGTCAACAGCCTAAAGCAGTGAGGAGATGGGAAGGGGGTCTCAAGCCGCCCGAACCTTAGTTCGGGTGGTCCCTTGTTTGTCTCTCGGATTCGTCGTGGGAATGGCCAGAAACTCTAGGCAAAGAGGAGGGAGTTGTTACCGGCGCGTGTGAGTAGCGCATTGTTTGGACTCCGGTACTAGCGTGGATAGCTAGTAGCTCCAAGCTGGTAGGGCGGCCCCAACTTAGGTGGTAAAGTCTGAAATTCAGTGGCTGTCTGAAGGAGAATTCTAGAGGTCGGCTGCTCTGTTCAGTAGTTTTCCGTGGTTTCTCCGATCAACACCAGGCGAATGCCGGAGCAGTACCCTAACAAACAGGTCACGGACCGCGCGCGATTTTTCCTTCCTATTCCTTGTCGTACCCCTTCACGCACTTACACTATTATCCACTACACCACCACACATGCCGGGAGACCGGTCGGGTGCTCAGAAATTGTCCGGCTGGGTACTGGTTCGCTGGTGAGAGATACCAGGTTGGGGGAAACTTCGCTAGTCAACGGTAGGTCAACGCCGGATCTCGACATCCAGAGGTGGGAGACCATCACCACCTCCAGAGGAAACAAACATGCACTACAATTATGGGACATGACCTCAGTAGTTGTTGCGCCCGGAATCACTAACAACCACGCAACCAACCTGGTAGAACATGAGCGATGTGGGGTAGTAGCCCATACGTGGACCGGCGAGGACGTGGAAGCAGCGGCACGGCGGTGGGTGGCGGTGGGGGGGGGCGCTGGGGGCTGAGCGACGGGAAGGGGTGCTGGGGGAAGGAGGGCAGTGGACAGCGGTCGAGACCGAGACGTAGGGGTTGGGCGGCATCCCGGCATGTTGCGGCTGATGGTGGCCCAGCGTCCATATTAATGAAGACGCGTGTTGCCAGTTGGCGTGGCTTACTTTGCTGCCCTCTCGTTGTTGTGTCGCGGCGCGGCTGGCGCCTCCCGCTGTCGTGACGTCACCAGTGCCAGCCCTGGCGCCGCGGCCTTCCGCGTACCCGCCACTCCCTCGCCGCGACCCTCGCCACGCCCCTCGCCACGCCCCTCGCCACGTCCCTCGCCACGCCCCTCGCCACGCCCCCCCACCACGCCTCTCGCCACGCCCTCGCCACGCCCCCAGCCGTGCCCCCCAGCCACGCCCCCCCCAGCCACGCCCCCAGCCACGCCCCCCCCAGCCACGCCCCCCAGCCACGCCCCCAGCCACGCCCCCAGCCACGCCCCCAGCCACGCCCCCAGCCACGCCCCCCAGCCACGCCCCCCAGCCACGCCCCCAGCCACGCCCCCAGCCACGCCCCCAGCCACGCCCCCAGCCACGCCCCTCGCCACGACCCGACCTCTCTGCACAGGCCCTCAATTTTTCACAAGGTCGCGCGTCCAAGTACGGAGATAGGGGACGCTGCTGTTGAGGATGGAATATTATATATTAATCGCATTTGCGGTGCACATCCGCCAAATGTACTTCTGACGTGAAAAAACAGACCTTATACATTTCTAGACAGATTACATTTCTAGCACGCTTGATCCTCATATGCAACGGTCCACAAAAATATCCGTATGAAGACGCTTTTCTTATTAATAACGTGAAATGAAAATCACGAATTCGTTTAATAAATGTGGTAGTATATATTACATATTATCTTCCATTCCTACCTATATGAATGAGCCACACACCACCTTGTTCAATCCTTAGTACGTTTCTCTTCCTGTTTGAATGTTGAGATGAAACAAGACTATTCAGTGGTAGCGAACTTGGGTGTCCAATTGTGGAGAGTTTGAAGAAGATTTAATTTTCCCAACTCTCTGTCAAGGATATGTAATTGCCACCATGATATTACATCGTGAGTGTGGAAATGTTATCTTTCTAATGCATCTCTGAATCTATGACTGAGGCCTGTACTAAAAATGGTTGTGATTCGACAGGTGATAAAGAAGATCCGGACTGTTTTGTTAGTTGCATTTACTGCATCTCATGTTCGAGATCAATGTGCATTAACTGGAACTTAATAGTAGTTATTCACGAAATATTTTTTTCGATTTTTTTTCTTTTTAGTAGTACCTCGAGATAAGTAAAAAGTGTTCTAGATTGTTCGTGGGGTGTTTTGAAATAGTGAGTAATTTGAATGTTATTTTTACGCTATTTTACATCATTACGCTTTTAATACAGAATTTAACATAATTGTGGCTTATGACTATATAGGCATTAAACAATGTTCTTTGGACTATTGAAATCATAAAAGATCATTGGCGTATTCTTGCGGACTCACGAGTTTTAATTTTTTTTTCCGCAGACGAGCGCTCATTTTCATGAAGGACGAGGCATTTTATGACCCATACTTTCGTGTGTTTTACATTAATTATGTAAAGAAATTATTACTGATACTGCAACAAGTCCGATGAAAACTCAAATTAGCATTTTTTCCCGTTTGTTATCAAAAGATGGGGAAAATGGGCGATGCATAAACAACGTTTATAGAGAAATTACACATAGTGGCTTCAGGGACACATCAAATTTTATAGAAATTCATTGAAAATTGTTCTAAGCTCTTCAACATAAGATGATGTAAGTATAGTATTTGGCCGTCCACTTAACCTTTTTTGTTTGTGTGGTCCTAAAGTTAAAAACAGGAAGTAAAACCTTTATTAATTCACCCACTGAGAAATAGGGAACACCTCCTGATATAAAATTAAGAAAAGAAGTTAAAAGAGATTATTCTTATACAGAATGATTCACGCCACTTTAGTATCTCTATTTTTTGACCGGTTGAAGTTATTGCAATGCAGTTTTCACGAAAGTGCATGAGGTAATAGGGATAACTGATGCATGTTTTCGTTTCGATTTTATCACTTGCATTTTGAGATATTGAGGTAACTTTGTTTTTCAAATGGATCCATACATATTTTTTAGTCCATCATGGCGAGCATAAAAAGACAAACCCAATGATATAGCACATATTGTCATATATTAGATAAACATTTTCTTGAGTAATTTTGATTTTTTATGCTAGTCGTGTTTAACGGATATTGTAACGCCCCGAGCACGTGCCAGCAGGGAGAGTGTTGCCCGAACTTGGTGGACTGTTACATTTAAAATATACGTTAAATACTTACGTAATATATTATTAAATACTAAGTTAATGGTTTTTACCACAGTTTTCACGTCATTTTCCTTTGCTTTTAGGGCACTTAAAAACATTTTAAGAGCATTTTATTTATTATTTTTAGCGATGGTTTAGGTCGTTAAAATCCGCTCCATAGCATTATCCATTTTCCAATCTAATTTTTTAATTTGTTTCTGTATTGGCTAAATTATATTTTTTCTCTCCTATCGGTTCACAATAAATAATATAATAATTAATTTAATTCATTATTTATTTATTTATACACTTTTATTTCATTGCTATTTGCGTTTTCTTTCTCCGTTCATGACCTGACTCCTATTTTTCGTATTTTTATTTTAGCGAAAGAAAAATTTGCCATCAAAATATTTGAAAGAAAATTGTTCCATACATTAGCTTAATTTACTTTCAATAAATGATTTGCATAACGGTACACAATTAATAGTTTTGTGTATTTTGACATTTTTTCTACCTAGATTGCCAAAATAATACACTGTGCAACGGCTGAATTCAACCTAGCTATGTAGCTAGTGTCGATAGGCGTATCGAGGGAGGGTGACGTATCAAGGGAGACGAATCGAGGGAGCGTGACGAGCGTGACGAGGGGAATGGCGTGGCGAGGGGCGTGGCGAGGGGCGTGGCGAGGGGCGTGGCGAGGGGCGTGGCGAGGGGCGTGGCGAGGGGCGTGGCGAGGGGCGTGGCGAGGGGCGTGGCGAGGGGCGTGGCGAGGGGCGTGGCGAGGGGCGTGGCGAGGGGCGTGGCGAGGGGCGTGGCGAGGGGCGTGGCGAGGGGCGTGACGAGGGGCGTGACAAGGGGGTTTGGTGAGGGGTTTGGTGTGGGGTAGTAGATGGCGGGGCGAGGGGCGTGGACAGGAGTGTGGGGAGGTGGCTTGGGGAGGGGCACGGAGAGGAGACTTGGTGAAGGGGCGTGGTGAGAGGGATAGGCGAGGGAGTGGGTCGAGGGAAGCGGACGAGGCGGAAATGGTGAAGGTGATTGGGTACTGGAGGAAAGAAACGGGGGGTCGCCGTAACACCACTTCATTCTACTCCACACCACTCCGCCCCCTCCCCCGCCATGGCCTGTAGAACGGCGAACGCGTGGCCCGCGGCCTCAGAAAAGAAGGGTTCTCTGCCCGGGGGGCGGGGGCGTGGAGGGTGGCGTGCGGGGGCCACCGAGCGTGGGGCGAGGGATGAGGGGGAGGGGAGGGGCGGAGAAAAGGGCTCCGATTGATAAGTTCGTGGTCTCCATTAGCTGCCAGAATTGAGAAACTTTGGAGAAGATCAAGTGCCGTTATTGGAGTCATTCGAGGCTCTAACAAGCGACGAGAAGTTCGGCTGGCACGATGTAGGGGAAGGGAGAGGGAGGGTGGCGCGGGGTAGGGGTGGTGCACCAAGCGGAGTGGGGGCAATGCGGTCACGCAGCTCAGCCCCGCCTCCACAGGGAGACTCGCATGACGCTCCACCATTTCTCATAGGGCGCGTTCTTCAACTATGCATGTTGTAACATACAATTCAAGACAAATTCGACTTTTCATATCAGAATTTTTTAAATACTCGTAGCCGGAAAAATTAAGTACTTTTTTAATCTACATGAAATCTAGTGATATTTGAGCTGCTTAAAGCCCAAGATCTGCAATTAACGTTGTCCTTTTCCCAAGATATTTAATGTTTGTTTGCGTTGTTATGGAACTTAACTCGTATTGCAAATACTAATTAATTTTTTCCGGTTATAGACTTAATATAAGAGCTTAATTAAGTTACATCGCTTGTGTTATGGATGTTATTTACAAGAAAAATGAAATGCAGTTAATAACACTGTATTAACATATTTTTTGCAAAAATCCTAAATTATATGGTTAATATAACCGGAAGAATTTAAGAAGTCAAAATTTTAAATTTGATTAAAAATAAGATTTTGAAACAACATAGGGACATATCCAATGTCACATTGAAAATAAAACTTTTTGAGGTATTTCCCAAGTTACATAAAATTTATGTCATTAGCAACGTCAATATTGTCATTTCCATTAACAGGCCCCAAGTCCTCAACATCGTCGGAAGTAAGAAGAAATTCATAGTAGTGGTGATGAACAGGTGAAATGGGCAAAAGGTCTTCCATATCTTTTACTTTTCTCACCTTAATTCTTACCACATGAAATGATTAAAGATCTAAAATTGAGGAATCAATTGCATTAAAGGAATATCTAAAGTTTTAACATTGAAGGTCTTGGAAAAAAAGTGATCTTTTTTGAATGAATTTTTGAAATTTCAGAGCTTCTTAATGAAAATTGCCCCTCATAACATTATGTGAGTAGGTTGTGTTAAAGAAAAAAATCAATGTATTTTTAAACTCTCAGGAATATTACTCAATTTTTCGCAAAAATATGTATTTTCAACAAATGTATATGACAGAGGTCAGAGATCTTATTTTGAAGAACAGATTGAAGCAAAAATCTCTTTCTTCAATACTGTAGTAGAAGGAGGATATGAATATTTTTTCTTTACTTTGCAAATTTCGAAAATTTAGAAGTACTAAAAATCCCTTTTAGAATGCTTACTTCCCTCTATCTGATAAAAAGTTAATGAATGTTTTAAAAATTGGCTTTATTTCATACAGAATGGCACAAAAACTAGTCATATTTTCACAAAAATATGCACGATATTATTAATATTTAATTTTGAAGAACATATTTTATTTTTAAAATCTCTATCTTCAATATTGCATTTACAGGAAGACGCTGCAATAATTTTAACGTTTTTCAATTTTTGAAAATTCGAAGAATAAGATGGTTTTCAGTGGCAGATATAAAAACTGACGCCTCTGTGAAATCACACGTTCTAATAATAATGCTTTTTTCGTTTTCGGATAATATGAAATTAATAATAAGGCAAACAAATGGAATATATAAAAAATACTATTTAAATATTCGAATATAATGCATAATCACACCGTGCAATATTGGTATTTACTCAAATGCCAAAAAAAAATACTAGCTAATAATGGATATAAAAACCCGTACCCTCTCGTTCCTATTGCCCCTATGATGAGGCATCACGATTTTATTGATATTTGTTGCTGAAATATAAGCTATAATCTACGTCAGCGGGGCGTTACTGCCCTCGGCCGGAGAGGAAGGCGACCGTTGCGGGCCGGCCAGGGCTGTCCGCGCGCGGCCGTCACGCCCGAGCAAGCAGCTAGTCGGAGGGCCGCTAGCCCTAGCGGGCTATAAGACGGCTCCGACCCGACGCCAAGACAGACAGCTAACGGCGGTGTTGGCGACTGTGTTCTGGCGAGTGATTTGCGGTGTGAAGAGTGGTGATCGGGTACAACGACGACCTGTGCTACGGAAGAGGAACTCCCTGGTGAATATTCATCGACTCGGCTGCTTTGGGGACTTCTTCTGGACAACGGTGAAACGGCTTCGCATTTGGCACACTCTGCGGATGATATGGAACTTTGGCTATTGTACCTGGTTATTGAATAAAAATCGTTTTATGAAGTTTTGCCTTTGATTGGATACTACTGTAATGATTTGTGAGACTAGCACGCAAGAATGCATGGAACACGGAAATTTTATGTAAGCAAAGAGGAACTAAGAATGAAATAAACAATAGACAACAGCGCCGCGTAATAATTATTAGGAAAGTAATAGAAGACATAAAGGGCGGAAATAGGCGTTATGAACAGTGAATAGAACCCAAATTTAGGAACATTTTAAAACAAGAATCACATTATTCGAGCCACGGGTTCCGTAAATATCATAAATTGTGTAAATTGCATGTATAACACGGCGAAGATTGAGAATATGGCACCCATTGTTGTACTTCTGGATGTATACAACAAGACGGGTTTTATTGAATATCCAGTGAATGCCTGGGTGGATTTTGGCCAAACTTTCGGAAATTATAGAGAAAAATATTTAGATCAGGGCAAAATTAGTCACGGCGCGGGGGAATTTATGTGGGGCTCAGAATAAATTATTATTCAGTTTCATAGCACAGAGAATTAAGAAAGATTTGAAAGAGCGACCGAAGATGTAAATGACGTCATCACGAGCTGAGAAGACGAAAAATAAAGGTTTTTGGAAAAAGGAAAACAGGAAAAGGGAATTCGGTAACGTGAAGAGTACAAAATAAAAGTTATTAAAATTATGAAGCAGATAGTAAGACGCAAGACGCCCGAAAACAGTGAAAATGTAAACGTTTTTGAACATTTCTTATGGTGATGGGCATGTGTTTGAAAGAAGACAGTCACTTGGATTTTGTGAACCAACAATGTAAAATGTGTTACAGACAGAATCAGGTCGAGCATGATGATGATCGCACGCGTTTGATGCTATGTTAGATTTTTGGAGAAATTTCGCGGAAGTATTGTGCAAAAGTTCTTAATTTATATTCGGTTATGTAAAATCAGTTGTTTAGATGAAGTGGAACTAAAAATTTAATTCAATTTGTTTAGAAATTCACGGAAAAATCCGCATGGACATTATTCACGCAAGTTAGGCGCAGGGAACATGAGCGTCGTGAAATTTAAATACGTCGCGAGAAATCGAAAGAACATTTAGGGAAGACGCGATTAGTTGCAAGAAACAATAATTCTGAATACATTTGGTAATTTTAAATGGACGAGTGCATCTGGGATCTGGTGGCAGCTGAACGGGGACTGCGTGCATGGAAAATGCACATTACAACTAGCAACGACGGGCGCTGACAGGAAGTGACATCGCTGCGAAAAGGGAAGTGGCACGATTTGTGCAATTACTGTATTTTATGTTTGTTCACGCACAAGTCCGGAAAAAAAAGAAAACCTCTGTCGAAGACCAAGTCCTGATATTAGGTTAAGAATAGGATTATCAAAAGGTCACGACAGAATGCGCATTCTGGTGGTTGTATGAGATTTTGTATTATATTTTCAGTGTGCATGTTTGTATTTTTTTCCTGTGTTGTTTATGTATATTGTGTTGTCATGTTTCGCAAGTCGGAGGGGCATATGGTATTTATGTTTGGGATATATGAAAAGGAAATCCGACATTAAATGTATGAGCATCCCACATGGCTCATAATTGCCTTGGATCCATGTGTTATTATTTAGTAGTTGTATAAAATTTGACCCAGGCACGAACGAAACGGACCCTTACCTCAAGTCCGTATGGAATGAGCTCGCGTAACACGACCAGGTAGGATATAAATAGTGATTCGAGCTAGCAGATGTATGGGCAACCGATAAGCAAAGGTATTGTGGCACCCAATTGTAAGTTAGAGCTAGGGCAGGGCAAAGATAGTTCACGTGACGAATAAACAGAAAAGGACCTGGATAGTTAGGTTATCGTGCTCGCCGTGTGAGAGCATGATTTACGAGGATAGTGAGTAAGTAGGAGAAATAGAGAAGTTGTTGCATTAGGCGCCCGATGTGAGGGCGTAAATATAAATAAACGGAAATAGAATAGGCGCAGCAGGCAGAGAGAGAGAGAGAGAGAGAGAGAGAGAGAGAGAGAGAGAGAGAGAGAGAGAGAGCGAGAGAGCGAGAGAACGTAGAGCGGTTGCATTGGGCGCCCAACGTGTGGGCGTGATAATTATAAATGGAACAGGTAGAGAAAGAGCGAGAGGACGTAGAGCGGTTGCACTACACTTACATTATTTGTTGCCAATACAATACTGTAGCATACATAACTTTCGCATAGAGCTTTAGCATACATAATAATTCGTTCCAACAGATGAACTATTAACAGAAAAATATGATGCCCCATTTTTGGGGCAATGGGAATATACAGATTAAGATTTGAACACTTCACGTTTTGTAATATACATTTTTTTTTCGTTTTCTCGAACGCTCGATAATGTCACTAACAGACACGTCCATTCCCACGACTCAGAATTATTCCTAGTGGGGTAATATTTCAAGACTCTGTTTAACTCATCAATGGTCAAAATAGTTTTCCTTGATAATAAAAAATGATGAACACGGTTTTTAAAAACTATTCTGAGTCTTTTCTCAATTACTAATTACCAAGGCTCGGATTCCTATGACATGTCATCTTTTCAATGGTGCATTCTAGGCGTAGCTAACTTGTAAATGAATGTTTATCACGACATGTAGGTATTAGAAATGTATTGTTTTCGCCATTTTTGTCATTTTTCAATATTTAGATAATATTTTGTCCTTTGCGTAATTTTTTCTTTTCGTGTTTTTTGTTAGTGAATATTTCATGAATTCCGTATGACACATATGCGCAGAATTTACTTCTCCCCATAGTACGCCAAAGACAATTTAAACATTTTTTTGACGTAAAATAAATAAATAAACACACTAAAACAAAGTTTTTACTGTATCATCAGTTCATGACGAAATGCACCACTGCAATAGACTCTGTTTTTCGAACTTTCGAAATTTCACGGATCTTCGATAACTTCCTCGACCTTTATATTTATATTTATTTTTAAAAAATAGTTAAAAACTGTGTATGACGTGCTATGGGGAGAAGTGAATTCTGTGCACGTTTACAAAATTCTGTAATCCCTACACTACGCCATATACTATTTGAATTTTCAATAAGAAAAAAAACAAACACAAAACGATACGATGCAACTTCCGAAACTGACAATTGGTAAATCGGTGCTAAGGAATTTCCTCCAAAAATAAAAGCGCTTTATATTAAATATAATTTTATATCAATTATTTTTTTAATTGTAAAGTTCACTGAATAAACAAGCGTTTTCATACAATTTTTTTGAGTATTCTTTAAAACTAGATCATTTTCCTCTTATTTTTAAGTAATGTATAGGTCATTTTCCTCTTATTTTTAAGTAATTTTATGTCATTTTCAAAGAATTTTTAGGCCCTTAGAATCCGAGCCCTGCTAATTACTCTTACCTTAATAGCCCAGCCCTTTTCCAAAAATTGGATTCTTTCTTAACTGATACATACTACGTTTTAGTATATCCAGAGCAATAATATTCTGTTTCTGTGTGTCATGTAATAGTTTCCCATTTCCATCCATTTTCCTTTCCATTTTTCTGCCAGCAGTTTAGGAGGATGTATATCCAATTAAGTACTGCTAAGATTATTAGTTAAATTCAATTAGTTAAATTATCAGTTAAATTAAAGTATCTCTCTGTTTTTTAAACAGTTTTTGACGTTAAATAAATAAAAATTTTAGTCATGCCCCTCGAGTGGCTCATGTTCAGCGCGTTAACTTTCCGTGGTTCGATTCTATCTAGGGGCAAAAACAGAGCTGTAGCTTTCCATTTCAATTGTCTCAGTTCCTACAGCTGTGTGACGAAATGAAAGTTCAAAAGAATCTAGTGTGATAGATACGGTGAAGGAAACTTTTCATGTTCGTCACACATCTTCTTTACAGCAAGGGGAAGAAAATAAATAAAACAGGTTCCAGGCCTGTGAACACCGCTATCCCGTTTTCCATCTACCGCCGTTATCTGACTAAAGTCGGATTAATTCGACTCTTAAATGTCTAATACATACATACAAAAATTTAAGATCGATGTTGATACGTATGAAAATGTTGGAAGACGGGCGTTTCAACAATAACAGTTTATTGTGCTTTTTCAGCTTTACAAAGAAGAGTCACAATACAAATCAAACAATAAACGATGCCACTTGCCAGAAAAGCAAGTACCAATTTCTTAGTCGTTCGGCGTATTACCAGAAGATGTGCCAGTTCGTAGACGAAGTCACAATAGTCCAATAGAATAAATGGAGCACTGGCGTGGTCACCGTAACGATAACTATCATAATCTCTGAAGCGCAGTCGCTCCCAGATAAAAATTATTCTGCTCTTTCGGGCGGCAGACGCCCGTTATGTTGCGGCCGCTGCGGCTAGCCCAGACTCTCTCCGGTGGCTAGTTGTCTGGTTGAGCGGATACTGCCTCGATGCTCAGTAGACTTCGATATAGCGCGTGCGCCGTCTCATACGCGCGCGAGAACATTAAAGCCAGCTGTGCGCACGTTGTCCAGCACGCATGCAAAGTTGTAAAGACAATTGAGGCGCTCAAAATAATAACGTCAGATCCCAACCCAAGTTCGTATTGAGAAAAATGCCTTTTTCTATTTTTCTTTCACGTTCACTTACACTCCAAACAAACCTTTGAATGCGGAATTTGGGGGTATGAACATGTACCTATTCATTTGATATTTCAGCATATAATAGGTATATGGTAGGTGTTTATCATCATACTTTTAACTGAAAATTTGAGGTCGGTTGAGATCTGCCGTTATTATCCTGAGCGTCTCAATTTATTGGTTTGGGTATTGTCAGTTGAGCGTCGGGTGAATTCATGTAACTTACTTGACAACAAGAAACATCACAAGAAAAGTAACATTAATTTTAACAATGATACATAATGCATTATTTACCATTTGGACTGTATAAATGTGTATAAACAACCTGTAACAAGTATTGTACTGCAGCCTCCGGGTCAATGACCCCAATATCGATCAGGTTTTTCGTTCAGTTTCCCTGATCCATTGAGCAAATGCTGAGATGGCCCCTTGTTTTGCTTCTGGACATAAATGTAACTTCATTTTCTGTGCACGTCTTCTAGAATTCAGTAGGAAATATAGTTATTCAAATGATCGTTTTCATGTTGTCGCGGCAGGAAGTATTATTTCTTGACGAAGGACATCATGGAAAAGAGCCCAAAATTTATTGCTTATTTATCCTTGAAAATATATTTTATTACATGAGAGGTTTTTTCCTTCAAAATTTATGCAGTATTATGTAAGTAGTGTAGGGATCACAGATTTTTGAAAATGTGCACAGAATTCTCTTCTCAGCACGTCATACGCAGTTTCAACTGTTTTTTGACGTAAAATAAATAAATAAATAAATAAAATTAGTTCAAAGAATTGGTCGCCCCGACCGGGATTCGAACCCGGGCCTTCTGGTTTACGCCCAGCTGCTCTGTAGCATCCAACAAGGTGACGGGCAAGGTGACAATTATATAAATAAATAAATAAATAAACAATGATTTCCAGATACGATTCTTGACATTTTAAGAACGTGTGGTAAAAGTTCAGTTGACAAGTAAGCAACAGGAGCAGCAAAACAGCTGATTTGATAGTGGTCTCGTTTTTCTTTTAACATGGTAGACTAAAAGCAAAAGTTAAAAAATATCATTGCCGCTTCCAAAGAAGAAATCATATGGAAGCGACAATAATGAGCCTCATTTGTTAGAACATAAGGTTAAAGGATCGTACTTGTTTGGGGGATGTTAAGATGGTACAACTGGTCGGGGGAACGCATATCAAAAGAAAATACCTTTACTGCGATCCTCAAATAGCCGAGAAAAACAGTAAATATAAAAATAAAATAAAACAGTTAATCAATTTTCTTCGCTAACAAAAACAGCATTGCTATCATATTTACGTGTGTGGACACAATGTTTAGTGCTGTAGAATCAAACATGCACAAAAACCACATTCGACGTTTAACAGTATTTATTTAATTGAAAATGTTCAGAGGCACTCTACAGTAAACAAGTGGCTTTAAGGGCCTGAGGCAGTAGATCTGTGGGGGCTCTTTATCTACATAAATAAAAATGAATCGCTGGAAAGTATGTAAGATCATAACTTTCGAACGAATGCTCCACTGGAGAATTCTTTTTTTTTTTTGTGTGTGTTCGTTATTGTCAGGACAAGGTTTGTATAAAAGATTTTTTTTAAATCGAACAGAAAATTTTTAAAAATGTTATAATATGAAAACTGATTGAGTGAATGAGACAGAAGACTGTGAGAGATCTTCAATATATTAACAAATTTTTAAAAGAGGAAAAGGAAGAGAAGAAAAGGAAGAGGAGAAAAGAGAAAGGAGAAAAGAGAGATAAGAAACAGAAGAAAAGAAAGAGGTTAAAAAGGAAAGAGGGGAAAGCGAGAAATGTGAAAAGGAGAGAGACAGACGGGAAAAGAGAACGGAAAGAAAGAGAGAAAAAGAGAGAAGTGGGAAATGAGAGAGGAAAGAGGGAAAGGAGTACGTGAGAGGGAAAATGAGGAGGGGAAAAGAGAGGGGAAAACATAGGAAGAAAAGACAGAGGCAAGAAGAGAGATGCGTGGAAAGAAAAAGAGAGGGAAAAGAGAAGAAAAGATAAAGAAAAAAGAGAGAGAGGGCAAGACGTCTGCCGGGTTCTGCTAGTTTCAATAAAAGTTGCCCCCACACGCAATAAAAAAATGCATATATCCATACAATAGAAATAACTTGTGGCAATTAATTTGATTTAAAAGTAAATACATTTTTATATATTTTGAAAGAAAATATTCGAGCTCCCAACCAAAACAGACCCTGGGACAAATTGTCTCAGCTGCCCACTACCCCTTTCGTGACATGTTGGTGTCAAATATTCATTAAGCTGAGATCCGACTTTTTTAAAAAAGGCAATGAAATGTTTAATAAATAGCAATTAAAAGCGTAATTTTATCACTCTTATGCCCAAGCGATTGTCAAAGTGATAACTGATACGATATCATAGGGACTATAATGTATATGCCATACAGGTCAAGACATCTACTAGTTCTAAGCACAGGAAACACAGTATTAGCACACTTCTGCATTGATCAATACCTTGTTTCGTGTGCAATCGTATCAATTTTAGATGATTAACGGAAAGTGTTATTGTCGCAATTAGTTGAACAATATAAACCACAGTTTCCGCCTTACATTATCGATGCATTAGTAATTTGACGTGCTCATAAATTTTGTAACGCATCTCTCTACTACTGCAGTATTCGCTACGTAGAAGTAATATAGACACATTTCAAGGATTGGGGCGAGAATCTATTGAACAAACAGAATACGTATGGAGTTTTTAGAGTGAAGGAGTTTATCTAAAGCACAAATGTACACATTCGATTTCAAGTAACGCCTTTTCAAAAATAACATTCAAATAATCGAAAATATAAAATATATGCAAAATATATGCAAAATTTATATAATAATATAATACATTGAGTAAAGCCGTACTGATTGTCTGCTAATCCACCGCAAGTCTTCAATTTCATTTCATAGTCGCCTCTTCAGCCACCCTTCTTATAGCTTACTGAGTGTGTTCAGCATGCAGGGAGGCGTGTGTGCTGATGGGTCTTGTGGCGACTTACCTCCTTTAGGTAGCAGTACAAACTTAGTCACCTTCCAAGCTGTTGGGAATGCCTGGTTGCGAAGTAGACTATTCATGAATCTCAGGATATATTGTGGTGCAACATCTACTGCAATTTTGATAGTTTCTGGTGGAATGCCATCCAATGCGGATTCTTTCCAGGCCTTCATGCTATTTGCTGCTTCTTTCAACTCCTCCTTCGCAAAATGTTCAACGTCTTCCTGAATTGTTTGAGCTTCAAGGTGGTCTTCGTTGACTGGGAAAGCTTCTGCGCAATTCGTCTTTGGTTTTGATTGTCAGGCTAGCGGTAATGTTATTACCTAACCATCTGGTGACAATTTTGTAACCAACCCTTCAGATGTTCTGATTCAGCTCTTCACTTAGGTTTTGGCAGTTCGTGGTTTTGGACAGCCTTATAAGTCTTACAAGTTCATGTCTGGAGCTTTTATAGTCCGCTCTCAGCGCCTGCAATTCGTCTTCTGAAGTTCAGTTCTTTCTTACCCTCGTCAATTTTCTCCTCTTCTGGATGCATTCTTTCCTTTGGCTATTTCAGAGCTCCATTAGTAAGGTACCTGGGCTTTCTCAGTTCTGATTTTGTACAGCTGGCTTTGCATGCATTTTCCAGAATGTTAGCTATCTCTTCTACGGCCGAACTTCTGTGCTTCTGTGTAGAGGGTCTATTGTCTACCAACCATTTGAGGGCGGTTCTATACACCTGCAAGTCGTAGTTAAGTGTAATTTTCTTCGTACTGGGGATCATTTGGTCTGCCGAGGTCTCTTCTTCAAGGTATGAGTCACATTGAGTTCCAGTAAAACATTAATCAGAAACCATAATTTAGCTTAAACAATTTTATTAAAATGTTCTATTAATTTTTGAAGTTTTATATATCCACATTTTGAGGTCTTATTTTCTGCTTTTTCAGAAGTTAAATCAACTCTCAAAATAAATTCTGTCATATTTTGAATTATATTTCTTACTCTATGTAAGACAAACCTTCCTCATTAATGGAATCCTTTTCTCCATTCCATGGCATCAGAGACCAGAATGAGGGTAGATTTAAAATATAAAATAAATCAGTTGTATATGTTGGGAATGGAACTATTCTGGACTGGACAAAACTATCTAACTGGACAAAAAATCTAAAAATTAGGTGTAGTAACAAGTAGAAAACTAACTTTAAATAATGCATGTTGAAAATTAAAAATGATGCCACAATACTGAAAATAACCAGATCTTACATCAAAATGTTTAAATAAAAATAATGTTCTTGATGTATGCAGTGATATTGACCGCAGCACATGTGACAGATGGTTATAATAATAATAATAATAATAATAATAATAATAATAATAATAATAATAATAATAATAATAAATAATTAAAGATTTTTAATTAATAATAATTAAAAAATAATTAAATAATTAAAGACTTGTGCGTATGCCATTATACACCCGTTAACTCACATATTTAATGCATCCTTATGCACTGAAACGTTTCCAGATATTTTCAAAACAGCTAAAATTAAGCCGCTCTTCAAAAGAGGCAACAAAAATGAAATTCAAAATTATCGGCCCATTTCTCTTCTATCAGTTTTTTCAAAAATATTAGAGAGACTTTTTTACGTACGAATGGAAACCTTTCTCACTAAACACGACGCGCTTTCAGATTGCCAACATGGATTTAGAAAATCAAAATCAACGGAAACAGCTATATTTTCTTTTCTTAAAGATGTCGCATCATCATTAGAGCAAAACGAGGCACCTATTGGATTATTTTTAGATCTCTCAAAAGCTTTTGACATCATTGATCATGACATTTTACTTTCAAAATTACCTTCATATGGAATCCGTGGTATTGCTCTAGATTGGTTATGTTCGTACCTTAAACAACGATCTCAGAGAGTTGAAATACCTTACTGGAATGATGGAACATTACGTACGCACCTTTCCGACTCTTTGCCCGTTGCATGTGGAGTTCCTCAAGGATCGATTTTAGGCCCTATTCTGTTCCTACGTAAACGATATTCCTAATCGACGCCCTCGACGTTCGAAACGGAAGGGAACGGTTCTCTTTGCGGATATACGAACATCCTTTGCAATAAAGAAACCGTAAATAGTACAATATCAGATGTTTCAAATTGGTTCCGAAATAACAAATTAATAGTAAACGAAAAGAAAACGGTTTTAATGCAGTTTTCCATTTCAAATAAACAATTCTGTGCTCCATTGAAAATGAACAGTGTACCATTGACTGATGTTAAGGCAACAAAATTTTTTAGGTCTCTCAATTCAGTCAAACCTTAAATGGAACGTCCATTTAAATGAATTGAACACAAAATTAAGTTCATTATGCTACGCGTTCAGAATTCTTGCAAAATTCAGTCAGCCTTCATACTGCTCGTTGTGTATACTTCGCGAATGTTCATTCCCGCCTGAGATATGGCATAATATTCTGGGGAAATACATCTTATAGCTCCCAGACTTTTAGATTACAAAAACGAACTGTACGAATAATAACCAAATCCCACCCACGTGAGTCTTGTAAGCCTATCTTCATTAATCTAGGAATTCTACCATTACCGTGTCTTTTTATTTACGAATCAGTGGTTTTTGTCAATAATGACTTGCTTAAGGGCGGGAATATATTTTCAGAAAATGCCGAAGTCTATTACTATAACACTCGACGTAGAAATCATATTCATCAGGTGACAGTATCAACAGCTCATTACAAAAATTCACATACAATACATGTACATTATTTTACAACACTTTGCCAGATGACATTAAACGATTAAATTCAATAGAAAAGTTTAAATCCCAAGTGAAATCGTTTCTGCTGCATAACTGTTTCTATACAATTAGAGACTATACTGAGAATCACAAGAAAAGTCACATTAATTTTAACAATGATACATAATGCATTAATTACCATTTGGACTGTATAATTGAGTATAAACAACCTGTAACAACTATTGTAACACAGCTTCCGGGTCAATGACCCCCATCTCGATCAGGTGTTTCGTCCAGTTTCCCTGATCCATTGAGCAAATGCTGAGATGGCCCCTTGTTTTGCTTCTGGACATAAATGTAACTTCATTTTCTGTGCACGTCTTCTAGAATTCAGTGGGAAATACAATTATTCAGATTATAGTTTCCATGTTGTTGCGGCAGGAAATAATAAGAGCCAAAATTTATTGCTTATTTATCCTTGAAAATAGATTTTATTACATGGGAGTTTTTTTTTTGTTTGTTTTTTTTCTCCCTTTCAAAATTCAAAATTTATTGCTTATTTATCCTTGAAAATAGATTTTATTACATGGGAGTTTTTTTTGTTTTTTTTTCTCCCATTCAAAATTCAAAATTTAAGTAGTATATGACTTAGTGTAGGGATCACAGAATTTTGAAAATGTGCACACAATTCACTTTTCCTCATAGCACGTCATACGCAGTTTTTAACTGTTTTTTTGACGTAAAATAAATAAATAAATAATAATAATAATAATAATAATAATAATAATAATAATAATAATAATAATAATAATAATAATAATAATAATAATATTTATTGAGTTACATATGCAATTTCAATTGTGTGTGATGAGTCAGATATGATGTATGCAGGTGCACAAGTTTTCCGGGACTCCACATTTTAGCTTTCTTTTACTATGCACTGTTATGAGTAAACGTAAAGCAATATTTTAATATAAGAATATAAGGAATGTTCACCTCTATGTGAAAGAAGGTTTGTTAGGAAGTAGGCCTACTTAATGTTTTTTACATATCTGAATATATAGAGACGGAAAGATTGTGTTCTTTAAAGCTAAGAGAATATTTCTTGCATTAAATTTGCACTTTCTCTCATCAATTTTTAAGAAAATGATATCATACAGAGAGGAGAGTTGAGAAATATAATTGTTTGAATTTCTTCATATTTCATCTTCCTCCGTCCTCAATTTATGATTTTTGTTAATGTATTAAGTTTAATATTTTTAAATTATTCTACAATGTTTATTTCATAAAAACATTTATTTCAAGACTTCTTACACTAACTTGCTCCAACCCCTTAAAGTGTTGCCTCATGAGTTAAGACTGAATTGCACTGTTTACTTGAAAAATTAGAACTATGTTGTACTATTGCAACCTACTTTCAAAATGTACCTAAAATTAACATAGATTAAGAGAGGTGCAAGTTCTCTAGGTAACTGTTAACTTTCACAGCACTCAGAGCAGTTGTGCTGGTCTTCATAGCACTGGAGGTTGCCATATTGTCCAAACATGTGAATTCAGATGCTTTGGGTTCAAGTCTTGCATAAGGTATGAGTGGTTTCATCAAGGAGTAGTGTTAAGGTTAGCTTCTCATGTCACCACAAATCCTTTATGAACCATTCCATTCCTAATCATTCAGCTTTCATCATCATTACCCCTCACCATGATCACCCATACCATTACACATTTAGTGGTCTTTAACCACTTAGCAGAAAAGTCTGAGTATACTCGGGGTTTTAATTTTTTCATAAATTTAAAAGCTCGAGTATATTCATGTTCTAATATGAATAATTTAAAAAATTGGAAATTTTTGGACCGCCTTTTTTTTGGCCTTTAATTTTATAATTGGTAAGTCAGGGGTTAAGACAAATCTTCACTGTAATTACCTACTTGAAGACCATCAAGGGATGCCATCAAAGAATAAGTCGCCACCATTATCTATATCACTCAGAGTATGTCACTCATTTTTGCCCAAGGCATTTTATGTTCTCTTTTACTACAAAGTAGTGAGATAAAAAAAAATTGAATACGCAACTCAGATAACTGAAATCAAAATATTTCAATTTACTTTTGATTTTTTTTATTATAATGTCAGAATAAGGGACTTCAAGATGGAACAAAAAAGCCTGAGAAGAAACTATTCTCCTGTGAATATTGGAAGTAGAAGAATATGATCAGGGCAGCTAGCTCTTTTGTTCTATCTGAAAATTTTTGTGAGAGTTCTGGCAAAACAGTCACAACATAAAAATGTTCTTTAATCATAAGTGTTAATAAAATTTTCTCACATGGGTATTTGCTTCTTATAAAAAAGATGTTAAGAAAAAAATTTCATTTTGAAGAAATGGTTTTCTGTAAACTGAACTCAGAAAAATAGAATGAACCATGAATAACATGGAAAGTGTTGAATGGAATTCTCTTGATTACAAATATTAGATAATTTTGACTCATGTAAATAATTCCTTTGGAGAGATATCATAAAGGGTAGTAGGGTGGGAAGCAGAATTTCATTTTCAAATATATGACTTTTCTAGGTTTTTCAGAATTTAAAAAATTGTCAAGTTTAAGGGACATTTGTGTGTTGGTAAGGGTGAAAATATTCTGGATCCAATAAACTCTTTATATAATTGCAAATAAATAATCAGTGAAGAGTGACACAAACATTTACATTAAAATCATGAATTACAGAATTTTTTTTGTATTGAAAGATTTGTTATAATAAACATATTAACAAAGAAATCAATAAATGATAAAATTACTAACAAACACAATACTTAAACAAGTTATTACCTACTTATTCAAATGTTCATTTTCTGCACAGATTTGGAAGGTCTCTACAAGTTTAGTTTTTTAAATTGAAAGGTTTTCATTTATGATGGTTTATTTTTCTCAAATATTCTTAACTTTTTCTAGTTCACTTTATTTAATTAGTATTTTTACAGTGAGAAAGATGCCTGGCGCATAGAGTGAATGAGCTTTTTTTGTCAATTTGGAAATTGTTCACACTGTACGCAGTTGGGATTGCAACAGAAATATGCCTTTGAAGGACATGATTTTTAACTTCGATTCTCAAACATTTGTTTTAAGACAAAAGCTCTAAAATGTGATGGCAAACAACAGTTTTGAAAAATAATTTTGCATAAAATTTTAAAAACTCTAAAGTTTTAATGAACTTCTAACATGTAGTACCATCATCATGCTTTGCTCTGTGCAATCAAGAAATTTAAAGAAGAAATCTAGATCTCTATTTGGGGAAACTTTGAGAATGTAGTACAAGTTTCTTTAAAAGTATCCCTTACAATGAAAAGTTTCCTTTCAAATTTACAGGCTTCAAGTTGAGCCAAATTGATCTAAGAATATTAGTTTCGAAATAAATCTATTGTATGTTTTAGTCACTACTGTTCACAGACCAACAGTCGTTCTGAAAGAAAGAAGGAAAAAAAAGAAAGACAAGAAAAATACAAAAAACAAATGGAAGTATAAAAATCATAGACCAACATTCAAAATTTTTTCCAGTTTTTCTTAAAGTTTCAAAAATTCAGAGCCTTTCCAAGATTCTCAAGGATCGGAGGTTTGCTGGCCATAGTTAAGTACCATTACATTCTTTTGTTTTTCATGATCAAATGAAAAAAGTACATGCAAATACAATTTATAAGCAATCACTACTTATATTAATGATTTTGCATATTCGAATCTCTTAGAAATATATTTCAAGTTTGTTATTTATTTATTGACTGACATGAATTTTTGGGGCTATTGGCCTGTGTTCTGAAACCAGAACCTCTTTACAACCTTTGTTGAGTCTTCTAGCTAAAGTGTTGAGATGTAATATTAATGATGATGTTGATGAAATGATGATGCAAGGAAAACTGCCCCCAAGTGCTATGTCCACCACAAATTCCATGTGAACTGACTAGTATTTGAACATTAGAACTCAGAAATGGAAAGCCATTATACAATTAGTATGCTTCTGGTCTCCTGATTTCATGGCATCATTACAATTACATTTGTGAAGACTTTTGGCTGCCTGGGTGATGTTTCATTAAAGGCATTGATGTTAATGGCAGTGATTCCAGAAGTGGCATCACTGCCGTCAACGCAGTATCATCCGGTCAGCTGAGAGCCGTCACATGACTCTGGCTGCGGAAACGCAATTTTGATTGCAGTGACATTTGTAATTTGTTATAGTGGAATTAATAATTGCATTTATAATGAACCACAAAGAATTAGAAATACAATCACTTAGATATTAGTTTTCTTTGCACTTATTTTTATTTCATTAGAGAATGATAATCCATTTTCATTCATTGTACATATTGATTTGAGTAATACTCCATCTATCATGTCTTAAATTCTGTCATAAAAAAAAAAAAAAGAGTTTAAAAGTAGTACATACAACACACCCACAATGATTCAATAATCACAATCAATGTATGAAAAAAAAAAAGTGGTATGCAAAAACTAGATTAAATATAACAGCTGATAAAAGAAACTCATTGAATTATACTTAACAAAGAATTAATGTTTAAAAATTTAACCTTTTTTGATAGTTGAATATTGGAATCTTTTTGAAAGTGAGATATGATATAATTTTAACATAAGTAATTACTCCTAGCTTTGAATAAAGCAAAGAAATGGGTTACAGAACAGAATAATATATATTTTAAGTTATCGTATGTGTTAAAATATAAAGAGATATTTAAAAGAAGTTCAGAGACTTCAAATGTTGTTCTATATTCATAAGTGTGCACACAAAAGTGGCCAGAAGGAGGGAACCACTGAAAAGTGAAACCACTGAAAATTTTGAAGAAGGCCCTTATTCTTACATAATAAAATATTTTATTTCTGTAAATATGCTATATCCCTAATAAAAATGACTTATAAAACCTATAGCTACATTTAAAAATTTTCAGTGAATATGATAAAAGCATGACCACATTAGTAGGCCAAAATGTCTGACTTGTGTTACTGCCCAATTGTCTAGGAATATAAAATTTGAAAATTTCAGTGATTCACTTAGCGAAATTTGAAAAATTTCAGGGATATATCATGTAAGTCACCTGTTGTGCTGTAGTCAATAAGTATTGACTCACTATTTATCAATGATTCAAAATAATTTTTATATTTACTTATGACATTTTTAATTTTTTGGAAAAATAGCAGAGATGTGCAATATAGACAACATTGCAAATTGCACATTTTGTATGAATTTGACATTTTTAATAATTTAAATTTAAATGTTTAAACAATGTTTCTTCAGATTATATCTGAACATTTGTAATTTGTATAGGGTCAACAAATTAATTTCAGCACTCAAAACTAAAGGACTTGTTCCATTGTGGCATTTCAGTATGCCCTTTTGTAAACATTATGAAATCATGTTAAATATATTAATTAAGAAGAATAAAATATGAGAAAAATCCTTAGGCTGTATTTTCTACAAACTTTGAAAAGCTGGAAATAGTATATTGTGTACCAGCAGTGTAATAGATGAATTTGGGGCAAAATGAGAAGAAACATTGAAAATGCCTTGAAAGTTGGCCAATAGGCTGATAGAAACCCTTAAAAAACAATCTCAAATCCAAGTTAGGCTAAAAACAGCTATAATGTACAAAAATACCATGAAAATAGCCCCAATTCACAGTCAATCCCTCTCACATCTGCCCATTATACATTTCAAAAATAGACTGAAAATTGTTTCACAAATAAAATGCCATATATAAATAAAAACATTTAATGGATAAGGGAATCCAGAAACGTAGTTAACTTCCCTTTTATTTAAGGCTGCACACACATATATTTGATCTGTTATACCTGACTAAACTAAAGTACTACAAGTACAAATAAGTACTACCTTACTTGTGTTGTGCACATTCTAAAAAATATGAAACTATATTATTTTTCATCATTTTCAACTGAGTAAATAATGTTTCGCTCCATAGAAAGGATATGGAGAAGAATATTGTAAAAAGTAACACCAAACGTTGAATTAAAACTGTGAGGAAAATGTTTGAGAAAAAATATCAATCCCCTTTATATTGTGCAAGAGGAAATTCTGGCGAGCCATTTATGTTGGAATGTTTTTAAGATGAAATAGCAATAAATGTAATTAGAATAATTAGTTTTTAATTTTTGAAGTAGGTTACATTCCAAAAATTCTAAGAAAAACAAAATATTTTTTTGGGGGGGATGAAAATACATGAAAAACGTGTTTCTGGGAGATCTTTAATTTTAAAAAATTAGATTAAAGAATCTCTAATTTAAAAAAATAAAAACATTTGATTTTCTCATGTAAGTGGTTTAAAAAGGTAAATTTTCCTCCATAAAATAACTATATCATTTTTGTATTTATTATTCAGTATCTACAAAGTTATTATCATCAACTTCAAATGCTACAAGTTTAAGGAAGTGAAGAAATTTTTTAAAAAAATTTGTGGCTTTATTAACTTGAAGGAAGGAGGGAATGGAGGAAGAAAATTTTGAAAATTTAGTTTTTCTTTGTTCCAAACATGTTCCTCTTGGAATGGGTTAAATGAGTTTGGGAGCACTTCAAACATTCCTTATATCCTTTCAGTGTTTTGGTGACAAAAATTTTTGAAAATATGTAAATGAAATTGGGGCTTCATATTCATAGTATTAATGGATATTGTAATAATGATGTATATTTACCATAAATTTAATGACAAAAATGAGAGCCGTTGTTGAATATGAAGTTTAGCTATTTATGCAAAATATAATCAATATTTTGATTCGATACTACACAAAAAAAGTAGTATCTATATCTATATAAGTAAAAGGGAATGTGCGTATGTCTGTCGTACATAGAATATTTATTTATTTATTTATTTTTACGTCAAAAAACAGTTCAAACTGCGTATGACGTGCTATGGGGAAAAGTGAATTGTGTGAACTTTTTAAAAAATTCTGTGATCCCTACACTAAGTCATATACTACTTAAATTTAAAAAAAACCTCCCATGTAATAAAATATATTTTCAAGGATAAATAAGCAATAAATTTTGGCTCTTATCCATGTTGTCCTTCGGAATAATACTTCCTGCCACCACAACATGGAAACGATAATTTGAATAATTGTATTTCCCACTGAATTCTAGAAGATGTGCACAGACAATGAAGTTACATTTATGTCCAGAAGCAAAACAAGGGGCCATCTCAGCATTTGCTCAATGGATCAGGGAAACTGGATGAAAAACCTGATCGAGATAGGGGTCAATGACCCGAAGGCTGTAGTACAATAGTTGTTACAGGTTGTTTATACACATTTATACAGTCCAAATGGTAAATAATACATTATGTATCATTGTTAAAATTAATGTTACTTTTCTTGTGATGCTCAGTATAGTCTCTAATTGTATAGAAACTGCTATAGTTATGCTGCAGAAACGATTTCACTTGGGATTTAAACTTCTCTATCGAATTTAATCGTTTAATGTCATCTGGCAAAGTGTTGTAAAATAATGTACATGTATTGTATGTGAATTTTTTGTATTGAGCTGTTGATACTGTCACCTGGTGAATATGATTTCTACGTCGAGTGTTATAGTACATATCGGCATTTTCTGAACATATATACGCAACATAAACGCAAAAACTACTCGACCGGTTTCGTTGAAATTTAACACATTGTGTACATTAGTTTGGGAGTGTTCGAAGAGTGATTTCAATTTAATCGGACGTGTGGGGGCGTTGTTAATGAGGATTTCTGCTTGATGACTCAAGCGCCCCTGAACAGAAGCTCTGGCAATCCGCCGCGCCGTCAAGCACCAAGCGCGCCTGTCACTAGATACAAGTGACTACACGACTTTTCGAAAAAAGTTAAAAACATTCAATATTTATCGGGCTTTTCAACATCTTCCTTATTAAAACTACAGATTTTGTTCTCAGTGGAATCGATTCTTCAATGCAAACTCTTTAAATGATTTCACGTACAAATTTATTAAAAATTGGTGGACCCCGCAATGCTTCGCTATTACAGTGCATTACTCACGGTGATCTTCCCCCACTGGATGGCGAGATCCGGCGCCGACCTACCGTCGGGTAGTGGGGTTTCTCCCCAACCAGGACTCTCCCACCAGCGGGGCACCGCCCCAGCCGGGACAAGCTCTAAGCGCCTGACCGGTCTCCCGGAATATGTGGTAGTATAGTGCATGTTAGTGTAAGTGTGTGTGTAAGGGGAGAGGATAGGACAAGGAAGAGGAAGGACAGATCGCGCGCGGTGTTGATCGGAGAAATCATGGAAAACTACCGATCAGAGCAGTCGGCCGCTAGAATTCTCCTCCAGACAGCGACTGAATTCGACCTGGCTGAAGAGCTAGTGTCGAAAATCCTGCCGCCGTCAGGACTGGAACCTAGAACCTCCCGGTCAGAGGTGCTGCAGTGACATCCGTTGATGCACTGAGCTACCGCTCCCGGTCCCACGATTGTGAAATATCGGCCGAAATTATTACTAGAACATTATCTCAGACAAGTGAATCAAATTTCTTCAAGATATAGTGTCATAGCGAACGCGTGGCTAAACGTAAAGGAGCATGTTTTAATAATAGGATACATGACAACCAAATCAAAACCAGAGCATAGAACAAACCCATACTCGCGAGAAAGTCTTTCATCTATTAGAGTTTTTGCACAGCATAGCATAAAACGTGATTAACAATCATGTGACCAGTAGTGTGTGGTGAGTAATACACTGTAATAGCGAAGCATTGCCGGGTCCACCAATTTTTAATAAATTTGTACGTGAAATCATTTAAAGAGTTTACAGTGAAGAATCGATTCCACCAAAAACAAAATCTGTAGTTTTAATAAGAAGATGTTGAAAAGCCCGATAAATATTGAATGTTTTTCACTTTTCGAAAAGTCGAAGTTTTTAATGAGAATTCGAGTTCAAACATACCTGAAACTCCACTGCTCTATTTGAGCAGTGCCTACGACACGGCGTCATCCGGACAGGCAAGCATTTACTGACTCCGGTCGCGGAAGCCTACAATCTGAGTTTCATTGATGTTTTCGGGCACGTCAACTGCTTTGCGAATAAGTTCAATTAGTGAAGTGATTTGTTTGTATCCCGGGAGATGGCAGGGATTCCTTCCCCGTTGGATTTTGAGATCCGGCGCCAATTTACATGTCAGCTCGGGGGTTCAGGTATCTCCCAATGGGGCAGGGCCGCAGCTGAGACAATCTCTAAAATTTTTACTAGTCTCTCGACATGTGTGGCAATGTAGCACACGTATGTGTGTGTAAGAAGGGGATAGAGAGTAGGACGAGGAAGAGAAAAGAAAAGATCGCGCGTGGTCAGTGGTCCGTCTCCTACAGAGTATTGCTCCGACATTCGCTTGGCACTGATCAGAGAAACCACGCGTAACTACAGATCCAAGAAGCCAACGCTAGCATTATCCTCGAGGCAGCGGCGTAATTCGATCTAGCAATCTAACAGTGTCGGGACTCGAACCCTCGGACCTCCAGTCAGAATTGCTGCAGGTAGCGGTAATGTTGTGTCGTGACCGGCCGCACGCATTTGAAGGAGCCGCCGCCGAGTGACGTCAGCGGGGCGTTACCGCCCCTGGCGAGAGAAGAAGGCGACCTGTGTGAGCCGGCCTGGCCTGTCCGCGCGCGGCCGTCACGCCCGAGCAAGCGGGTAGGGACTCGCCACCGCCACTACTCCGCAGCTAGTCGGCGGGCCACTAGCCCTAGCGGGCTATAGGAGGGCTCCGACCCGACACCAGGACAGATAGCGAGCGGCGGTGTTAGTGATTGAATCCTGGCGAGTGACTTGGTGAGGGAAGAGTGGAGATCAGCTACGACGACGACCTGTGCAACGAAAGTGGAACTCTCTTGTGGATATTTGACGACTCGGCTGATTTTGGGACTTCTTCTGGACAACGATAACACGGCTTCGCTTTTGGTACATTCTTCTTGTGATACGGAACTTCGGCAATTGTACATGGTCTTGAATAAAAATTGTTTTATGAATTCTTGCCTTTTGATTGGATACTACATGTTGGCTCTGGAATAAACTCAGCCGGTTTATTTGAATAAGTTGCTAAAAGAAAACTAGTACTACAACAGCCCATACTTTGTCGCATTATACGTAACTTTTCCAATTTTCGAAAATTCAAAAATTTCAGCGAATACGGACATATTGTGACTCAGAGCGAAGTCGCTCGCCTTTCACCAGGGAGGTTCGGGTTCCATTCCCGTCGATTCCCGGACAAGCTCATATGAAATTTGTTCCTTCAAAACGAGACTGCCTGCTTCACCAGGACTAGTTCAACCCCTGTGAAGTATCCTAAACCCTACCCCTTTCCTAATTCTTCCGAATTCTGGCCGCTGTGTAGTGATACAGGGGCACATGGTGCAAGAAGCGCGTACGTGGAGATGCTACCTGGCGGTACTCTTGACAACTGACTGACGAGACGAGGCGTACACCGCCCTCTGTATTACAGACGATTCTCTGTAAATAACGAATATTAATGGAGGATTACTCCGAAAAATGCGCTCAATACTTGACCAGGGTCTAAGAGACGCGTTGCGTCGATTAATAATGAATAATTGAGATGATTACGATGCAAAAATTAAAAAAAGAAGAGACCTGCGCCAATTTTAAGCTCTCTTTGAGATATCCCAGGAAATAATTTAATCAAAAATTTGGAGCCGTTTTTGAGAAAATTTTGAAAATGTCGGGTCATGTATATTTTTTTCAAAAATGTGAGTAGTTTTCGCCTAATTATATGTGCGAATGAAATAGATGCAATTTTTAAACTATTATTTATTGCTGGCTATTTATGGGTCCATATTTTCTAAAAAAGTTTTTCCTCCGATAGAGCAGAGGACGCTTAAAATGGGGCAGGTCCTATTTCCGCGAACTCTCGGAATTATCGAAAACTGCAAAATATTAACATTACACAATTTCAATATTGATGATATTTTCTTTAATGAGGTCAAACCTAAAAAATCTTTAAATTAGTAAATTTTTGAAAAAACATATATTTTCGCGTAATCTTTGCTGAAATAAAGAAAAAAATTATAAAAATCTCAAAAACGGTTTCAAATTTTTTAATTATTTTTTTTCAGGGATAAATCAAAGAACGCTTTGACGGATAAATCAAAGACGGCAAAAAAGCAAACCAACCGCATGGGGGAAGCAAAAATCAACCGTGAGAAGTATAGAGGACTCCTTTTTATTCTAATACCGAATCCGTCAATAATTATCTTTTAACCAGATACAACTAGTGGTGCTACATCACATTATTGTATTTGTATTGCATTATTTGTAACTTTTACAGTTTTCAAAAATTTAGAGAGTTCAACGAACATAAGACCCGCCGCATTTCAAGAGTCGTTATCTCGAAAGTGATTAAATGTTTTTTGATAGAATAAAATACGCAAATTACGAATTGGTCGTGCAAAAGAAAAACTTTTAAAATGGAGAAGAAAATTAGCATCTAGTTACATTCCGTCATTTAGTATCTTAGACGTATGTAGTTGTGAGCGGGCAACAAGTTTCTTAGGTTCGAGTTCAGACGGTGAAGGATTTTCAACACCAGTTAACTCGCTGAATCGAAACCTGACTCCACCTGGATGACATTTCTAGAGACCGGCTGCTCCGGTCCGAAATATTGACCCAGAAATTAAAAAAAAAAACAGTCGAATTGTGTGAATTCGGTGCTTTTTTTGTTTCCGTATTAATTTTTCTTTCTGAACAAATATATTCATTTCCTTTGTAAATAATAAACAATCTACATGTTTCTGGAGTGTTTATGTGCTCCAGCAATGCAACGTTTTGCATAGAAAGTATTTTTTTACACCAACTTTTGAGTGCTTATTGCGGCTCAGCCTTTCGGAATATTCGAGGACCTTATTAGACAAAATTTGCATAAAATTCTCTTAAGAGCTTATTTTCGAAGTTTCGACGTTTCCTCCCTGGACATTCTAAATATATTGCTCGATGCAGACCACAAAGTCGATGCCACGTTGGATTAAAAAAGACCTCAAGAATTTGGACGCAAGGCGATGAAATGGGCTTCATTGTTGCCCACACAAAGCCCAATCCAGAACATTGTATCGAGATCAATGGAGGGTGTGTACCCAGTTTTAAGGGAGCCGCGAGACCTGGCAACTCACCTAATCAGCCGCAGCAAAAATGTGCGCTCCCTCGCCGGAGACGTCGCCAAAGACAGTTTTAATTAAGGTTCGCGGCTCGGCCTCCACGGAAAGGAATTTGGGCCTTTTGCTGTTTAATGACCTCTCCAAGTATTTCGTGCACGCACCATGGCTTCCAAAATCGAACTATTTGTTTCACATCACCCCAGGTCTTCCTGCTTTGCGTCTACCTCACTCGAGCCTCATTCCGGACCTCGCATAGGTCCTACCAACCTCGTTCTTTTAAGACTGGTCTCCACTGCTTAAAATTCCCATGTGCAATAAATTCGCGATAATCCAAGATAATTGGAACTGAAACTACCTCGGATACGAAAAAGTCGGTTTATCAGTCCATTTGATTAAGGGTGTAAAAGCGTTATAAAATGCATCTAGTAAAATGTATGTTGAATGTTAAACAAGTGTTGGATGAAATTAATACATAGTATTTTATTCAATATATACTGTGTGACTCTTTAGTTTGAAAAATCGAATAATTTTGTCCAATAAATTATTTTATGAAGGTCTTTTTTTATATAAGGATTATCATACATCTGTGCTGAGTTATATGTATGCTTTATTATTGACGTGTCGAGCGGGTGAGTTCGCTCATCTTCAGGAGATCTTTAAAGTTAAATATCTTCTTTTAGTTATTAACATGCCATTGTGTAACAGGTACTAACCTTTCATGAGCTTAAATACATCTATATTAAGTAGAAAAATTTAAGAAAATTGTATTTTAGAAGAACATAACTATTTTTCGAAAAATTATTTGATACTATTCTGGATTAACATTTTGAAAAGGCAGAATATTTCATGCATCGGCATAACGTATTGCACATGTCGGCTCGCTACAACTGCAGTAACTTATTTATTCACTTCTGTGGTTCGTTCATCAATTCTCTTGTATTGTTTATGATTGCTTCAGTTAAACGAGACTGAGACAATTGCGAATCTTAAGGAAGGTGTTTTTCCTATTTTAGAGTCAATATAAAGACCCGAGACTACAACAGCTTCGAGTCTTAGAAACGTGAATAAAGTTCCAGTGACAGGCTGCTATAAAATTAAAACATTACAAAAATCGGGAATCTAAGCTTCTCAGGCCAGAACGGGAAAGGAATCAGTCATTGCTAATATTACGAGGAACATGCTGGTCCCGTGTGTTTATAACATGAAATGACTCACCTTACATTCTGCGGATTCGGTGGCATAACGGTTAGCGTACCGGACCATCGTCCCCAAGTTTGCGGGTCCCAATCGAAGCAGTGGATTTTTAAGGTCGAAAAAATCTTTCGTACGCCTTCCTTCAGAGGGGAAGTAAAGCAGACTGTCCCATGTAGTAGATATACTGCATGTAAATGATCCTCAAGCCTAAAAGAAGCCTCTGAGCTAAATTCAAATCGCCTGTTTCGTCGTCCAACATAATACCTTCTTTCTACGCAAGATGGAAAGGAGCGAAGCAACAATTGTGTGGTCAGACGAAGGAGCGGGCCTGATGGCCCGAGTCTCGCCACGTAAAATAAGGCATTAACGTACCATTCTATTGTGTGTTATAACGTCGTAAGTGATCCCATCTCACTCACAATATATTGGCGCTAATTAAGGAAAGACGCGGACACATTATTTTAAGAGATTCGATTAATAAAATATTCCAATTTGTTTTCTAGTCTTAAAGAAAAAAAAACTAGTGGTACAACAGCACATACGTTATAATATTAACTGTATAGTTTATGTAATGTTGCATATTGTATCTCACAACACTTCACCCTTGTCTTGAAAACCTTATAACGAAACGCCGTTCAAGAGACTCGAGAAAAATCATATTTTATTTTTTAAATGCAAAAGTTTTAATGAAAGTGGTATGTTTGCAAATTAATTCAATGTACTGTTCTATACTTTAAAAAAATTCAAGAAAGAAAAAAATGTTTGGCAGGCCAGGATTCGATCCCGAAACCCTCAATATTCTTTATTATCGTAACTTTCTAGCCTTTAATTAAAATATCAATCCTGAATTACTGTAATCCATTCGAACCATATCAATCACATCACTTTTGAATTCTTGAATCAGAAATACTTTCCAACATTCGCTAATATTGAAACGCACCGCGTTTCTCAATTGAGATGCGGGTGCCGACATGGTTCGGGCGACGCGGCGGCGACGGCCGTTCCGGGCGGACTCGTTCCGAGTGGGAGTGTGTCCCGTAGAGGGCGAGACGGAACGGATGCGAGGCACGAGACCTCGGCGGTTGGGATTGATTATTTCGTGTTTCCTGGCGCGTCAACCGCTTCGGTCATTAGTCCCGTTAGTGAAGTGCATGTTTTTTTTCCTCGGGAGATGTTGGTGATTTTCCCTTCGTTGGATGGCGAGATCCGACACCGACCTACCGTCGGCTAGTGGGGTTTCCCCCTAACCAGGACTCTCCCACCCGCAAGGCATCGCCTCAGCCGGGACAAGCTCTAAGCTCCCGACCGGTCTCCCGGAATATGTGGTAGTGTAGTGCATGTTAGTGTAAGTGAGTGTGTAAGGGGAGAGGATAGGACAAGGAAGGGGAAGGACAGATCGCGCGCGGTTCGTGGCCCGTTTGGTAGGGTACTGCTCTGGAATTCGCCTGGTGTTTATCGGAGAAACCACGGAAAACTACCGATCAGAGCAGCCGGCCGCTAGAATTCTCCTCCAGACAGCCACTGAATTCGACCTAGCTGAAAAGCTAGTGTCGCAAATCCTGCCGCCGTCAGGACTCGAACCTAGGACCTCCCGATCAGAGGCGCTGCAGTGGCATCAGTTGATGCACTGAGCTACCGATCCCGGTCAGGCGATTTGGGAGAGTATCGTGGGAACGACGACGGTCAGTCGAGAAGGGAGAGTAAAGAGCGGCGGTGCGAAAAGCTAGTGATGGCGGCGAGGAACAAAAGTTGAGAGGAATCCGATTACATCGAGCAGAAATCGAGACGTAGGACAATGAGAGACAGTGCTAACTATAATTGATATCGAGTGAAGTGACGAACAGTAAAGGTTGAACGGGCGGTAGTGGCGTGGGACGAGGCAAGTCGTGAATACGTGGACACGTGTGCGGCAAAGGCACCATAAGTGAAATGAACATAGCGAGACATCGAGACATTTGAAAGGGTTGGAAATTATGACGGTTGCTGATTTGGCGGCGAGTGGACATCGCCGTTCCCGGCAGAGCACGACTGCGGCGTGGGAATTGGAACGGCGGCGGAATGGAAGCAGCGGTGTCATTAGAACTTCATTAATGTTAAACTATTTTTAATAAAACATTCTAAACGTTTAATAAAATGATATTTTGTGTAATGTGCATTATTTTTTCTTGCGATAAAGCATTCCATGTTTTTTGACATTAAAAAGCTGTTTTTCCAATGTCTATGCATGCACCCAGAGCCCATTCACCAAAAAGAACACCTGTCCCCTTGTATAAATTTACTGTAGAGCAAAACCGAATCACCGTTCCGTCACAATATGGAGGGTACAAATATCCCATCCTAGATGGAAAAATATTTATCGGCATCCGTATTACTTGAGAATAAAGACATTCTCGGAGCTCTCGACAGAAAACGTTGCTCTGCTTTCGCAGCCGCCGTCGCAGTCGCGCCGGCGCGCCCTCACAGAGCGGCAGCGGAAGGCCAGGCGGCGCGGCGCGTGCAAACAGCGCCGAAAGCGCTGATGTCAATCGAAGACATTCGGCTGTCGGTCTCCAAATCGCTTTTCCAGAAGGAAATTGTATAACAATTGGAACATGGTTAGTGAAGGGCCTGGCACGGCGTCGCTTGGCAGCGGCGCCGGCCCGGGGAGGGGCGTGTGCGGGGCGTGTGCGGGGCGTGGGCGGGGCGTGGGCGGGGCGTGGGCGGGGCGTGGGCGGGGCGTGGGCGGGGCGTGGGCGGGGCGTGGGCGGGGCGTGGGCGGGGCGTGGGCGGGGCGAGGGCGGGGCGTGGGCGGGGCGAGGGCGGGGCGAGGGCGGGGCGTGGGCGGGGCGTGGGCGGGACGTGGGCGGGCGTGGGCGGGGCGTGGGCGGGGCGTGGGCGGGGCGTGGGCGTGGGGGGCGTGGGCGGGGCGTGGGCGGGGCGTGGGCGGGGCGTGGGCGGGGCGTGGGCGGGGCGGCGTCCCGGCGCTCGCGGCCGCTTGCTCCAGACGCGCGCCCCGTCGCGCGCGCCCAGCTGACTGACAGCCAGATAATGAGATGGGCCGCCTGGGGCGACATGCACCCGCCGCCCGCCCCTTGGACCCCCTCGCCGTACGCCACCCTTCACTTTTCACCCTCCACCCCCTTGCGCTCTGCCCATGTCACGCTGCCCGCTACCCGCCGCCTTCCTTCTTCCTTCCTCTCCCCACTGCCCTTTGCCAACCCTACCCTCGCGGCGGCGGCAATGGTGTAAGGCGACGGCGATGGTGTAACGGTTAGCGTATCGGGTTATTATACCCAAGTTTGCGTGTTCAAACCCGATCGAAGCCGTGGATTTTTAAGGGCGAAAAAAATCTTTCGTAGGGGAAGTAAAGCCGGCTGTCCCATGTTAGTAGATTAACTGCGTGTTCAAGATCCTCAAGCCTAAATGAAGTCTCTGAGCTAAATTCAAATCGCCTGTTTCATCGCCCAAGTAATACCTTCTTTCTCCCCTAGTACGTGAAAGGAGCGTAACGAAATTTGCGTGGTCAGACGGAAGAGCAGGCCTCATCGCTGGAGTGTCGCCACGTAAAATAAGGCATTCATTCATACCCTCGGCTCCTTGCAAACCTTTTCCCCTCCGCCGTCTACCTTCTACACTCAGCTCTCTACTTGTTGCCCGCCGCTCGCCGACGATGCCCATCGTCCTTCACCCGACGCCCTTTTACCTCCCTCCGTCCTCTACCCATCGCCTACCGCTCTCTGCTCGTACACGCCGCTCGTCACATGTTAAAGACATGATTTTTAATATATTATTTATCGTTTGGACTGTATAATTTTAAAGAACCTCTAACAAGTTTTGTACCGCAGCTTCTGGGTCAATGACCCCCATCTCGATCAGGATTTTCGTCTAGTTTCCCTAATCCTTTGAGCAAATGCTAAGATGGCCCCTTGTTTTGCTTCTGGACATGTAACTTCGTTATCTGTGCTCGTCTTCTAGAATTCAGTGGGAAATATAGTTATTCAAATTATCGTTAATGTTGTCGCGGCAGGAAATATTATTCCTTCACGAAGGACATAATGAGGGATAAGAGCCCAAATTTATAGCAGATTTACTCTTGAAAATAGAGCTTATTACATAGAAGCGAATATTTTTTGTTGACAATCTTTGCAAAAAATGCTAATTTCTTTCTGTATTCAAAATTAAAGTAGTATATGGCTTAGGGTAGGGATCACAGAATTCTGAAAACGTGCACAGAATTCACATCTTCCCGTAACATGTTACACAGTTTTTAACTGTTTTTGACGCAATAAAAAAATAAATAAATGGATTTATTACACGAGCTGTAAAGGAAATACCTTTCCTCCATAGTCCTCCTAATACTTCCACTCCTCCTACTTCTCGCTGTCCTCTCCATCTTACCTTTCTTCTCGTGAGTTTTATTGCCCTCCCTCTTACCCTCGCACTCTCTCATTTCCACACATCTTTTGCCCCTGAACAGTAGTGGATCTAGATGGAAATTTGGTCTCCAAAGTTCCAAGAGAAGGAGAAAGTTAACCTGAATTCTAGCTTCACAAGAGCTCTCTTGATTTAAACAGAATCTTACCTCTACCCAAACCTTTAAGAACTGTATATATTGGTTTTCTCGCCCCAAATTGTCACATGCTGTGTATTGTTTCATGCCAAGTATTGACAAATGATGTGATTTGATTTATTTTCGTAAAAACAGTGAAAAAAGGGTTGAAGTATGAGGGAGAAATATAAATCTGCGCACGTTTGTGAGCTCCAGAATCTCTTCCTCACCCGCTTACTAAACAAACTTGAATGGTGAATAAAAATTATCAACACAGCGAGATTAGTAACATTTGAAAACTAGAAGTTTTCGCTTCCGAGTTTTAGTAAACTTATTTGCATCGGTGAATAATCTACGTCGACAAGGTGACATTAGCTTGGTTTCTGAATAGGTATGGGACATTTGTAGAACAAATTAGCAACCCACGCCCCTACTCTGCTCCTACTAAACTAGTAAATGGAGAGCTCAACAAAACGTGTGCACAGTGAAGCTACATTTATGTGCAAACGCAAAATGAGAGGCATCTCAACATTTGATCAAATTCACATATGCACTGTGTGCTGTTTATCAATTAAAAACTAATCAATCAAAATTAATGCAAAATAGCTGGGAGGATAGCGAATCTGCTTGAAAAATTCCTATGTAAATCTAAATACTTCTTGTTTCTACTACTTCCTTTCCACTGTGTATTAGTAACCTGGTACTTAACGACTTCATACTAGCCTTGCAAAACTCAATAAGTCTAGTATGAAATCGTTAGATCTCCAGGGTCTTCGTGTAGTACACAGTGAAAGGCCTTCTGGTAGTCAATCCAAGCTGAATGCTTTAATTATGTATTTGTTTTCCTACATCATTCAAGATTACTTTATTTAGTTGCAGGATTTCCTTACAGCCATAGCAACCTTTACAATATCCTTTCTGTTCAACTGGCAACAGATGGTTCTTCTCTAAATATATTTTGTTAGCTATGGCTGCAGTTATAACTTTGTTTCACACTGGCAGACAAGTGATTGACCTCTAGTTTTTCGTCAAGAAGAAGGTTCTAGAACTGTCTGCCACTTTGGGTAGCAAATAAGTGATGCCGCCTGTGGACTATTACGGGTTTGAGGTTTTCTAAAATTTTATTAATAGCCTTTGTTAGATGAGAATGTAATGTTCATATCTTATCAATCCAACAAATCTGGATCTTATCAATCCCGGGGGATTTCCAGTTTCCCATGTTCTTAATTGCTTGGAAGTGGTCCTCTTCCGAGAATTCTTGAACATGTTCCACTGTTTCCACGAGTCCATCGGCAGCTTCAACTTAAGATCGGAGCCAATATGCGTTTTTGTTGTAGAATCAGCTTTCTTCCGAGATTCCTGCCCAAAATGTTTCAATGAAGAAGGGGTAGCATTGCCATTCGGTTTATTTATTTATTTATTTATTTATTTATTTATTTATTTATTTATTTATTTATTTATTTATTTATTTATTTATTTATTTATTTATTTATTTATTTACTCAAACACAGTAAAAAACTGTATGTGATGTATGGGGGAGAAAAGAGAGAAAACAGAAAATAAAGAAGGTTTTTGTGTCAGATTGCGATAGAATCTCTTCGCGTCTGTTTCGAATAAACTATTCTGTACACGGAAATCTACTCTACGATTGTAACGTCTAATTATTTGAGCCCACGCTTAGATATTCTCTTTTAGCTTTTCAGCTACCAATAGCCTTGTGAGTTGACTTAGTAAATGCCTCGGCTAAGAGTGATATTTCACGCCGAGTGTCGGCTATCCGTTTCATAATTTTTTTCGCCCACGGGGGTACGGAGCTGTTTACTCTGACTGCCGGCCGTCGATGTTCTTGGCTGGCACCAAAATTATCTAAAATAGCAGATATCCAGTTGCATACCTGATGTGATTGATTTCAGTAATATCTAAATCTCTACCTGGGGCCTGTACAACCTTATTTAAGACAGAATTTGTTGTCTCTACCACTCTCTTAGCTTTAGCATTTTCGTATATTCTCCTCAACGGTGCACGAGATTCGAATGGAAGTAGACGAACTTGTTCTGCCTCGCGTCAAAGGAGGTTCCGCATCGCGTTTTTATCGTGTGATTGAAAGCCAGATGAATTTTCACCACTGACGTATGTTTCATTTGGGAAAAAATGTTCCTTCAAGATCATCGTTTTCAGGAATATTAGGTGGTTCTGAATGCTCGTCTTGTGTATAGTTCTCTTGAAGAACATACTCCACATTTTCCTTATGTCAGTAATTTATTTTGCTGTGAATTTTCCACTGATGCCATTAAGGTGAGTATGTATCGTCATTGACTGGCAAGCTTCTTTGAATCTATAGGAGTTCTCATATCTGGGTTCCGTTCTCTTCATATCTTGAAAACTTCTAATTCTGAGCCTCCATTTTTCCCTTTTGCGTAGTAAAAGCTCAACATCACATCCATTACTTCATACCGTGTCCATCTCTGACGATAGCTTCAAGCTCTGGGTCCCTGGGGCTAACATCCGTGAGATAGCCAGACGTCGACAAGCTGACTTTAGCTCGGTTTCTGAGCAGGTATGGGACATTGGTAGAACAGAACGCTAATATTCATTACATTTCTTGTACTATCCACTTTGCTCATTTGTCTTAAGTGAAGTTTCTCAAGAAGTAAGTTCGAGTTCACAGATCACACTTCACCCATGGGTTATTTCCTATTATCTGTTACTGCGACTCACAGTGGTCTCGGGACTTACCCTTGCAGGGCCCAGCAAGAGTCCCACCGATCGCCAGTCAGCATTAATAAACCCTACGGGATTTTCACTGGCTGCTGAAGGCAGCCTCCTTCGCTAGTTATTGCAAAGTTCGGACCTCCACTCTAATCAGTGGCCTGGTGTGCCAACCCTGTTCCTCTCCTGTACCCTTCCGTGGACAGATAACGGGAAATCCAAATGTTCATGACTCCTTCTCTCTCTACTTACTTTCCACTCTCCTCTGGAATTCTTCCTCGTCCGACCCCTCACCTTGAACCTGTTCAGCATGGGAGGCCCTACCAGTTGCTAGGCTACCGCCGACATGGCTCTCAGGCTCATGGAGATACTCAAGCTGCACCATCAACTTCAAGGTCGTACACTTATTATTATTATTATTATTATTATTATTATTATTATTATTATTATTATTATTATTATTATTATTATTATTATTAAAAGAACTAAAAACTAAAGTGACCTCAAATTTCGTTGTCGAAAACAAAAATAACGAAGTGAAAATAGTTGCAAAATCAATAACCGACTTCAGAATCATCGTGAAATACCTAATACAGATCCAATGAAGTTTTCATTCATATAAAGATTCTACTAACAAAAAATTCTCAGTGGTATTAAAAAACATTAACCAATCAATTTCAGAAACTGAAATATTTCAATCGTTTACAAACTAACTCGTTTACAAAAAGACAATTCCCGGATGTAACAGCTGAATTTGGTGGAAACGAACCTCTAGAAACTATATTAACCATTAAACAAATATGCAACCATCGAGTGATAACTGAAAGAAAACGAAGACCCAACGGCCTCCTACAATGTCGAAGATGTTTAGATTTCGGACACTAAAAAAAATATGTAATCATGTGATTAACTTTACCTTCCGTTCAGGAAACCATTACTCAACTCAAAAAATTCAAACTCCTATTTGTGCTAACTGCAAGGGTGCAAGGCAAACCACTCTGGGGATATTAGAAATAATAACTGTCCTTATTTCAAAGAAATAAATGAAAAGAAAACCTCCACTTCAAACTTCAGAAAGAGAAATACCCACCAACAGAATTCAACTCTTCCCCACTCAAATGATTCACTAGCTCACTTCCCAAACTTGCCGAAAACCCAACCACTCCAAAACTTTTCTCCAATCAATAACAAAAACCATAACCAAAATTTATTCTCAAACCAATCAAACACTCACTCAAGAAATTATCGTCAAGCCTCCCTATCAAGCAACTTCCTCATAAATACAATCATTAATACAATATCATGTATCGCAAACTTCATAAACTCATTAATCCCTACCGTAATTTCAGCAATTTAAAACTCACTTACTTCGTTTCTAACTAATAATAATGCAAGTGCATCTCCCTAAAAATTTAACATTCATAAAATGAAACGCAAATTGCATCCTAAATAAAAAAAAAAGAGTTAATAACGTTTTTGCATTCCTTCAAAATAGACGTAGCATGCATTTCTGAAACCCATCTCAAAGCACAAAATAAACCTTACATTCCGGAATACACACTATAATAGAGCAGATAGAACAGAGAACAACGGCGGAGGAGTTCTAGTTGCAGTAAAATCCACTGTAGAGCCCCACCAGATAAATACCGCTCATACACCCGGTTTGGAAACCATAGCAATTAGATTAATTATAAATAGCCACGACTGGAACATAATATCATTCTACAACCCCCCTATAACAAAAGTAGTTCATGCTAATTTACTAAATTTATTACAACCCCAGATAAGTACATTAGTATTAGAAGACCTTGTTGCCAAGAATACTAACTGGGAATGCCAAGCAAGCAACCATGACGGAAAAATACTCGAATAAATAATTAATCAAAACAACTTAAAAATAATATCCACAACAGAACCCACATATTACCCTTACGACCGAATCAGAAATCCAGATATTCTCGACATAGGGATTACTAAATCTAACACTCAATTGTATTCAACACCGGTTTTTAAACTTGACTCTGACCACGTATCAGTTCTAATAACCTCCCATCAGTTACCTCCACCTCATGCCCCAACCCTCAAACCCAACACTCCCAAAATTAATTGACACAAGTTTCAGAACACCATAAGCAGTGCCATCCCCAAAATTAAAATATTAAATAGTCCAATTGAAATAGAAAATGCCATAACTTACCTAAAGGCACTAATACATTCCAGCCTATAAACTTCACAATTTAAACCTAAAAAACAAACCCAAGCAACAAGGACACCATACTGCCGCAGGAAATACTAAATGCCATAAAAATAAAAAACAAAACAAGAAGACTGTGGGCCAACTTAAGTACCCCAGAAGTTAAGTCCGAACTCAATACAATTGCCAACATAGTCAAATGATTAATTAAAAAGTACAATGCCCAACAATTCCACTCCAAAATTGTATCGCTGAACACTAAAAATAACTCAATATGGCCCTCTACCAAAAGATAAACAAGAAAAACAATAATCCCCCATTAATACAAACAATAGGAAAAGCATACACTTCAATACAAAATGCGGAAGAGTTAGCCACGTATTTCGCCTCAACATTCACAACTAACACAACTCAACCCCATCCCAAAGATAAAAATATCACTACAGCATGAGAACAACCAGTAATATGGACCTTATCATAGAATTCACTACATATCGCCAAAAGAAATCACACAAATAATCAGAAAACTACCAAATAAAAAGTTCCCAGGTCACGATAAAGTAAGTTATTATGCCAGTTCCTAAACCGAATAAAAAATACGACAAATGTCAGCAGTTACAGGCCAATAAGATTATTACTCTCTCTCTCTCTCTCTCTCTCTCTCTCTCTCTCTCTCTCTCTCTCTCTCTCTCTGTCTCAAAAAATTTTGAAAAAATTCTAAAAACACTGTCCAAACATATAGCTTCTACTAATCTCATACCAAAAGAACTATTCGGATTGACGAAATGTACTTCAACGCAACACCAATTATTAAGAATCTCTGAACATTTATCATTTCAAAAAATAGCATACAATAGCAGTATTCTAAGACATATCACAAGCATTTGATAGAATCTGGCACCAAGCATTAATATACAAAATCAAAAAAAGCGGCATCCCATATTACTTAACGGAAATCATAAAGAAATTCTTAGAAAACAGAATATTCTCAGTAGCAGTCAATAATCACCATTTAAACTCCAAAAAAATAAACGCAACCTTACCCTAGGGATCCCCACTCTTACCCACTCTTTTTAACATGTATGAAGCAGACATTCCGAAGTTGAACCCCATACAAATAGCCCAGTTTGCTGACGACACAGCAATTTACTCATTGGAACCTCACTCACAGCAATCATAAATGGAATGCAAATATATATAAATCCAATTGAAAGCTGGGCCGCAAAGTCAAAAATAAAACTTAATCCAATTAAAACTGCAGCTAAAATATTCAAACTAAGATCATATACCTCTACTTCCTCATTAACGTTAAACAATGAAACGATAATCTGGTACCCATCAAACCAGCCAACAAAATACTTAGATCTAAACATTGATACAAAACTAAGCTGGAAACATCACATTGACAATAAAGTAATAGGGGCAAAAGCCAAACTATTACAATTAAAACATTTAATCAACAGAAACAGCCATCTACCATATGACACCGCAATATATAAAACAATAGTCAGACCCTTCCTTCTGTATGTATGCCCAATATGGCTAAATGCAGCTAGAACCAATATTAATAAAATCCAAAGTATCCAAAATAAGTTCCTAAGGACAATTACCAACGCACAATGGTTCATATCTAATGCACAGCTCCATAAAGAATTCAATATCCAACCCATAACTCAGCATATTCTATACCTATCCACCCAATTCTACTCCAACCTAATGCAGATAACAAATTTAACCTGATTCATCCTAGCCAGAAACCTCATCTATTCCACAAGAATAAAAAATTAATACCCTTTCCACATATTCCTACAACAATTTTCCGAAATGGATCCTGATTAGAGGTGACCATTAGGTTTCCTAGACCGCACTGTAAGATTAATTTTAGTTCAGTTAATAAGTCGGCAAACATATATAGAGTTAATGTAACTGAGTTATGTGAATATCTTCAAGGATATATTGAAATATATTGAAAAAACAAAAAATCCTCCATGAGTCCCGTTGCTTTCGCGAGTTCTTGAATCCGGCAAGGTCAGATGCCGGGAAAGAATGTATACTTATCTAATGCTTGGGAAGTATTTGAATTTTCAGGTCAGAATAGGAATGATATATGTATCTCTCCCTCTCTCCTTCTCTCCCTCTCTCCCTCTCTTCTTCTCTCTCCTTCTCTCTCCTTCTCTCTCCTTCTCTCTCCTTCTCTCTCCTTCTCTCTCCTTCTCTCTCCTCTCTCTCCTCTCTCTCTCGTAATAACTCTTGAACGAGTTTTGTAATGGTCTACAAAGTTGGTAAAGGAAGGAATTATAAGTGGAATTAATAGGAAAGGCAGTTGATGGTAAAAATGAATGCAACGTGTACTGTTTACATAGATACATAGTTTTTGTTTTATATTGTATAATAATGACAATTGTTTGAAAATGTCAACATTGTTCTTAGATTTAAGATGTTTTTACAGAATGTTAAGTTTCCTCTTTATTTGGTAAATATATCGACTTGCAAATTGTAGCATTTAGAGAATATCAAAACAAAATAAAAGTTATATTCATACTCGCCATAAAAAGACGGATTTAGCGTAATTAAATTGGCCACATAATTTGTTTATAAGCTAAGAGTTTTTTAAGCGAAGCAAGCAAAAGCGCATCATTGGAGAACTGTTTTTTTCAGTATGCTTGTGTTAAGTGAAAACCAATGGGGTCATTCTAAGATGTTAATTTCTTATAAACAATTAGATATATCTCGAGAACGAAATATGATAACATCGATCGAATTCCGGAATTTTGTATCGCGTTTAAACGCCAATCAGATGAGACAATAAAAAAATTTGCAACAATTGCAAATTTATGAACAATTTCCAACTTTTGCAAATCTAAAGGGGGAGGGTCTCCCGATCTCCCAAAGCTGGAAATTGTGAATGAACCATTTTGCAACAATTTATAATTTTATAAACAAATTCGAAATATGCGTTAGAACGGCCGGGAAGGGTCCGCAAATTGTGCCTGAAATGAGCATCTGAAAATTGCACTTCGACTGGAGTTACAAATCGATTGCTAAACGTTAGATCAATTGTTGCTAAAATTCTAAATATTTACGGGTCAATTGACAATAATTCTGGACGGAAACCCCCGCTGAGAAATATTTTTTCGTCGTGGCGAACGTGCAGGCAAAATCTCTCCATCGGTAGGGAAATATGACTTATTTCCGCCTCGTACGTAAACAAACTAGCCCCCTCCACCTGAAGCAACGTCCTTTCCACCCCTTGGGATGTTGCACCAATCACAGACAACTGTGGTTCTACCTGCTAGCGATTGGTCAACGCGTCCCTCCCCCTGCCATCCCCAGGTCGAGGGGTGTCCAAGTTTGTCGGCGCGGTGTGGAAGATAAAATTTTGCCTGAGACATTTTATCTGAGGGAAAGGGTACATTTGAAAAATACACGCAAAGAGCTACATGAAAGTTGACAGAATTTGAAAGAATTCCGAATGCGGATCATAATGAGCTTAATTTAGTGTTTAATTCTGTTATATGTACATTCCATTTGAGATTTCATTGAATTGAGAGACCTAGAAACTTTGTTACCTTAACATCAGCTAATTGCATATTGTTCATTTTCAATGGAGCATACGATTGCCGATTTGAAACGCAAAATTGCATTGAGACAGTTTTTCCTTGGTTTACTATTAATTTGTTATTACAAAACCAATTTGAAACTTCTGAAATTGTACTATTTATTGTTTCTTTTTTGCAAAGAACATTCGTGTCATCGGCAAACAGAACTGTTCTTCCATTTTTAATAGATGAGAGCATATTTTTGACGTACCGCAGAAAAGAGGATAGGCCCTAAGATCGAACCTTGTGGGACCCCATGTTCAATTGGCAAAGAATTGGAAAGATAAGTAAATAATGTAAAATTCTGAATTCGCAACATAATGAACTTAGACGTAGCGCGTTTTGCTTTCTTGTTTGGGAAAGCGGCAGGCCGGGCGCAGACCGGTTCGTTCGTGGCGAAGGGGGCTGCGCAAACGCTTGACGGAGGCCCACGCGACGGCTGGTCCAGCGGCGTGCCACTAATTTGACAGTTATGATGGCAGCTGTCTCAATTATGTTGTGACGCATTAGTTGTGTTTATTTATTTAACGTCAAAAAACAGTTAAAACTGAGTATGACGTGCCATGGGGAAAAATGAATTGTGTGCACATTTTCAAAATTCTGTGATCCCTACACTAAGTCATATACTACTTGAATTTTGAATTAAAAAAGCTCCCATGTAATAAAATCTATTTTCAATGATAAATAAGCAATAAATTTTGGGCTCTTATCCATATTGTCCTTCGGAACAATACTTCCTGCCGCGACAACATTAAAAAGGATAATTTGAATAACTGTATTTCCCACTGAATTCTAGACGACGTGCACAGATAATGAGGTTACATTAGTTTAGTGCCTTTAAGTAAATGTCTCTTTTAGTGGTGTACATTAGGAAGAATTTTTGTAATATTTACAATATTTTTGTGTGATTTTAAACCAAATAGATGGGGGTCAGTCAAATGAAAACAAGATAGATGTGAAAAAAGTAAGTAAGCTGTTTATTTTTTTAAATGTATCACTATAACAATTTATAAATTTATCCCATTGTGTGACGAGATAGTCAATGCCTTCAGACCGGGAGCGGTAGCTCAGTGCATCAACTGATGCCACTGCAGCGCCTCTGACCGGGAGGTCCTAGGTTTGAGTCCTGACGGCAGCAGAATTTTCGACACTAGCTTTTCAGCTAGGTCGAATTCAGTTGCTGTCTGGAGGAGAATTCTAGCGGCCGGCTGCACTGATCGGTAGTTTTCGGTGGTTTCTCCGATCAACACCAGGCAAATGCCGGAGAAGTACCCTACCGAACGGACCACGGACCGCGCGGGATCTGTCCTTCATCTTCCTTCTCCTATCCTCTCCCCTTACACACACACACGTACACTAACATGCACTACACTACCACATATTCCGGGAGACCGGTCGGAAGCTTAGAGCTTGTCTAGGCTGGGGCGGTGCCCCGCTGGTGGGAGAGTCCTGGTTAGGGGGAAACCCCACTAGCCAACGGTAGGTCGGCGCCGGATCTCGCCATCCAGCGGGGGAAGATTACCGCCATCTCCCGAGAAAAAAACATGCAGTACACTAACGGGACTAATGACCAAAGCAGTTGACGCGCCCGGAAAACGAAAAAATCAATCAATCAATCCCTTCAGAGAAAAATTCTTACACATACCTACGGAACAATGATTGTACGCAGGCATGCATCTCTTCACCCAAAGCAAATTGATGGAACAGGATATGATGTACATAAACGTGATACTGTTCCAGGTGCTGGAGTGATGTCGGCATTCTTCAACTTCTGTTCCTCCGCCAGACACAGATTTTCAACTTTTTTTTATAGTCGCATCAACATCTAGGTCATTAGCGATCACTGTTTGAGTAAATGGTATGGTAACTAAGAAGATGAAACGATATGTTGATGATAAAGGGTGAAAGGCCGAAAACAAATGCAATCATGCCCGAGGCGGGACTCGAACCCGCAATCCTTTGGTCCGAGATCGCTACAGCACATACTTTCTTCCCCGTGTTTTTACGCAAAATTACGTGAAAAGTACTCAAATTTTCGAAAAGTTGTACTTGACCTTATTTCAAAATCTATCTTTAAGGATCATATTTCATTAGGGGGAATATCTGTTACTTTAATATTTTAGTTGTAGGTTAACGCCGAAAAAATTTAGAACTTTGGCAATTTTTGAAAAATCAACGTTTTCAACGAACATGAGATCTGCACTATTCTCTTAAACGTCCTTTACACTCTCCAACAACAAAATTTCATCAAAAACGATGTTCTTCTTCGCTACTCTTCTTCGCAATATAATTCTCTGTGAAAACAGTTACAATTTTTTGAGTTTTCTAAGGATCCTAAGGACATGCGTAGCTAGATTCTTGGATGCCTCAGTACCCAAAGTCCGGTTTATTAGATGATACAGACCTATCTGTTATTATGGACCTGTTCCAGTACATTTTGTGATTATTTGTGTAAATGACTGGTTCAGGTGTGTACTTATAGTATGGTGTTCAGTTACCCGTCAAAAGGTTATTATTGTAGCATAGTTACTGATAAACCACTTTACAAACGTCGTCATGTCGTTTTGTATATTCTGAGGATGCTAGAGTGCTGCATCCACTGATAATGTGGTCTATATTTTCTCTATGTTCTCCACATAGCCGACATTTGTCATCACGAACGTTAGTGTCTTTCAGGATAAATTTACGGTAGTTTTAGTTGATACTGCTTGGTCCTGAATAGCTACCATGAAACCCTCTGTTTCCGCAAAAAGTTCTCCCAACCACACCCATTTAATTGACGACTTAGAGTCCATCAGTTCTCCCTCTATCTGGTATAGTAAGCGTCCATGAAGTTGCTTCTCTTTCCAGTTGCTGATTTTCATCTCATTGGCCTGTATTTGCTTTTGTAGGTTCATTTTTTCATCAGACAAATTCAATGGTGTAATTTTCCGGTCAACGTATGTTACAATCCGATGTATCTTGCTTCTATTTATTTTATTTATTTTACGTCAAAAAACAGTTAAAAACTGCGTATGACGTGCTATGGGGAAAAGTGAATTGTGTGCACATTTTCAAAATTCTGTGATCCCTACACTAAGTCATATACTACTTAAATTTTGAATTTTTGAAAGGGAGAAAAAAAACAAAAACTCCCATGTAATAAAATCTATTTTCAAGGATAAACAAGCAATAAATTTTGAATTTTGAAAGGGAAAAAAAAAACAAAAAAACTCCCATGTAAAAAATCTATTTTCAAGGGTAAATAAGCAATAAATTTTGAATTTTGAAAGGGAGAAAAAAACAACAAAAAAACTCCCATGTAATAAAATCTATTTTCAAAGATAAATAAGCAATAAATTTTGGCTCTTATTACTTCCTGCCGCGACAACATGGAAACGATAATTTGAATAATTGTATTTCCCACTGAATTCTAGAAGACGTGCACAGAAAATGAAGTTACATTTATGTCCAGAAGCAAAACAAGGGGCCATCTCAGCATTTGCTCAATGGATCAGGGAAACTGGACGAAAAACCTGATCGAGATGGGGGTCATTGACCCGGAAGCTGTAGTACAATAGTTGTTACAGGTTGTTTATACTTCTTTATACAGTCCAAATGGTAAATAATGCATTATGTATCATTGTTAAAAAAAGCTTCCATTAGCTTTTTCGTGGAAGTACTGACGCAGTCTCTCCAGTTGTTGGTGATGGAGATTTACAATATCTATGACACCTCTTCCTCCTAAAGATCTAGGTAGGTGGAATCTCTCAACTGAGCTTTTAGGGTGGTGACATCTAAATCTAGTGCAAAGTACTCTGCAGTTTGTATTAAATGCATCTAGTTCGGTTTGTGTCCATCTGACAATACCAAAGCAGTAGGTCAGCACTGGAATTACATAGGTATTTATAGCCTTAATTTTCCTGCCAGCACTGAGTTTAGTTTTCAGAATTTTACTCAGACGTGTATTAAAATCCTGGGTAATGTTAGATTTTATAATTTTTTGGTCAACATTAGATCTTTGTAAATATCCAAGATATTTGTAATATTCCTCAGGGCTCATGGCATGAATTCGTTCGTGTTTAGCATTTCCTTCTCCAAGAGTGTAATCCATCTGATGTTGCCACTTTCCTTTCCGCAGTTCATTTAGTTTACATTTCTCAACGCCAAAATGCATTCCAATATCATTGCTAAATATTGCAGTAGTGTCAAGCAAATGATTAAGCTTTTCTCTTGTGGTGCTGAATAATTTTAAGTCGTCCATGTACAGCAGGTGGGATAAGTGTACATGATCGATCTTGCTGTTGATTTTGTAGCCCATTTGATCTTTATTTAACAAAGTCGATAGGGGATTCATAGCCAGGCAGAACCATAGAAGGCTAAGAGAGTCTCCTTGGAAGATTCCTTGTTTAATATGTATGTCTCCTGCATTGACATGATTAATTTGCGTGCAAATGTGCAATCTGGTTGTCCACCTCTGCATCTGTGCCTTTAGAAACGATATAACCAATGGGTCTATTTTGTACATATCAAGCACATCAATTGGCCAGGAGTGAGGTAAGGCTTTTCGATATTATTATTATTATTATTATTATTATTATTATTATTACTATTATTATTATTATTATTATTATTATTATCATTATTTGTTTTCTTTTCACTACAAAAAGTGTCGGAGGACGACCTCAAGACACAATTTGTCAGTACGAAGTCATGGAGCTTCGGTGAAGAAATACTTATACTTATGGTCTTGTGTTAGTTCAGTTCTCAAAACGTGTAGTCTTTTACATTTTGATGGATTCAAGTGATGTCTTCATATTCTAAGTACGCTTTCTGCCCTAATCGAGACTCAAAAATTTCCTGACTATATTTGCTGTGCCCAGTAAAGCGGCTTTTTGCATTGTTCTGAGGTATTTTTCTTTTAATCGCAGCCATTGTCCAGTTTTCAACCAATCCTTGGTTACCACGCCATTTGCTGACACTATCACAGGCATTATGTCTACGCTCCGTAACCTGTACATGTCCCTCAACTCCACAGCGAGAGGTTGGTATTTTCGTTTCTTTTCAGCAATAGTTGACACCAGTTTGTCGTCTGTGGGAACTGCAACATCGATTATCATTGCACTTCTTGTTGTTTTATCAAATAAGAGAATATCTGGTCTGTTAGCTTCAACCGCCCTGTCTGTTATAATCGTGCTGTCCCATAATATTCGTGCCAAATGATTACTGTTAACTTGCTGAAGCTTACATTTGTAATAGGGTTGCTCCTGTTCTACAAGTTGATAATTCTTTGCCAGTGCCTGGTGAATTACTTTGGCTACATTATTATGTCGCTGTAAATATTCAGTTTTCGCCAAAGATGGACATCCGTTACTTATATGCTGGATTGACTCATTGTTGATTTTACACAATCGGCACCTGCTATCGATCTGTTGGCCCAAGACATACTTTTGATAAGCTCTTGTTTTCACTACTTGGTCTTGTATGGAGAAGAGGAATCCCTCTGTTTCACCATAAAGCCCCGCTGTTCGTAGCCATTCCGTGGACCATTTCAGATCAATATCATCAGCAGTCAGCGTTGTTGTAAACCGGCCGTGTAGCTCTTTCATCTTCCAGACATCAACTCGGTCCTCAGCTGTTAGATAGGAAAAGCTTCTACTTTCTTGGGATAAACTTAATGGGCTGATGTTTTTATCCTGAAAACAAATTGCCTTGTGAAGTGGAGTGTCACGTGAAAGGAAAAAATTACGGAGTTTCTCCTCCTGCTGACGACATAGTACTTCTAAATTTAGCAGTCCTCCGCCTGCTTTATTTCAAGATAGGTATAACCTTTGTATCGAACTATGCGGATGGTGAAGTCAATGTTTAGTTAGAGTCGTTCTCAGCTTTCTGTCGAACGTTTGCAAAGAGGTGTCGGTCCATTTGATCACTCCGAAGGTATATGTTGCAACAGGAATAGCCCATGTGTTAATTGCAGTAATTTTGCGTCTCGAATTGGTATGCGTCTCAGATATTTTATTTACTCTGGAGCCAAATTCCATGCAGGTATCTTTGCTGAATTGTTGGACAAGCATAAACTCACTATGTAGTTGGTCTTTATTACATGCGTAGAGTTTGTCATCCATATAAAACTGATGCGGTATGCGAACATCCGGATTTCTCTTTATACAATATCCATATCCGGACTCTTTTATCATTCTACTCAGCGGGATGAGGGCAATGCAAAACCACAGTGGGCTCAAACTGTCGCCCTGAAACATACCTCGCCGAATTATGACTTCCCTGGTCTGATAGGAAATACCACCTTGCCTAACGCGAATAAAGATCTTCCACTTGGACATGCATACAGAGAGAAAATTCAATAAAACTGGATTAATCTTATAAATTTCAAGGGCGCGTAGAAGCCATGAATGAGGAACAGAGTCAAATGCTTTTTTGTAGTCCACCCATCCTACAGATATATCATGTAGGCGTTTGCGAACTTGCTGTGTGATCACACTATCTATAACTAAAAGCTCTTTGCATCCTCGTGTCACCTTTTGGCATCCAATTCGCTCAGGAGGTGAAAGGTTTTGATTTATCAGGTGATCATTAATTTTGGAAGCTATAACTGATGTCAATATTTTGTATAGTGTTGACAGACATGTGATTGGCCGAAAGTTCTCTGGTTTACTATTGTCACCTTGTTTAGCCAACATAATTGTTTTCCCCGCCAACAAGTATGTAGGTAAAGTGACTGGATCTTGCAGAGCAGCATTAAAGAAATTAGCTAGGTGAGGGTGGAGAGCAGGAAATTCCACCATACATTATGAATGCCATCAGAATCAGGTGCCTTACAGTTCTGTGTCTTTCTGGTGGCTGCTGTAATATCAGCTTCAGTAAACGTAACTGATTGCATTTCATCTATATCTCGGCAAGCTTCTATTTCTTGGCGGATCCTATAAGCTTGCTCATTGTGTTGTTGAGGTGCATCCCAGATTTTAGACTAGAAATTAAACATGGAATCCTCACTCGGAGGCTCACCTCGCTGCTCTCTCTCATCGGCTGCTTCCAGTTGTCTGTAAAATCTTTTCTGATCGGTAGAAAAAGTCGATTCCTGCCGCCTTTTCTCGGAAGATTCGCTGTATCGTCTGATTCTAACCCCCAGCGCTGTAATTCTTTGAGTCTGTCTTCCTCGTCTTCCAACTTTTGATCCAAGTTCTTAGAATTCATTCTGATTTTTAACCTCCTAGCTATAGATCTTATTCCTGTTTTCACCGTTTTGGAGATATCCCCTCTCTTGGCAAAATACTGTGTCAAATGGCCAATATCATTCCTAGCTTTATTGATTTTTTCCTGGATATTCCTCTTCCATAATGGTGTTTTCTCAATTCCGGGGTTGAAACAAGTTGTCGACGTTCGTTTATTGTTATTTACTATTTCCCTTCCCATACACACAAACAGCCAGGGCAGCACAATGCACTTGTCCAGCTAGCTCTTCCAGAGTACTGGGTGTAAGACACAAATCTTTGAAGATGAGATTCATCTCTTTACAGACATTGTAAAATTTCTTATTACCAGTGATTTTTGGTATACGAGGACGATCTTGAAGTGGTATACCTGTATACAAAATATGATACTTTTCGTAGTTGTCTTTCAGATTACAAATAAGTTTCTCTTTCTCAATATTGAGTGGTGCTACTTCCTGAATTTCAGCTACTGTTTCTTCCTCTAGATGTTCTCTCTCCAGTTCACCTGCCTGTGTCTGAGCTTGCTGTACCATATTTTGTCGTAATTTCATTTGTACTTCTTGTTTTATTTGATCCAATTCAGCAGATGACAATGCATTTCTTCTTTGGATGGAATTGAGTTGACTACAAATTCGTTGTTCATCCAGGGTACTATTAGGATACATTTTTTTTCCACTCAGCGTGCATCCTCACTCTGTATCCTTCACTTTCTGTCTCCACTCTGGTACTTCGATAGTACGCGCGCATTACAGAGATTTTCATCTCTTTAGACCATCTCATTATTAATATTATTATTATTATTATTATTATTATTATTATTATTATTATTATTATTATTATTATTATTATTATTATTAGCCTAAAACATCCCGTAAAGGGCAAAGGCCTTCTGCTTTAGAAGGGTTACAATAGGTTGATAATTATGAAATCACTAAAGTAAAATCATCAAAATTATCAAGAGAGTATATGAGCGAAACAAAATAGTAACTATAAGAAAATGTATAATAAAACAAACTAGACAAATATTTAAGCAAAATGCGATATAAGTTGTCCGCTAAATCCGGCAAAATAGCGGAGGCCTGGGTGGGAGGGCCCGCTAACACTTCGAGTTCGATTTCGAGTTGGCGCATGCGCAGAGACTCAAAAAATGCAGGCGATTGCTGGCCGCGAAGTCGTGCACACACTCTCTATTCAGTAGGCCTAGTGAGCGCCGCATTCTAATCAGCCCGTGATAGCGCAGTCTGTGCCAACCCATTGCGCATACTGCGTGACCGCGTTTTGGGCAGAAACTACATATGCAGCGTTTGTTTACCAAGTCTCGAAATTTAAATTCTTGTTGATTATTCCTCTGAATTTATCGACTGTCATGGAATAATAACGCAAAAATTCAAAATTCAAATGAGTTTATTGATCGAAGGTCGGTTTAAAATTGACAATACACCTCAGTTTAAAAAGACAAATAAACACAATTTTTAGTAAAAAATTTAAAACGACAAAAATGTTTAGGGTCACTTCTCTCTTCTTTACGCCACTGAAATTACAAAAGTATACACCCTTTTTGTGCATCTGTAAAGGTTAACCAAACAGCTATGTATTGACAATAAGCCAATCTATTAAGAATTGGTACCAATTGCAGTCATAGCTCACCTTGTTTGATCTGAAATATAATATAAACCACGTTTTCGTGCTCAAATATGTGATGTGTGCTACGTTATAACCACGCACACGTCAGAGTGTACTGGTAGGCGACATGATCAGAAGTGAATACCGCTCGTAATGGACGGTAACCGGGGAAATGGCAATGAGGAAAAGTAAGGGGTGGAGAAAGGAAGGATGAAATTTTTGAAGTAAGCGAAAGAACGCACAGTGCTTAGAGACAAAACCCTAGCATATATTCTTTCATTTGGTAAAATAAATTATCGTATATATTGTCGTGAATTGATTCTCTTCCACAATTGAGTTCATGTTTTTCTGCTTCTATCCCATAACTGTCGATAAATTCAAATGAATCACGAAAAATATTTTAAATTTAATGTGACAGAAAGCTTTATTACAGGTCTGAATTTTTTCAAAAGTTTTTTGTTTCCTCTTTATCACGGACAGAATTGTCTTGATCCCTAGACGAGGGGTGATAATAATTCCCACGTTCACTTGTAGGTAGTTGTAAAAATATTTTGATGGTTTAGCAGAGATCTTGCAAAATTTCGTAATGTAGAAACAGAGACAATTCTCTCCAATGCAGAAATGATTTATACATATTTTTAGCTCGACATGTTTCAGAGATTTAACAACATTCATAAGTTCTCATATTCAAAAGTTTTATGCAACACATTAGGAGCTTCTCACGAAAAGAAATAACCATCATCTCACAAACATGTTGAGTTGCACTTTATGATATTGTAAAAGATCTTTTGAGAATTTGTGTTGGGTATTTCCAGTTAATTTGTATCACATTATTTAGCTGTGTAAATTTAATGAACAAGGAGAAATAAATTCATAAAAATGTTGGGTTAAGCATTTTAATATATTCGTTTTATATTTTTGGAAGATTATTTTTCTCGTAGTTTCTGAAATGTCTCACAGACTGTTGAATGGCGCAGTATTTAAGGGCACAGCACCTTGCTGCCTCGACACCTCCGGCTGTGTTTCCCCCAGACGCTTCCTGTCTTCCGCGCGTGGCCTATTTCACTCCCCGACGCGAGCTTCCGTTTTGAATCCCCGTCTCCAATTCCCATCTCCAATTCCCTCCTCCAATTCCCTCCTTCGGGCCCCGTCACCGGCGCGCTTGCCGACCGCCGCCCCGCCACCGCCACCACCACCACCACCACCACCAACGCCGCTGGGCCCCGCTGCCCGTCCCGCGGCCTTCAACGCCCCGGTCCAGCCCCGTCTCGCGGCCCGCACCGCCCCTACCCCAACCCGCCCCGCGGCCCGCCCCGCCCCCGCCCCCCTGCACCGCTCCACCCCCGCCGAATGTCTCGCGGGGTCCTGCCACTTCCAGTGACTGCGCGCGCGTTTCCGATCGATGGATCTGCTGCGAAGCGAGCGGCGACGGAAGCTAGCGCTCAGCGCCGGTGCCCGGGGGTGGGGCAGCGTCTTTCAACTTTCTTCGTTTTCGCGTCGCGTGAAGGGGGTAGCGTCGCCTCGTGATTCCAGTTTAGCACGGTCTGCACATGTGCTACTCGATGTACGAATATCGTTTACGTATAGAAGAAGGCTGGCCTCAAATCGAACCCTGCGGGACCTCACGCCCTTATAGGAATTATTCGGAAAGGTCCCGTCATTCCAGAAAGGTTTCGCTCCCTTTGAGATCGATGTTTAAATTACGAAGATATCAAATCAAGCGGATGCTATCAATTCCGTACGTAAGTGATTTTTAAAGTGAAAAAATACATGACGACAAATGCTTTGGAAATATTTAAAAACATGCCAACATATACGTCCTTCATATGAACCTTCATGAAGCGACATCTTTAAAAGAAGAAAACGTGGCTTTTTCTGTAAATTATGATTTTCTAAAACCATGTTGGGAGTCTGAAAAAAAGTGTGTTTCTTTTTTGAACCATCTGACACGGCGGCGGCCAATGACGGTAAGGGGATCTTTCAATTTCAATTTCGCTTTGTGTGATGAGCTAGTGCCACTATATGGTTGTAGCTACGCTCGCGACATACAAGAAGTATTCCTGAATATTCAGTGTAATACTCTTTGGCATTTGGGGGAGAACAAGCTCCTTCAATCTAATTTTTTACTCATTCCTATTCAAATCGCACAAATTTTAGAAAAAATTTGACATAGACGAAAAATTTTAAAACATTTTGCTACGAAGAGTGTAAGCAAAACTATGAAACCCACTGGTTTTTCATTTTTTTGCGAAGATTTCTTAAAGACGATATTGATTTGCAAAATGTTCGCATTGTTTCTATCTTTTAGAATTTTCGATAATTCAGAGAACAATTCAACGAAAATGAGATCTGGGCCTTTAATCGTCCCATGTTCTCGGTGTGGAAAAATCTTCAAGAAAAAATTGAACCGGTTTTTGATGAAATTATTTAATAACTTGAGTTAAATTCAAGTAGAAATTACTCGGAAACTACTAATTTTTCCCAAAAAATGTATATTACCTTTGTTAAAGATATTATTGCAACATATTGTTTCGATTCTAGGTGGTAAATTAAAAATCTGGTATTATTTTAACAAAAGCGTTTGTTTTGTTTTTTAAAACAATTACTGTAAACACTTGATTATTCTTTATACGTCACACTTCTCTTGATTATTTATTTACACTACACTTCTCTTGATTATTTACACTGCACTTGTCTTGATTATTTATTTACACTGTCACACAGTCCTAAGAACTGACCACAGTTCGATGCACTGGCCACAGTCCGATGCACTGGTCACAGTCCACTGCACTAAACACAGTTCGATTCCCTGACCACGGTCCACGTCACTGAGCACAATCACTGCACTGCTATTCACTGCGATGCACACACTTCACAGCTCAGCTTCCACTTCGGACTTAATACTGACTCACAGTCGCCGGCCGCCGCGTATTTATACTTGGCGGGTGTCGTCGAGAACTTTCTGGACTTTGCGATACGCCCAGAAGCCTCTGGGACTAGCTAGTTGGAGGGCTGCCGGCTGATGACGCAATCCACGCAATACAGGTAAGTTCGTGGTGGTGCCGACAGATAACGCAATATTCGTTACAATATTTCATTTAAGACACACATATCTTTTATCAATATTCTAGTCTCGCAATATTAAAGTTTTTGGAATTTTCAAAAATACAGATAATGGGCCTCACACCACTTTTTTACCCCTCTTTGATACATATGAGGAGAAAATTAAGTGTTTGGAGCCGATTTGGAGAAAAACATTGTTTAAAAGTAGCCTATATTTGACGCAAAATTAGGCGAAAATTATTAACATTTTCGAAAAATTGTTCATGACTTTTCTTCCCGATCTACCTTCAACAAACGGATTTCATTAAAGGAATAATCTCTACCTTCAATAATGTAGTTGTAGGAAATCACCGAATAAACTTTTGTCACACAGTTTTTTACTGTTTTTGGACGTTAAATAATTAAATAAATATGTTTGTGTTTGATATTCAGTTAATATTTTTGAAACTTTAAAACAAATAATACTAAAAGTAATACTAATAATAATTTAAAGAATAAAAAATAAGAACAACAAAAAGCAAAATCAAAAAATTAAACAACCAAATTAAAATTCAAAACACACACACAAAGAAATACACTAACCCTCAAAATATAGCTACTAAATTTAAATTGCCTTTGAGACTTAAATTATATTTACTGCTGTCATCCAACAATGTATTGGAGCTATGCAATTTATTCTGAAATAAAATAGGAGTTTTTGTAAACAAATCATTGTTTTGTCAAATATTGTTTGATTTGATTTCGTCAAATATTGTATGACGGAGTAATTTTCTTTATTGTCTCTCCCGTATGATCTCTGTGTGTCTTCTTATTATGTTCTCTTGTGTTTATGAGGACAGAATGTCCAAAAGCGACTCTCATACAACAACGTAAATTTCTGAAAAATATTGAGATAAATTTGTAAGACAGCCCCTCGTGGACAGTGTGCTAGCCTTTAGTAATGCGATCTCGGATTCGATTACCGGTCGGGGCGAAAAAGGCTGCGGCTCAGTATAATCGTCTCAGTTTCTATCGCTGAGTGACGAAAGGAATTCTCAGGGAGGCCAAGTACGCTGTGAAGAGAATTTGTCATGCCATCCTCATGTCTCCTTTATCCCTGAGCGTGGCTAATAAAGGGACCCAGCCCTGGGAACACTTCTAGTTGACAAACATCGAATTAATTCGACACTAAAATGTAATTTCTAGGACAGTTTCGAAGTCTTTAATGAATGGGACTGAGAACATAAATTCCTCGGTGCTCGAAGTGCGTAGAAGTTAATTGTGATGTCTCCTCTGAGGTAATGTGCGATGAAGCGCGCGACGTGCGGCCCAAGCAGAGACCGTGGAGTTTAATAGTCGACAATCGGTCTTCTAGGACCTATAGATCCAGACCCCGAAGCTCCATGATTGGCTTAGGTCTTAATAGAGATTATGAATTACTGTAGACAAAAAATACACGGTACATACCTAGATTTGCTTCGTTGCCCGCCTAATGAATGTGGAGGCAGAGGCAAGGCAAAGCCTGAAAAGGGGGCAGAGGCTAGTGAGTCGGCAATGTAAAAGGGTGGCAGATACTCACAGTGCCACCGCGGAAAGTGAGCGAAATGTGTCGCAATGAGCTTCACAGCGCTGCAATATATATATATATATATATATATATATATATATATATATATATATATATATATATATATATATATGGGGGGGCAGTGTCAGTTTCAGAGACTTCTCTGCGTTATTAGCGCTTAGTGGCAAAGGGGCATTCAGATGACTGTGGAGAATACGTCCTGGGCTAGCACCACATCAAGTGTAGAACAACAATGCCTACCGTAGTCGTGGAATATCGCACACAGACAGTGCAACTGATTATGAGTTTAGGAAAGCGCAACAACGGAAAAGGAAGAGTAATCTAGATGCTATTTGCATCTACATTTGTTAGTACAAGCAAATTGTTTGTTTAAATATTTTAAACGCATTACCCATTCTAGTTACACGCATCTGCTGCTAAACATAACTACGAGTGTGGTACAATTATTGTAACTCACATGTAAAAATCTATGTGTTCAAATGCTCAGTCGGCTCTTTCACAATCGACTGGTGTCGCGACGCAACTCAGATTACATCAACCGTTCTTCTCCGAACTCTGCCGCCTCGTCCCGCACACGTGCGCCTGAGACATTCGTGGAAATCCACTTACGGCGCAGGAGACGTTGCGCCGCCAACGCCTTCCGAGAATAATTGCACCACTTAATTAATTTTAATAACTTAAATTAATAAAACGCATTACATTTTTTAAATATAATTTATTTATAAAGGTCGCATAAACAACTAGGTCTTGAGCGACCACAAGGTTGTAATACAGATTCACATATATTTACAAAGTATTTCTGTATGTTAAGTCTTTACAAAGCATGTTTCAATGAGTTACAATATGAAAAATACAGTAGGCTATTTAACATAATTTTATACATTATTGTGGATAGTTCAGACACTTGACCTGGAGGAAGGCATCAAATTAATATTATTGTATTGTTATAAAGGTAATTGAGTCTTTGAACATACATGGACACTTGTATTGGTTTACAGATTTTTGTGGAGGTTGAGTTCCACAAGGAAATGAATCACTTTATATACATTACTTTTATCATTCAAAAGTGATTGTATATTGTTTGGAAAATTATATTTTTTTCTTAATTTATTAAGATTTGGGCAATGCATTAATATATGTATGATAGTGATAGGTAGATTACATGGTTCACAGAGAATTGGAAATTCCTTTGTAATTAGTTGTTTGTGGGTCAGAGCTGCATGGCCAATTCTCAAACGCGTTAGTAGCATTTGATCACTTCTTTTTTGGATATAGGGAGCATGGTCTTTAAGAATTGATTTCCTGATCATGTGTAATTTACTAGGTGGTAAGCGTTTCCATTCAGTATCCCACAATATCTTGGTTTTGTGAAGGTGTTCTTTTTTTATATCATTATGGCAAACATTGTTGATGGTAAGGGGGAAGGAGGTAGCTAGTTTAGCTATACAATTTCGTAGCTAGATTAGCATTACAATTTCTAAAATTCAAATCCTTGCATAGACGTGCAATCCACCTTAATTATAAATGAAGAATATTCTAATTTCAATCTGTTAATTTAATGCAAGGTTTGACGCTACTGGTCGAACCTTTGCCCGCTTGGCATCACTGTACCTTCTCTACCGGCTGTCGCCCGTTCGGTTCAGTTGCCTCTAGGCAATTATGCGCAGCGTTACAGCGCTCAACATTTTCGACACGATTTATTAGTTAACTTAGTAAGTTATTAGTTCACTTTCTGTTCATCGTCATCGTCCGTGGTCACTATGTGAGTTTAAAGGAGTGCTAATTCACTAAATGGTGCAACCCGCATAAACTTTCCGTAAACTCGTTAAATCAAGTGATAAACTCTCGATCGAATTCGATTGTGATGTGTCACATGTGCAACCAGTTACTATGCATCAACAATAATTGTTTACAAACTGTGTAATTTGTACCACGCCGTGCTCACTCAGGTCATATCATGGTGGCTGTATTTAATATAGGTGAATTGCATGTTCAATCAATCACTGAACTTATGCCATGCAGGCATTAACTGATTATGTCGATTTTCAAAATGTACTATCTAATTCTGAACATGCATGGCAAAGTATATGAATGTGTTACTGTCCACAATGTCTGTTTATTATGCTTTGGTGAATCTCATCGTCCAGTGTTCTGTTGGTTACGTAACCTTTTCCGCCTACGCATGCCGACCCGTCGTGTCCGGCGTGTGAGGATTGCGCCCTCACCCGTCTCTCCTGAACTGCAAGCAGTGATGAGACCACGTCTGTGATCTTCAGACTTAAGTTCACTGTATTCATTCATTCATTCATTGTATTCATTTCAGTTTCATAACTGTATTCATGTTAATTTTTCTCTTTTCCTATTAACAGGAATTTCAATGTTAATTATAATATGTCTACGACATTTTCATATGAAAATTGACCGAATTCCCAACGGGAGCTTCAGTTAATTCAATTCTCTGTAATGTTTACTTAATTTTCAATTATATGTAATTTTTTGCAACTTGATGTATCTGATTCACATCCGACGCCCGGTGCACCAATGATGAATCTGAATTAAGGTTATGGTTTTGAAATACCAATGTTTATTTTGCATCTCTGGTAGCTCTTTGGTAAAACAGTTATGGAATTCAGATACATCTATTTGCATGGCCATTGATGAATTAGGAATTAAGTGGATGGCTGTAATTAAATGTGTTCTTAAATTTTGAAATATTTTTAGTGAACAAACTTTACTCAGGGACAACAAATACGTACCTGCAAACATACAATATTCAAATTGCCTTGATGGTTGGTATGACATAAATTGTTTAACTTAAACTAAATACAGCCGTTGCTACAATAGTTCAATATTGCTCGGGGTCTTTCTACTTCTTAAAAAAGGTCATGTATCATTTTTCGAAAATATGAGTAGTTTGTGCGTATTTTTACGTGTAATATAGGAAATTTTAAATAATTATTTTCTCAAAAACGGCTTCAATTTTTTTATTTAAATGTTCTCCTCAAATATAGCAAAGAATTCCTAGAAATGTCGCGGATCCCAATTTGTATTAACTCTGTATTTTATGAAATTGCGAAAACTTAGTATTGCAAAAGTACAAAAGTTGTGATGAGATTTTTTCTGTAATAAAATAAGTCCAAAGCTTTAAATATTTAAAAAAGTCGCGTAAAAGGTCTGTTAAAAATAGTATTCACCTAATTTTTGCTTTTATTTAATATAATTTTCCTGAAAATGGCACCAAATTGTTCCTTTGAATGATAATCTCGGATTGAGCAAGGGACACTTAAAAATTGCGCTGGTCGTATTTTCGATGAGCTCTCTGCATTTTCAGAAGTTGCAAACAAGAAATGAACATGAAGTTACTACAATATTGATGATAGAGGGTTTTCCCGTAATCAAATACAGTCGTTAATACTAGATCTTGAAATATTGTAAATGAAATTCTCCTAATTTTTGAAAATTAAAAATGCAAATTTTCAGCTCTCTTTAAAGCAACGGAAGGTTGAATGTTGCTGTGAGGCTGGTGAAGTAGAGATAACGTGAATGGCATGCTACCTTTAAGAACCTTTATTCGAATCCTAGTGTGGAGAAAAAATACTGGTTGCAAAACCTTATGCAAGTGCATGTAGTGTTATAATATTGCGTAGCCGTTACAGACAAAGCGAGGAAATATGTGCTGTTGAAGTTTTACTAGTTAATTGTTAATTTAAGTATTACTGTTTGTATTCTTTGCTTTATTTTCATTTCGTGGTACAAGTCCTAATAACGGAACGCAGTTAATAGTAGAAATATTAAGTAAGGTGTAAGATAATTGGTTCTAGCAAAAACATACGTATGTATTCTAGGTGTTTGGATAGCGTAATGATCTTCGTATTCGTGCAAAGACTGACTTTTTATCTAGTACCTGTCAAAAACTTTCTGAAACAGTGTTAGAAGTTCTAAATTTAACATACATATTAGTACATCTCATATCTTAGATTTCATTTCCTCTAACTTTTACAATTGATTACACTTCCGTAATACTTCACTCTTCTCAATAGTTCTATTACAACTTTTCTCATTACATGAAATTATGATTACTCCCATTTCACGCTTATTCCTCCCCTCTTGATCTCTTTTTCATCACTGTTATTTCCTTTAACCATATTCTTCATTCTCCAATAAATTTCTCTCCTCTGGGCTTAAACTCCCAAGAGAGTCAGCACGCAGGACCTCGCAGAGGATATTTTGTCCTCTACACCGGAGGATGATTATAAAATGGAGATGAGAACGATGGATAAAGTAGTACAATAGTGAAGTAAGAGGCATGAGCCTGTGTAGGAACACCTGAAAACTTGCCCCAAACTCATTTTGTCCATCGCCAATTGAACTGGGATCGGCCGGGGTTCGATCCCCCGTACCTGTTAGTGAAAGGCAGGTAAAGCGTGACCGCTGCGCCAGGGACAGTTCTCGAAAAGGGGATAAAAAGGAGCAACGACGAAGGGCGTTGCCTCCTTCTCCTTTTGCAGGCGACGAAAAGGGGATGAAAAGGAGCAGAAGGTTTTTGATTGATTGATTTTTTCGTGATTCCGGGCGCGTCAACTGCTTTGGTCATTAGTCCCGTTAGTGTAGTGTATGTTTTTTTCTCGGGAGATGGCGGTGATCTTCACCCGCTGGATGGCGAGATCTGGCGCCGACTTACCGTCGCGACGGCTAGCGGGGTTTCCCCCTAACCAGGACTCCCCCACCAGCGAGGCACCGACCCAGCCGGGACAAGCTCTAAGCTCCCGACCGGTCTCCCGGGATATGTGGTAGTGTAGTGCATGTTAGTGTAAATGTGTGTGTAAGGGGAGACGATAAGGCTAGGTATGGGAAGGACAGATCCCGCGCGGTACGTGGCCCGTTTGATAGGGTACTGCTCCGGTATTCGCCTGGTGTTTGTCGGAGAAACCACGGAAAACTACCGATCAGAACAGCCGTCCGCTAGAATTCTCCTCTAGACAGCGACTGAATTCGACCTAGCTGAAAAGCTAGTGCCGAAAATCCTGCCGCCGTCAGGACTCAAACCTAGGACCTCTCGGTCAGAGGCGCTGCAGTGACATCAGTTGAGGCACTGAGCTACCGCTCCCGGTAGGTAGCAGAAGGAAAAGGATCAAACGGAGCGGGAGAAGGAGCGGTAGAAACGGGAGCAGAAGAGGAGGCAGAAGCAGAAAAAGGAATAAGGAACAACTGAAAGAGGAGGAGGAGCAGCACTAGGAAACAATAACTTATTTGATCATTAAAATCCTGGTTTCAGCCCACTGTGCGCTGGCCTGGAGGCGCCCAGCTCGAAGCTCCTCCCCACTCGTCTGACCCCTCTCCCCCTCCTCCCAGCCGCGTCCCGCAGCGAGAGCTTGAGGGGAGGAGTTTAATTGCGAAGGAAGATTTCCCAGGGCTGCGTTTGATGGATCGAAGGAGACCGCGGAGGGCGAAGGGCGGGGCTCGGGCAGGTGAGCGAGGGAGGAGCCGGCGGTGGCGGCGGCTCTCGCCAGACGCGGGGGCTGCTGGGTGGCCACCGGTAAGCTGACATTCCGCGCATTAGACGGGTTCTCCGTGATCTTTTGTGTTCCCCGAGGGAGATCGTGTCTGCGTAGGTGGTGGCGATCTCTGGTGGAGAGTTGTAAACGACCACCCGGACCCTAAGTTTCACGGTTTAGCTCACATCTTTAGCTTCAAGGTGGAGGCAGTGAGGAGGCGATGCTAAGCCCCACGTTACCGGGTCTTGCCAGTTGGGCCCCTGACGCGTCGACCTTTGGGCAGTATTGGGTGAAGGAGATTCTCCGGAATTCTCTGGAATGCACATATCAATGTCCGTCGGGACTCTGATACTTACCGTCAGGTTACCCATGTTCTGGCGATTCTCACGTCAATAGCCTAAAAGTGTAGGAGATGGGAAAAGGGCTCCAAGCCGCTTGAACCTTAGTTCAGCTCTTGGCTTCGTCGTGGCAGTGGCCCGATACTTTGGGCAAAGAGAAGGGTCTTGTCCTCGGTGCACGTGAGTAGCGCATTGTGGGGACTCCGGTACTAGCCTGGTTAGTTGGAAGCTTTGAAGTGGTAGGGCGGCCCGACCCAGGCATTGTATGGGGAGCTTACCTTGATGGTCAAGTGCGTTCTGACGGGACCCAGATACCAAGGGCGTACTTGTACGTCTGCGGGGGTGCCGATAGGGACTAATGCCCAGGTACCCACCCCGGGGCGAATGCCCCCTGGTGATGTGCAAGTGCGAGGTAGGCTCGCGATAGACTTTCTACTATTTTTTTGTGTTATTTCAGACGTATAATGTGGTTTTGCTGAGCTGATCTCCGAATCCTCTCTCCGGCGGGACTTCCGTTAGCTTCGCGGCTCACACGCTGACGTGGATAGGCTGCGTTTACGACGGACTTCTTTTAATTCCTTGCGTCTTTTACGCAACACGTGTCTTTAGCTCTTTTTGAACATTCGGCTTCTATACATTGGCGTAATCTTTCAGTAAGTTTTTTGTCGTTTATCTTGTAACGTCACAGATGTTTTTTTTATCCTTTCCGGGCGAGGGGCTCGGTGCCGTTAGTCACCATGGTTACCAGACGGCCACCCGGCCGAGGATCCGTGGTGTCTCGAATCGCTTAACTTCCGTGACTTCACGGAGCGTAGATAAGCAATTCGGCTAACGACACCGGCAGTTAAGCAATTCGGCTAAGCGTTTTCGGGAGGCTTTTTGTTATATGGACCAGTTTTATGTGATCCCGGGGTGTTAACTCCCGAACCACGTTCTTGGCTCCCGTCAGCCGCGAAGGCCAACCGGTCTTCGTTCGCTCTGCACTGGCTCAGTGACGCGCACGTGCCGTTTGTTAGTCGTTTTCTTTGGAAGAAAATATTTTATTTCGGTTGGTATTATGCGGTCTTGCGCAGCTACTCCAGCGTAATCGCTCTCCGGCAAAGCCTCGAGGACCGCTCGATAGCGGCTGGCATGCTGACGTTGAAAGGCTCCACGTTTGACGGATTTCTTTCGGAAAGTTTGTTGTTATTTCGACTGATATTATGGGTTCCGTCTGTGCTGTCACGTAACCTTGTTCTAGAAATGCTCTCTTCAGGCGCGGAAGGGCACTCGGTGCCGATTCGGTGGCCGAGATGGTCAAAGCAGTGATCTCGGACCGAAGGGTCGTGGGTTCGAGTCCCGCCTCGAGCATGGTCGTATTTGTGTTCGTCCATTCACCCCTTTTCATCACCATGTCATTTCATCTTCACAGTTATCATAATGTTAACTCCGATAGTGGTTGCTAATGACCTAGATGTTGATGCGACCTTGAATAACAAAGGACACTTGGTCTGTGCTCGCACGCTGATTTGCATGCTCCTTCAGTTAGGCATGTGTTTTCAGAAACCTATCTATATTACAAATTTCCATTCCGCACAGAAATTGAAAAAAAATTTGCAGCCCCCGGCCATTTAAGAGGGTATCATATTTTCATTTCATCCCCAGAAACTTGGGGAAAATCCAGAACAACGAAACACATTCGATTGTAATCGAAAACTAAATATTTAATTGTATTATTCCGCCCATACTTATGAGCTCCATTGGACTCAGTTCTCTCACTTAGGGTGTTACTTACTTTCTTATTTATTTTACGTCAAAAACAATTAAAAACTATATGTGACGTGCTATGTGAAGAGGTGAAATCTGTGCACGTTTTCATAAGCCTGTGATTCCTACCCGAAGCCATATACTATTTGAATTTTGAATACAGAAAGAAAGTGAGCGATTTTTGCAAGGATTGTTAAGAAAATATTCGCTCGGATGTAATAAAATATATTTTCAAGGGTAAATCAGCAATAAATTTGGGCTCTTATCCCTCATTATGTCCTTTGTGAAGGAATAATATTTCCTGTCGCCAAGAATTTTTTCTCGGGGAGTGACGGTGTTTTTCCCCCACTGGATGGCAAGATCCGGCGCCGACCTACCGTCGGCTAGCAGGGTTTCCACAACCAGGTATCTCCTACCAGCAGGGCACCGCCCTCACCGGGAGAAGCTCTAAGCTTCCGACCGATCTCCATGGCTGGCATGTGTGGTAGTGTAGTGCATATTAGTGTAAGTGTGTGTAAGGGGACAGGATGGGACAAGGGAGAGTTAGGAAAGATCGCGCGCGGTCCGTGGCCCGTTTGTTAGGGTACTGCATTCACCTGGTGTAGGTCAGAGAAACCACGGAAAACTAGCGATCAGAGCAGCCTGCTCCTAGAATGTTCCTTCAGACAGCGACTGAATTCGACCTTAGGACCTACTTGGCAAGCTAGTAGGGGATAGTTAGGTTAACTGGACTGGTTAGGTTAAGTGGTCCATGATTTTAAATGTATTGAAATGCAAAAGTATTTTCTACCACTCACCTGCTTTGCAATTTTATTGGATTGAATAACAACTACAAGAAAAAAATTCGCACTAGATTAATTGTTAGTATTTCTGCTTTATAATAGTGTGTTTTTAGTAATACTTGTATGTTTTCGGGCATATAAAAGAAATATGTGCTGTGGGGTTAACTGGACCGCCGGAACATTAGGTTAAATGGAGCGGACCAGTTACCCCCTTTATTTCTTTAGTATTTGCAGATTTTCAATTAACAGTTACTTCAGTTGATGCCGTGAGCTCTCTCTCCCGGACCAACCAAAATGCTTTTTTGTAGATATTGTTACAAAGTTTCCATGCCAGCTGAAGGAGGACAGGGCGATATTTAAAGACATTTATTTTAACGTGAATTTGGAAGAGTACAATTTTCGCTGAGAATTTTTCATTTATGCATAGAAAACGCTTATGGCAATGCCTACAAGAATGTTTTTTTTATTAAAACGTCAATGTTATTTTTACAATTTATTTCAATTTCCGGGACACTTAACCTTACCGGTTAGGTTAACTGGTCCTACTGCAAATGTACAAAACATTACATATTTGACAACTGTAGGCACAATGATATTTGTTCCCACAATATCAGGAGAAAGACTCACTGAAATACCATGCGAAATTTCACGAGTATAGGTCATGTAAATAACATTTTAAAGCAAATTAAGAAAAGTAGATCACTTAACCTTATTCTCCCCTATCGAAAATCCTGCCACCGTTGGGACGCGAACCTACGATCTCCCGGTCAGCTGCTCCGCAGTGACAGGCGTTGATGCGCTGATCCATCTCTCCTGGTCCTGTGTCGTCCTTGGTAATCGCTTATACAATTTCTTTCGTATTCCGTTTGTGAGCACTTAGTCATCACTTATTTCGTGATCTACCAGTGCACTGCGTATGCACCCATCACCAAACTGGTCCAAATTATTTCGGAAATCCCTCCAAATACTTCCTATATTCCCCCACCTTCCTGTGACTGTAAATGATGTAATGGACTGTCTTCTGCAAAACTCGATTAATTTATCTGAAGGCGTAAAAATGGAAGGGAAAACAACGAGAAATAATTAAAATTGAACTCACCAAGGCGTAAAATTAATACCGAAGTGCAACCAGAAGTAGTCGAACCTATTTATCACAGTTTCCTGCTATTGAGAAAAAAACATTCTCGATTTCTTGCTTGCAGTTCCTATTGTTTCCACGAGACAATAATTATAATTACAACAGGTAGGCAGAAACAGTTATAAATTTCTTTTTTTCTTCTTCGTTCAAAATATTTTTTCTCACTGTCAATTTTCCACTGAAGTTAGAGAATGACCAGAAAGAAAAATATATCTTGCGCTCCTTGATTTAATGATGAATAAACGATATGTTTATAAACGACATCGCCCAAGATTTTTAATCCAGTGTCTAACTCTTTGCAGATGATCGTATTCTCTTTAGAGAAATAAAGAAGGAGAAAGATAATAGATTCTGCAGGATGCTGTCGACTCACTATCATAATAGGCACATGAAAATCATAAGGAAATTACTGCTTACAAAAGTAAATCTGTAACACTAGCTCGAAAATTATCTTCACCGTCTGGAACGAGGTTTATTGTTTAATGTGCGTATGACTGTAAAGTATGACTGCAGTGAATTAATGTTTTTTCTTTATTCAGGAAAACGTTACATCACTTGCACTTTGGGATGGAACTTATTCATCTCTAAAAAAGATATGAACTATATCTTGATGTACAATAATAAATGTACTATCTATATAACGGGGGTAAAATTTAACATTGAATTTAGATAAAATATCAGATTCTAATGCCGTCGCCACCGCCGTTACAGCCGCCCCCGCTGCCGCCGCCTCCGCTGCCGCCGCCCCCGCTGCCGCCGCCCCCGCTGCCGCCGCCTCCGCTGCTGAGACCAGCGCTGAGGAACCTCAACCGTGTAATCGGATTTTGGCATCGCCTCTCTAGAGAACAGGCTCCTAAGATTTTTGCACCCTTCCAATTTAGAAGGAGACTGTCCCTGCCAAACTCGCTGTAGCGACCGAAAGATTCACACGGGTCATCATGAATCCAGTTATTTCACCAACATTCGTTGTATTATACCGGCTATTCGTTTTGTGAGTTCTCGTGTGTCCGATCTATCTTGACTACCAATTTTTTCTACGATTTTGCCGTTTCTTTAATATATAGTAAATAATTTTAACCCTTTTTTACTATATATTTTTATCATTTAATTTTACAGCTTGATGATGGGGACAAGAATCCCAGAAACTGTTGCGGAATAAGTCTCATGAAATAAATTATTACTCTAAGATTTGTCTGTCAATAAATATGTGTATAGAGACCTTAATTCCTTCATAATATACAATTAATATCACGTCAGGCTAAATAGGTGGAAAGAATGGACTTAATACTTGTTCAATTAATACATTTTATATTACTTTTTGAATTAAAAATTTAATTTTGTCTCAAAGCCGTGCCTTTTTTTTAACACAAGCTTTGTAGTCGAATTCTCTGATTAAAACGAGATGAATGGCAAAGCAGTACCTAATAGAGGCATTCCTCGTTCAGTAGTGGTGGTGTGCGTACGTGCCCAGATCCATGTGCTTACCTTGCTTCCGTTCAGTCCCGGCTTGGTTCGTCCACCAGGGCACTTTGTGCCTAGTGTTTGAGTTCCCGCAGTGTGTAGTAACAAAGACTGGTTGATTGATTTCTTCGTGCTTCCGGGCGCGTCAACTGCTTTTGTCATTAGACCCGTTAGTGTCGTGCATGTTTTTCTCGGGAGATGGCGAGATCCGGCGCCGACCTACCGTCCACTAGTGGGGTTTTCCCCCTAACCAGGACAAGCTCGAAGCTCCCGACCGGTATACCTGAATATGTGGTAGTGTAGTGCATGTAAGTGTGTGTGTGTGTAAGGGGAGAGGATAGGACAAGGAAGAGGAAGGAAAGATCGCGCACGATCCGTGGCTCGTTTCTTAAGGTACTGCTCCGGCATCGGCTCACCTGGTGTTGATCGGAGAAACCATGGAAAACTACCGATCAGAGCAGCCGGCCTCTAGAATTCTCCTCCAGACAGTGACTGAATTCGACCTAGATGGAAATCTTGTGTCGAAAATCCTGCCGACGTGAGGACTCGAACCGGACCTCCCGGTCAGAGGCGCTGCAGTGACATCAGTTGATGCACTGAGCCACCGCTCCCGGTACAGACTGGTCCTCGCAGTGAATGTTCCAAGCAACCGAGTGACCAGTGTATGACACGCGACACAGAATCATGAACAGGGCATGCTATTAGTCAAGCCCTGATAACGATTCACTGTAGTGACATCAACATTATGAACGGTGACGAAAATTCGACGCTGCAAGTTTCATCGTCAGAGGAAGCCATGGAAGTAGTACCCGGCATAACCCCGTCACTGACCAGACAGAAGAAAGCTCGGAGGCTACACAGTCAACAAGAGCTGCACGCAGCACGAAGCAACAACCTCCAACATCAGGTGCGGTGAACAGGGAAAGGTTAGTCGGTGAACTTGATGACTTTCATAATTAAAAAAAAGTGCAGAATCCAGCAAAATTGCATTAATCAATCTGCCCGTGGTAGTGACCTGCAATATCACGTGCCAGTTGGAAACAGATTGCTTTTAAAGATCCCATGCCTGAGTACACAAGGTTCAAATTTCTAAAAAATCAACATGATCAAACAAGTGTGCCAAATAAAATCCCAACAATATTTGTTGCCCATATCGATCAAGTTAATCATTTAAAGAAAACAGTTGGAGCTGTTTTTGATAAAATCTTGTTTTTGTAATTTTTTAAATTGCAAATAGCTACATTGCACGAAAAACATTGCCATAAATTGCCATAAAATTGAAAAAAGAATGAAAAAATTGAAAAAAATGCCATAAAATTGCTCCATTGCACGAAAACTATTAAAATTTTCAAAAAAATCTTCTTGACCTTAATGAAAGAACTATTTATGGCAACAAATTTCATTTGAAGGAAAGGTCTGTGTCTTCAATTTTATACTTGTAGGAAGACGCGGAAAAAATAAAACTTTTGCAATTTTCGAAAATTTAGTGTATGGTGGAAATCGAACATAAGGTTGCATAAGAGTATTTTACTCTGTTCTTACAAGAAATTTAAACAAATAAATTGGAGGCGTTTTTGAGAAAATTTTGAAAATGTCCGGGGTCTTTATTTAAAGTACCCCCAAATTTTAAAGAATGTTTTTCAAAATTACAAAGCTTCAACTAGAGCCAGATGGACAAGGATTTCTTCAATTTAAAAAAAAAAGTACTTGTGGTTTAGGCGCTAGTAGTGTTCACAGATGGACAGACTCGATGGAGAGGTAGACGGACGGACGTTTTAAAAAAAACTATTTTTCGGTATCAGGGGACCCCAAAACGCGTATTTCCGTGGAAATATCGAACTCAATTTTCCGTAGCCTTACATAACTTTCTCTATACTACGTATATTACTCCCGTATGTACGTATGTATATGAGAAAGTAAGAAAACTACTGCAATTATAACCTCTAATCTACAGAAACAGCCCATTACCATATCCCTCTTCAATTGCAATATATAAAACCATCATAAGACCGTTACTGCTGTATGCTTGTCACATTTGGTTAAATGCCGCAAAAGCCAATTTTAAAAAAATGCCAATCATTCAGAACCAATTTCTCAGAACAGTAACCAATGCACCTGGGTTTGTCACCAATCATCAGATTCATAAAGAACTCAATTTAGAACTCATTGAACATCACACCACATACCTACTCACTAACATTTACTATTATTTACCCCAAATCCCTGCCCTTGCAACCTTCAGACTCGCAAAAAGCCCTAACTAGGCCAGAATAAAAAACATATCCCAACAACACACACCTAAAAACTTTTTTCTGAATTTGAACCTAAATAGAGGTCCCAAAACGACATCCTCAACCTTAAGTTAGATTTAAGTTTTAGAAGTATGTTTTAAATATAAGTTGGCACGTAAGTCATTCAGAGGTATGTATAGTTGACACAAACACTGACCAATGTACAACCAACATAAATCAATAAAAAATAATAAAGAGGCTACGAACCACGCGCCATCTTTCCTTCCTCTTCATTGTCCCCAACTCTTCCCTTACTAACTCTCTCTCATACAGGCGCGCGCGCGCACACACACACATACACACACACTTACACTTCGTGCACTTCAGACCACCGCACATGTTGAGAGACTAGTCAGAATCTTAAAACTTATCCCAGCCAGGGCGATGCCCCTCTGGAGAAAGTAGCTCGAGAAGGAAACGTCGAATCCCGAGGTGTAGGTAGTCCGTACGTTCCAGCGGAAAATAACAACAGTCACCTCTCAACTATAACATGTTCTACAATACCGAGAATAATAACCGTAGAAATTGTCGCATATAGAAAAAAGAATACTCACTCACTCTGAAAGCCATGACATCACCATTCCACTGATCCTTACTTCAAGCGCTATGCGGTACATGTCATCACGTTCGAAACTGGGCAACGGATACAAGGGACAGCACTGGGGCAGCGGTTTTTCTTGCAGATTGCGACTCAGGTTTGAGTGAATTATTCAAATCTTATCATTACGGGCTTGAATTATTCATGTGAAACGTGCTGATTATTTACGGAAGCGGGGTGGGGCGCGTCTGCCTTCGTTGTCGTGTACCCGTGCGAAAGTCGCTACATATTTATAAAGCAGGGTTCCTCCTGCCGTAACCGATCGTGGGAGGGATAAAAGTGGTCTACGAATGCACGACAGGATCCTAATCCTCTCGTAGGCGTTTCCTTTTTGTATCATGCTGGGCTCAATTAGAGAATTCGATTGATATCTCCATACTCTCATCAAGAAGTCCATAAACGATATGAATACGTGAGAATGTTACCCATCTTACGCACCTTCATGAGTGACTGGGTAGCTTTCTGGTCTCTTAGTAATTGAACAAAAGCAAAAACGGACGAAATATGTAATATTGAACATAATAATACAAAATATTTATTTCTGATACAAGAAAACTTTTTCTAAATTTCAGTTTTTATATACTATTTTTTTTCAATTACATATATGTATTTATGTCTCGTATACTCAAATTTTAAATTATAAAGTTCATTTTATTTAATAGTATGTAATGATAATCATTAATAATTTATTAGTATATTTTTATTTTGTTATTATTAACTCTCTCGTCCTATCAAAATGGGGCTCATAAAAAGTGTTGTTTTTCGCCTCAGACATAATATAATTCTAAAAATTATAATAATGATAACAAGTAATATTTAGTTAATACGGGTAAACGTTTAGTTTTAAATAATATATTGAATAGTTTTGAAGTAAATTTGTTAAAATCGACAGTGGCATTGAAATAGTAACGTAAGTAACATCGTTACGTACCAAAGTGCCGTATGCCGCTCCTATATCCTCGACCTCAAATCCGGCGTGCTGCATGTTCTGCAAGAATGCATGTCCCTTCCCCGCAGGAAATTAACAGACAAATTCAGTCATCTAACCTGTATAAAAGTACAAGTATTGTAAAATTGCGTGTGCTAAAAAAGAAGAAGTGCCACCTTGCTGGAGAGAGTACTAGCAAGAGAAAAAATGTTTGTAGCTCGAGCTGCAGCTTGTAACAAAGGAAAACGTGACATGCGTACTCACTTTAATCATAATAGATACTGGAAGTGTTGTTCTCTTCACTTCTTTCAGTGAACTGATTGCTAGCAACACAAATGCAATTTTTAATAGGAGGTCCTGACTCGAGTCGGTACGGAGAAACTTTTCTGGCGCACTGTGTTAAATCTTGTACTGCTTACACATATTCAAATTTGCGACAGATTGTTTAGGGATTGTGAAAGGCTGTGAGTAAAATTTTTCACTAATCTTATGAATAAAATATCCCAAATAGTGATGCTACAACAGCACCTTCTTTTCTTTCTACCATCTTCACCTTCATGAAATGTCATTGTTATGGGCCATAATGTGATTGAATGCCAAACCTGCATCTTGTCCTCAGGAATGTATAGGCTTTCTTTGAAGGCACATCTAAAGGTTTTACTGAATTTCTAAGCCTAAAAAGCGGGAGCGGGAGCTCAGTGCATCAACTGATTTCACTGCAGCGCCTCTGACCGGGAGGTCCCAGTTTCGAGTCCTGACGGCGGCAGATTTTCGACACTAGCTTTTCAGCTAGGTCGAATTCAGTCTCTATCTGGAGGAGAATTCTAGAGGCCGGCTGATCTGATCGGTAGTTTTCCGTCGTTTCTCTGATCAATACCAGGTCAATGCCGGAGCAGTATCTTAACAAACGGGCCACGGACCGCGCGCCGAAAAGTCCTTCCACTTCCTTGTCCTATCCTCTCCCCTTACACACACTTACATTAACATGCACTACACTACCACATATTCTGGGAGTCCGGTCAGGAGCTTAGGGCTTGTCCCGCCTGGGGCGGTGCCCCGCTGGTGGGAGAGTCCTGGTTAGGGGGAAACCCCATTAGCCGACGGTAGGTCGGCGCCGGATCTCGCCATCCAATGGGGGAAGATCACCGCCGTCTCCTGATAGAAAAAACATACACTTCACTAACGGGACTAATGACCAAAGCAGTTGACGCGCCCGGAAACACGAAAAAATCAATCAATCAATCTAAGCCTGAAGGTGTCTAGTATCAAGCCACCAATATGCAAGTTGCACTGAACATTATGCGGTGTTTCCGCTGAGACGGCCAATTCACAGTATTTTGAAATAGTGAAAGATCAGGTATCAAGTTAGGTATAAAGGAACATGTTATGTACAGAAAAAGACGCACGTTAACAATAACATTTATTTGATCAATCTTTTACAGCAGCGACCCGGTTACCAAAATCCAGAAGAGCAGTCAGTTGTACGAAGCCACGGTGTCCAAAAACCAGAAGAAGTCCCACAGATATGCGCACGGTCGTCCAAATCACCAGTAGAGAGTAAACAGAATAACTTAGCCGAGTTCGCACAGGATAACACCATACAAATAGTCACTACCGGATCACACTTCAGAACTGCCTGCGTCTCTGGCCGGCGCGGCCGGTTAAGAAGCACGCCGCGCCGTAGCCTCGCCTCGGGGCTGCCGTTCCGCCTGCCGGCCGATCGTGCCCTATTGGCCGGCCCCCACGCCGGTCTGTAGCCCTGCTGCCTTCGGAAGTCTCCGTCCCGCGCTGCCGATTTGGCCCGCGATATGAGTCTTCATATATCGCCGCAACAGAACATATTTACTATAGGAATCATCTCTCAGATAGGTTTTCTTTTAGAGTGTAGACCACCATGAACTGTAAGCGACGAAATCATTCGCCTTCATCTGAACAATAGAAAACTTTTTTGAGGAATGTTTTATTAGGTTAACAACTTCATTCACTGTATAATATCTTTCTTCTTTTCTCAGCTTCCTCCTAATTATCCCAAAATCTCTATAATTAGGCCAGAACGTGTGACCCCTAACTGGAAAACGAAGAAAGTCATTGAAAATTGCTGCACATAGTGATCTTGTCACGGACTGTAGTGTGACCTATCTGTAGTAACGGAGAATTGAAGGTGTTGCTATACCTGTGTGACAGTGCGTCCAAGCTTTCTTTATGCATTAAATGATGCATTGACTCGCTCACAACCCTCCCCACCAATAAAAAAAGTTTTGAAAAGTTGGACTAGTTGCATTTCTGCAGTTAGCTGTTCACGTGTCCTAAGTTACATGTGTCTTGTTCAGTTGCAGTTTGGTCAGGGATTCATTCACTAACTTAAGAATTTCAGCAGTGGCACGTAGAATTATTGCTACAATCGTGACCATTTCCAAGTTTTTCCATATTTCCGTTATCTCATTTGCCAGAGATTGATATTTTAGAACTTTTTCAGTCTTTTTCTTCTGGATGTTTTGAACTAACGGGACAGCGACATCAATCAGACACATCTTGTTTTTCATTTCATTCCATACAGTGTCCAGTTTATTAGATGATACAGACCTATGTGTTATAATGTACCTGTTCCAATTTACATTTTGTGATCATTTGTGTTACTGACTGGTTCGGGAATATACTTTTAATTGGGTGTCCAGTTACACGTCGGGTTATTATTGTGCCATAGTTGCTGATAAACTACTTTACAAACGTCGTCATGCCGTTTTGTATCTTTTGAGGATGCTAGAGAGCTGCATCCACTGATGATATGATTCTCTATGTTCTCCATATAGCCTACATTTGTCATTAAGAACGTTGGTGTCTTTCAGGATAAATTTATGGTAATTATTAGTTGGTAATACTTGCTCTTGAATAATTTTCATGAAATCCTCTGTTTCAGCAACAAGCTCTCCCAAGGATATTGAGGGCGTTCGGTCCATTACTTCTCCCTCTGTCTGGTGTGGGTAGGGTCCGTGAAGTTACCTCCCTTTCCAGTTGTCGATTTACATTTAATTGGTTTGTATTTGCGTTTATTATTATTATTATTATTATTATTATTATTATTATTATTATTATTATTATTATTATTATTATTATTATTATCATCACTGTCACAATTTAACTTGTTTCCACTCGTGCATCTCGGTTACCATGAACAAGAGGTACACGTTCCAACTGTCATAATCAGCACTGGATGAACCATCAATGTTCAGAAACATCCTGACGATGTTACATGTGTCTAGTATGACAATCTTCTGCATCTGGATGTATAACCCCTTCTTCAGTTGCAGTTCAGCCAGGGATTCATGTAGGAACTTAGGAATTTCACCAGTGGTGCCTAGAATTATTGGTACAATCGTCATTTCAACGTCGCTCCACATTTCCTTTATCTCATTTGCCAGAAGTTGATATTTTAGAATTTATTATTATTATTATTATTATTATTATTATTATTATTATTATTATTATTATTCGTTTCCAGTTCTCACATGACATGTAAAACAGTCCCTTCATAATCACAATGATAATTTTCAACATGATGTGCAAAGAAACAGCCTTGTGTTTGGTATTTAATTCTTGTATTGTGGTCAAATTCATTTCCCTCATCGCGCACTCACGACAATCTCCACAATGCCATAGGACTTTGCGTCAGTATCAGTAACTGAACTACATTGCAATTTTCAGGTATTTCCTAATTATTTAAATAAACGCAATAAAGTTCACCCGACATGATATGCGCGTAAAAAAATTAAACCCGCGAGAGAACGTTCAGCCACACGGCAGGAAAAAAAACCGTGAGTACACAAGCTACGATCACAACGACCAACATCAGGTTCTAGAAGTTGCTCTTAAAAACTTTTGATTTTAATTTTTTGATTTTTTTCGTGTTTCCGGGCACGTCAACTGCTTTGGTCATAAGTCCCGTTAATGTAGTGCATGCTTTTTCTAGGGAAATGGCGGTGATCTTCCCCCGCTGGATGGCGAGATCCGGCGCCGACCTACCGTCGGCTAGTGGAGGTTCCCCCTAACCAGGACTCTCCCACCAGCGGAGCACCGACCCAGCCGGGACAAGCTCTAAGCCCCCGACCGGTCTCCCGCAACATGTGGTAGTGTAGTGCATGTTGGTGTAAGTGTGTGTGTGTAAGGGGAGAGGATAGGACAAGGAAGAGGAAGGAAAGATCGCGCGCGGTCCGTGGTTCGTTTGGTAGGGTACTGTTCCGGAATTCGCCTGGTGTTGATCGGAGAAACCACGGAAAACTACCGATCAGAGCAGCCGGCTGCTAGAATTCTCCTCCAGACAGCGACTAAATTCGACCTAGCTGGAAAGCTAGTGTCGAAAATCCTGCCGCCGTGAGGACTCGGACCTAGGACCTCCCGGTCAGAGGTACTGCAGTGACAGAAGATGCACTGAGCTACCACTCCCTGTTGCGGCCTGAACCGTTCACGGACTCGAATAAGAAAAATTCGCAGATGTGAGTTTGCGCTAGTGATAGTTTTACCCGTAGAGTTCTTTGTGGCCAGAGACGCTGTATGTTCACTCGCACGGTTAAAACAGTGCGAACAAACTTGTTCCGTTCGCGGAACTTGATTGATTAAATTGTTGATTATTTCGTACTTCCATGTGCGTCAACTCTTATTGTCATTAGCTCTATAAGTGTAGCGCATGTTTTCATCACGGGAGATGGCGTTATCCTTTCTCCACTGGAAGGTGAGATCCGGCGCCAACCTGCACGTTGGATTGATTGATTTTTTTCATGTTTCCGGGCGCTTCAACTGCTCTGGTCATTAATCCCGTTAGTGTAGTGTATGTTTTTTCTATCAGGAGACGGCGGTGATCTTCCCCCATTGGATGGCGAGATCCGGCGCCGACCTTCCGTCGGCTAATGGGGTTTCCCCCTAATCAGGACTCTCCCACCAGCGGGGTACCGCCCCAGGCGGGACAAGCTCTAAGCTCCCGACCGGTCTCCCAGAATATGTGGTAGTGTAGTGCATGTTAATGTAAGTGTGTGTAAGGGGAGAGGATAGGAGAAGGAAGAGGAAGGACTGATCGGTGGATGGCGAGATCCGGCGCCGACCTACCGTCGACTAGTGGGGTTTCCCCCTAACCAGGACTCTCCCACCATGAGTAGTATAATAGTGCATGTAAGTATTTGCTTATGAATGCGGGGATTGTAGGATGCTTGTTCTATCATCACCCAAAGGAAGTAAAAATAGATCGAAGGAAAACTGTCCTTGACCCGTTTGTTAGGATGCAATTCCGCTATTGGCCAGGTATTAATCAAAGGAACCACGGAACATTACCAATCAGAGCAGTCGGTAGCTAGAATTCTCCACTAAATTCGACCTAGCTCTACAGCTAGTTTCGAAAACCGTTTGTACTGTCAGGACTCGAGACCTAGAACCTCTCAGTCAAAAGCATTACAACGACATGAATTCGGAATGGGTCTCTTCACGCCCCGTTGTTTGTTTTTCGCACCCCCACGCATCGTCTCCCCATCCTCTGGCGCTTTTGCGGCTGGGATTGGCCAACACGCAACATAAAATGCGCTTTCTTTGGAATGAACGATCGATCAAGGAATTTCACGCATCGCGAATTTTATTTCGCAATATCTTTCCTCCGCCACGATCCGCAGCCGGCTTATAATTTCTGGACCATAAAATAACGACGTTTTGACAAACGCGTTTTCATTTTGCTGACTCGTACTCGCGCCTCGGCGCCGCACGAAAACAGAAACGTCGCGACGTATTACGAACTGTGAAATCGAGATGTAGGTGCCCGTCTGTAGCACGCGGTGGTTCTCATGTTACAAATATGACAGGGCCGGCAACAGTGGTATAAGGTTTAGCACACTAGCTATCATAACCGAAGGTTGGCTTGTTTCAGTTCGAATGGGGGCAGTTGATTTTCGAAAGGCTAAAAATTCTCAGTGTGTTGTCTTGTACGTATAGCATGTAAAATAACTTTGGGAGTTGCTCAACAAAATTAAAATTGTCTCCGCTAACATCCTGCTCTTATAAGATTGCCGACCAGACACATCGATTTTCAGTTATTAATTACCGGGAAGAACTCCCAGGATTTGAGTCAGTGTCCCATCCCAGACAGTAAATAAGAGAGGCACTTGAGATTCATCTACTTGAAATGTCAACAGTACCGTCGCCGGGTTATGTTTCAAAGGATAATAATTATTAAATATTAAAGCTGGAATATATGGATAGGTTAGTCCAGAAGTTATGAGCATGCTAGATTTTCACAAAGTTTTCAATAAAAAAAGTTACTCATTCCGTGTTCAGAGGTGTTGATGGGTTAAATAAATACATAGCGTGTTCTGGTTCACCCGTCTTAACTCTAGAACGCCCAGAGGCGACATTTCGACCCCTGACGCTTTTAATGTTCTATTTTTTGATTGATTGGTTAATTTTTTCGTGTTTTCGGGCGCGTCAACTGCTTTGGTTATTAGTCCTGTTAGTGTAGCGCATGTTTGTTCTCGGGAGATGGCGGTGATCTTCCCCCCCAGCATGGCGAGAGCCGGCGCCGACCTACCGTCGGCTACTGGGGTCTCTACCAGGACTCTCTCACCAGCGGGGTACCGCCCCAGCCGGGACAAGCTCTAAGATCCCGACCGGTCTCCCGGAATATGTGGTAGTGTAGTGCATGTTAATGTAAGTGTGTGTGTAAGGGGAGAGGATAGGACAAGGAAGATGAACGACAGATCGCGCGCGGTCCGTGACCCATTTGGTAGGGTATTGCTCCGGCATTCGTCTGGTGTTGATCGGAGAAACCACGGAAAACTACCGACCAGAGCAGCCGGCCGCTAGAATTCTCCTCCAGACAGCGACTGAATTCGACCTAGCTGAAAAGCTAGTGTCGAAAATCTGCTGCCGTCAGGACTGGAACCTAGGACCTCCCGGTTAGAGACGCTGCAGTGACATCAGTTGATGTACTGAGCTACCGTTCCCGGTTTTAATGTTCTTGTAAATTGTTTGCTTTTGAAGATCGAATTGTGTGACTTTTCATCATTTTCAATAGTTACAGTATATTAAAAATTGAATCTTGTAAAAAATATATTTGAAGAAAAATAATCGAATTTACCTAGGACGCCCGCGGTGCGTCAATTCGTCTCCTTGGGTACTGACACAATCTTGTAGCTGCCTTTCATATATTTCAAAGCTGAAAACATTTTTCATGTGTCTCCCACAATTTCGCATGGAGATTTATAAATATATATGAGAGCATTCCTTCTGGTTTGCACTATTCTCTGATCTTGTTGTTCAATTCATGAAAAGTCATAAAGGATGGGTTGTTTTGTCACGGTACAGTAAATACTTCACCGAGTTTTTAAGAGCTAATTATTATCACTTGAAAGAAAATCATTGTTATTTTTTCAAATCATTCAGATAAAGATGAATGTTCGAGTTGGAATGGAAGAGAATTTTCTTGTACAGAAAGACTTTTCGGACCCTAGATGGTGATGATGTGATCAGATATACTTGTTTTTTTTAGTCAGTCTTGTTTTATGATTTTCGAATTAAAAAGAGAAGAGAAAAAATAACGTCTAATTTGTCTGATTTTATGTGAAAAAATATATTTCTTTACTATGAAGCGATGTAGTTACATACTAGCCGTATTATGTCAGGGGAACAAAGTTGATTCGCCGTAATTCACAAACTCAATGTATTTACTCATCTCTTGGCATAAAACCGAATGAAAGCAGAAAACAATTGCGTTTTGTGAGAGATGATCGCTAAAAAGGTACGTGCCAATGTTTTTCTATATATTGGAACTATTGAGGAAGTACCGTGAAAGAGCGAGAGGAAAGTCCTGGAAAATACAGCGATGAACCATGCATCAGGATATGAAGTAGGTGTCGATCAAACGTTTGGATAGTATTTTACAGTATGTGCTTGAAAACTGTGGTCTGTGCAAGTCATTAAAAGTTTGAATCTCACAACTGTACGTATTTTATACTGTATGCACAGTAAAGTCTGTAATATAGAAATTAAATACAATGAAATTCTGAACAAGAACTTAGTGCCATTTAGAACATGGGATGAAGTTTCTCTTAGAATTCGTTTATGTAATACACATCAAATTTCTATAGGTGTGTAACCAACATCAATTTGTAACATGTTCTGATTGTTTATAAAATAATAAAATATATCAAAAATATCAATAAATTTGACGTATTGCGAGACAGTGCCGGAGGTGTACTCCAAAGGAAATGTATTTTCATGTCACATGTGAAATTAGTATTATTTAAAATTAAAAGTGTATAACATTTTTCTATTTTTATTGTTGCAAAAATTATATTCATAGATAGAAGTTTACTTTTCAAAATATTTTTTTTTCTATTCACTTGCCCATTTCGCTTAAGATGTTTGGTTAATTTCCATTCCGTCGAACCACAATCACAAGAAATGTTTAAAGTATATTTAAATCGTGATGTAATACTTCTCTTATACACTCAAATATTATTTCAATAATGTTACGCTAACGTAAATAAGTAATTTTGCAATATTTCCTTTTAATGAGAAAATATTGAAGTATAATTAAAGACTAGGAGTCGGAAGGACTCCGCTGGGCATTCTAGGGTTGTTGGTGCGTTCAAGTGTTAAATTGTTGAAATTATCAGATCATGTCCAATTCTGATACAGGATGATTCAGTCCTCGATGCTCATCCAGGACCTTGTGGTAAAGTACACTAAGTTATTCATGTGTGCAAAAGAAAATAGTGTGAACCCTATTTAAAATTTTGGAAAAAAAAAAGATTTTTGTCATTGGTCATTTTTTGCATACGCGACAACGCGTCAAGGCGCGACAAAGCTCGAAGATGGGTTACCGATGTCCTTGGCGTGAGCGAGGTAACGGAGGGGGTAGGTAGGAGAATTTGGAGGGTCGTTAGAGGCGCTTGCAGCACCTCATACCTCACCTGATCCCATATTCGTCTGGACATCTGCGTAGGCAACACTCCTGAAACTATTTGGGGAGAAATAAGACGTCACGCAAGCATTTGATGGGGAGAAATCCCCAGCACGCAGGGGCACTGAAAAAGTTCATAACAGAGGTAAATGCTTTTAAATATACTGTAAAAGTAATACTGCAAAATAAGCTTACGCAAATTATGAGAGTAAAAGTGTAATGGTTGTGACTAGATAATCGTGATAATACGCGACCAATTATTTTCAGCTTTTATTGCTCTCTTGGCTTAAATATGAAACTTGCAATTTAGTTGATTGCATTCACGATTTATATTCTGGTTTTCTGGTAACTTTTCCTCTGGATTACTTTGCACACTGCGGATAATTAGAACTACGAGAAGACATGCCGGAAGGTGATTCAGAAAGTGAATGTATCAGCACAACCAAGTATTGTCTACGGATTTTGTGCAATCTCGATTAAAGGAAGATAGGACAGATTTAGGAAGCCATGCTATTTTTCAAATAAGTGGAATATAGTGTTGACAATGCCAGTGATAGAACGCAGTCATTAATTGCGTGTTTAATAATCTCTTTGATTTTCATTGTGTGATAAGGTAATTAGTAATTGGGAAAATGTTTAGAAAAGGGAAGGAATTATTTTGTGAAAGTTGCAAAAAAACTGATTAATTGAGAATAAGAAGAGTAGTAGGTTGTACATTGTACAATTTTTAGTTTATCGAATAGCAAACATGTTTTGTAAAAGCATCCAACTTGAGATCAACTGATAATCCAATTAAGCCAGCATTTGATGTAATGATCAGTTTGTTGTAGAATTAGTAAAAGTTCTAATTCAAAGTAAAAACCCAGCTTCTGTTTTTTATTAAATTTGTTAACTAGAACAAAAATTATTATTCAGTCATATTAAATCACAATCAGTTATATTAAATCACAGATTTTCTGACATCTTTAAGAAGAGCAATGTAATTTAAATTTTTACAGTTTATATACAAGATTATTGAAAGACTTTCCATAGAATCAAGAAGTGTTTAATTGTACATAAAAAGTGTTTGTTTTTGAGCCGTAGAAGTTTACTTGTGTGTTTTCTTTCTTTCTTTCTTTGTTTCTTTCTTTCTTTCTTTCTTTCTTCTTTGAGTGACTGTTTTAATTTATGGATTTTGTAATTCTATGTTCTCAATTTTTTAATATAAGAATTTTGTTAAGAAATTCTCTTTATGTTTAATTTTCAAATCGAACGAGTTCCCATTTGCCCTGATTTTCCCAAGAAAGAATCCTAGATCGCTGCGCTGCGCGTTATCTGTCATGTACGTTGAGTGCAATGGTGCCAGTGCATTGTGAGCTCCTGGCCAGAGCGGCACATATCATGGCATTATTTTCAGCCGTGTCTCTTCAGTGCCTATTCAGAAAATGTAATAATTTACCTTATCTACAATTGACTGTCACAATTTCTTACCAAAGAGAAAGAAGATATGCAGGATACGTCTGTAGGGAAATGAAAAAAGGCGTACCTTGCAAAATGGAAAAAAAGACAAAGACTTTCTACACCTTTTTTTGTGAAAAAGTAAAATACATATTTGTTTAGAATATAGACAAAATACTTCGTGGAAATTATATTTAATGTTATATAATAGGGTAATATGTTGTTTAATGATTTTTGCGTGTCTTTTGACAATTTTTACCTTTCTCGCTGTAACTATTCTGCTAAGAATTCTGCAGGGTAAGATTCATTAACAATCGCATTGGAAGACATGTACAAACTTAATAAAATACGTATTTCAGTAAATGGGCCTTCAGATCACTTGCATTTATAAAATGTTGCTGCTATATCTAAGAGATACATTGAGCCTACCTATTGCGAGCACTCCCGGGTTCAAGAATGCTCTTGTAAGACACTTGAACATTTGACTTTTCGAGGCAACGCCCTATCCGTAGAAATGTGGAATCAAAATATGGGATATTAACAAATCCATTTATGTGTGTCGCTCATAGACGCCAAAATATTGGAACAATTCCGCTGAAATTTTCCCTCTTTGTTCTTATTGGTAATGTGCGCTATCCTGGGAGTTTTCAATGAAATCGCACATGTGAGGGCGTTGTTGTTTATTTATTGGTTTACGACATCTCAAGCGCCCCTGCACTCTACGCAACCCGTCGCACAATCAAGGATTAAACGCCTCTCAAAGGCATACTAGTATGCTGCCCTGCGATTGTGGAACATGGGCCGGAATTATTAATTGAATCAATCAAGTCTGAGTAAATCAAATTTATCCAAGATAGTGTCATAGCGAACGCATGCCCGAATTTGAGGGAGAACGTTTTAACAATACGATACCTCTTAACCATGTCCAAACCAGGACATAGAACAAACTAATAAGTGCGTGAATGTCTTTCATGTATTAGAATTCTCGCTTAGCGTAGCGGAAAACGTGATTGATAATCATGCAACCAGTAGTGTGTGATGTTCAATACACTGCAATAGCGAAGCATTTGCTGGGTCCACTATAAATAAAAGGGAATGTCCCTGCACATAGACGCAAAAACTACTGGACCGATTTCGCTTAAATTTTCACAATTTGATCTTATTAGTGTCGGGAGTGTTAAAAGAGTGTTTTGAATTAAATCGGACATGTGGGGGCGTTGATGATGATTTATGCATTTATGATGACTCAAGCGTACCTGAGCAGAAACTCTAGGCCACCCACACACCGTCAAGTATTAAACGTGGCGTTTCTGCCACCCCTGCGAATGTGAAATATCCGCCGGAATTATCTCGTAAAAATAAATCGAATCTCTGGAAGACAGTGTCATAGCAAACGCATGCCCGAACTTCAGGGAGAACGTTTTAACAATATGACAACCATGACCAAACCAGGACATAGAACAAACTCATACTCGAGAGAAAGTCTTTCATATAGTAAAGTTCTTCCAGAGCGTAGCGTAAAATGTGATTAACAATCATGTGATAATTATCAAGTGAAGGACGTTTAATTTACTACAAAACAAAGCTTTGCCGAGTTCACTAGTATTTTAATTTCTTTTCAAGTGCCTATTAAGAGAAAACTGCATTTATTATTAATTTCTTTTCTGTATGATGAATAATTTTCTCAATGTTTAGACGATAGTAGCTGCTGTGTGCGCGCCACATCCAAAATGGGTGTGACCGCAAGTTCGGGCAGCGGCCGACAGGATGCAGCACTGTTCATGTAGCCCCCTGGCGTCCGAGCTACCTGACCAGCCACGACGCCGTTCCGGCCTCCCATTGGCTGGAGGCGCCGTTCTAGACGGCAGCTTTGGCTAGCCAGGCCAGTCGCAATTCCTGCGGAGTTCCTAAGCACCTTCCTGCGCAGTCGCAACACGGTCAACCAGGCCGTACCAACGCAGTTGCCGCTAGACCAGTCGACTCAAAGCAGACGTCACGCAGTCGCCCAGTCGCAGCCCGTCACGACTCTGCCGTCACTCTCCACGTCACGCGACCCTACCTCTGTGAGGTCCGCGCAAAACAGTGTGGAGGCATCAACCGCGCAGATACCGGGAGCGGAAGCTCAGTGCATCAACTGATGTCACTGCAGCGCCTCTGACCGGGAGGTCCTAGGTTCCCACTCCCCACGGCGGCAGGATTTTCGACACTAGCTTTTCAGCTAGGTCAAATTCAGTTGCTGTCTGGAGGAGAATTCTAGCGGCCGGCTGCACTGATCGGTAGTTTTCCGTGTTTTTTCTGATCAACACAAGGCGAATGCCGGAGCAGTATCGTATCAAAACGGGTCACGGACCGCGCGCGATCTTTCCTTCCCCTTCCTTGTTCTGTCCTATCCTCTCCCCTTACACACACACACTTACACTAACAGGCACTACACTACCACATATCCCGGGAGAGCGGTCGGGAGCTTAGAGCTTGTCCCGTCTGGGTCGGTGCCCCGCTGGTGGGAGAGTCCTGGTTAGGGGGAAACCCCACTAGCCGACGGTAGGTCGGCGCCGGATCTCGCCATCCAGCGGGAGAAGATCATCGCCATCTCCCGAGAAAAACATGCACTACACTAGCGGGACTAATGACCAGAGCAGTTGACGCGCCCGGAAACACGAAAAAATCAATCAATCAAAAAACCTCGCAGATCGTTGCAGCAGAGGGTCTCAACCAACGTCATTGCGCGTCACACATCTAGTGTGGACACGCCACTCCCCGTCGAGACCTCACTAAGCCGACCGTCGTAGCGAGTCGCAACTCAGTCGCCTCCAGTCACGCGACCATCGCAACCGGGCGGCTCTGCCTACGTCAAAAGCGCGTCACAAGTCTTCCTTTAAGGACTTCTTTTCATTCTGTAAGGACGTAACAGAAGCCGTCATTAGTTACAATATATATTATTGCCATTATTTTATCCCAAGAATGGAAGACTGCTAATATTTGGTGACAGAGTGGCTAGCGCGAATTGGAAAAATAAAATCAGTAAGGGTGGATTTCACAAAAAGTAAAAAAAAGTGTTATTTTTTTGAAATTGTGGTAGATAAATCTAAGAATTTCAGTGGATTGTTCTCTTTCAATTACATTTTAATTTTAGGTTTTGATGTAACGAATTTAGGTAATCTAAAAACTGGTTTAATTGTCTGAGTGTACCATTCCAAATCCTTTCAATGTCATCAACATATCTATATTAATATATTATATTTTTAAGCACCTTCAATGGTTAGGGGGTTTGCGTTTTGGTGTAATACCAAAGTTTACGATTCGCCGAAACTTAATTGATTCAGTTTAACGTTGAGGGATTTTATGGACCAAAAGTCCTCTCTGCCTTTCGAGGGAAACAAAAAAGGAAATAAAAACGTTTAAAAAATCATGATAATCATTTTTTACGTACTTAATATTATTTTTCCATTTAATATTCCAGATTTTCTCAACAGCAGTATATTGAAGTCATAGGTTTATAGTGCAACGTTTGCTCTCGTCCACGTAGGCTGGCTGCTTGCCCAGCTGCCAGTTGGTAGTAAGAACTCACCTGCGTCGTCACATGTACGATCTGGTGAAGGATTAGGGAGGCATGCATGTACGGGTTTCCAAATTCTCTAGTCCTTAAAATACGCTGATTAAAGAACAAATATCACTTCATTTAATCATCAGACCCACCCAGAATAATTATACAAGCAACATTATACATTATTACACCTACTGCGCCCTTAGGATCCAATGATAAACTTCTTTCCTCTCTCTCTCTCTCCACCTTCATTGTTCCGTTCACGTGCCCATTTGGCGATCTCACCCAGAAATGTTCGTGGCTGGCGCTGGTAGGCGGCGGGCTCCCATGGACAGCGGGGATCAGTAGATCGCCCCACGCCGCACATTGGGAAAAAAGCCCGAAAAGCTGGCCAAAAGTCAAATAAGGTGCCAATCGCGTAGAAAACACTTTATCTAGGGTTTTTTGGGGTCGCTGAATCCGAATCTGAAGTTACATTTGCAATTTTTTAAAAATTGTAATAAATAGAGACAATAATACATCAGGAAATTAATTTATAAATCATTTGACACACATATTCTACAAAATATTATTTGTCTGTCTACTAATCTCATTCATATGGTAATAAAAGTCGACAATTGATAGATCAGGATGTATTTCTGCAATATTTTGGAGTATTTGACATATCCCAAATTTTCCTTCAATTTATTTGTTAATAACAAGAAACTAATATTGGTTAAACTAGAGTTGAATAATTATTTTCTTATTATTTTAAATGAAATACGTTTCTAAAGTTAAAACAATTATAACTTAAAGCTTACCTAAAAGATGAGTGCACTTATTCGTCTTCCGAAGAGGACTCTTCATCACCAGAAGTGATGTCCGGGCAGATGAGAAGTGATTGCTTCGGGAGAGAATTGATTCATTTTCCTTTGAGGGCGCTTTCTTAGGCTAGTGATCAGTGGATCAGACGACACAAGAAGCCAATGAAAAATATCTTCTAAGTTTTTTTGTCTTGAGCATTTCCTGGAAAATCCACTGCGATAAGCTTTAAAATCTTTGTTTCTTGCCTCTTGCGCTATCCGAGTATTGACCGATTGGCAGCAAAGCAGAATTTATTATTTGGGGGCCGTGAATTAAAAGTTTGTGGAGTGTTGTTGGCATATAATACCAAGAGTATTTTTCCACGTACAACTTTGCAGTCTTAATGCAAAAATTCTGAAATTTTGAAATATTTATATCGTACCCACTAGAGATGACCTGAAGGATGGTGTGAAAATGATTTATTAGACACTCGTCTATACCAGTTATTGAGGCGGATACTATTGAGTTCTGAAAAAAACGCCTAGCTGTATTGCCATCATTGGAGCTTCCAGAACCAGGTTTTGGTCGATCAACAAGCAAACCAAGTTTGACTTTAAATTCTTTTTGAATCCTTTCTTTTCTTTCGGCCACAAGTCTTTTTTCTTCTTTATTCCGAGAAGACCTTTTTTTTTATATCAAGTTTATATGAAAGGTGCAATAGGCATTCAGAAAGGCGAATCCAGGTATGCAAGATAGAAAGTCCAAATTGTAAATGTTTCTCTTTACACTAAAGTTGAAGCATTTTATCTATATCATTAAAGTCTTTTGATGTACTACCACACAAAAAGCAACGTTGGGCTACCACACAAAAATTAACCCTCCTCCTCCGCGTAGCCCGGTACTTAAGCCCTTTCACCCGCCTGAAGTCACGTACTTGGTTTGGTGGCTTCCAAACAGCAGGTCAGAAACGGTTCAACTGACATTTCATGTTTTCTGTTACAAAATTTGTTCAATTCCATTTCGTTCAATTTATTGCATAGATTCACAAAATTACTACAATGTTTAATATAATTTTGTTTATATTATTTGCCATACCATTCGTAAGTATTGAGAATATTCCTCATGGATTTCATTCAATATTGAATATAGCTGTAACAGACACGGTGGCGCTGACGGATGTAACAACTTTTGTTTTATGCTAGTAAAATAATGAAATTTTGAGTTATATTTCAAAAGACCAAAATGTTTGGAATAATAAAGTAATATAATAAATTATAATAACAAATTTTTACTAATCATATTAATGCTTTGCACTTTCTGCGAAGTTTCCATACGCTCGTTTTCCGATGAACATTTTATTTGTGATATGATTTGTTGTTCTACAACTGTTTTAGCAAATTTTATCAGGTAATTGTTACAAATTCTATTAACAAATATAAAAGATAATTTTTTAAACACTAAAAAACTGCGGTAGAAGGTTGCAGTCTTAATTCGTATCCTGTTAGAACAAAAAATTGAAATGTAAATAAAATGAAAGCAATTTTAATACCAATTAGCACATTATCAATGTAAACAAATTCAGTAATAATTACTAATAATATCGACCAGATCTTCAAGAATAATATAATATTTCCAGATATAATTATTGACTCTCAGAACAAAGTTAAGATGGGCGCCGCGTTTTCATACGCCAATGTATCTGCCACCGAACATCTGCTTTGAAATGTTTTTTATTGCCCTACAACTTTATTAGCAAATATTAGCAGCTAATTGTTATGAATATCACTAAAGAACATCATACTTGATATTTTAAAATGTGAAAGACGGTGCTAGTACGTGAAAGTCATAACTTTTTACCTGCGAAATTAAAAAAAAATTATAAAAATTCAACGAAAAATCGCAATTTTTAAATATAAATTTCTCGTTACCAAAGCAAACAAATCAAATGACAATTACACACCATACAGATAACACCTTCGAGAATAACATAGACTTTCCCAAATGTCATTATATAATCATTGAACGAAGTTATGCGTGATAGAGCGCGCGCTTGCAAACAGCCTTCGAGATCACTCCCAGGAGAAGTATATTTTAGGTAACTTTGAAACGATGTCAAAACGCAGTCAGTAAACTTGCGTTTTTGAAATTAACAGCATTCAATGCAGAATTTTGTCCTCTTTAAAATGATATATGACACAAGTGCATATGTAGAAATTCATGTTTTGGACTTTTGGCCAGCTTTTCGGGCTTTTTCCCCAATGTGCGCCGTGGTGCTTTCGTCGGCAGGTCCCGCGTTAAGGCGCGTGGGTGTGTTGGCCTCACTCGTCCCTCGGCGATGGAGCGGCGTGGCGAGAGCGATGCCTCCGGGCAGAAATCATGCGTCTCCCGCTGTCTCGCCTCAATCACAGAGACCGCTTCCACAAATCATTCCGCACACGTGAGCCACTACTTCGCCCGTGTACTTATTGAAGCTGGTGGCTGCGAACGTCTCGCACAACTCAACGATCAACACTTGGGGGCATTTAGGCAGCCGTACGGTGAAACTCCGAGGAGCCAAAACAGAAGCTCGGCACCCAATTACGGAAGACCACACAACGAAAAGTTTCATAAGAAGAAGCTGACCGCTAGACGAAAAGTTTTATGACAAGAAGACCGCTCGACGATAAGTTTCAGAAGAAGAAGACCGGAGAACGTCCGATCTCCGTATTTATAGCTAGCTCTCACGCCGATGACGCGGTGACTCCCTGCCAATCACATACCCGTTAGGGTGATCCGTGACTTGTCTCACACCGTCAGCTGGCGCCCCCTAAAGCCATTCTTCTGCAACGCCGACGCCAATATCTACGGAGCCACATCCACTACTCCTGACGTCACTGCACTCTTCTCTGTCTTCGGTATGAACAATAGAAACCTGCCCCCTCGCCGCAGTATATCCCTGGCGACACGCGTATTTTCGCCGTTTCTGCACATTTCCTGAGTAGCGAAATCCCCAGCGTTTTGCGCAGCAAGACGCGATTCCATATTTTCATTGATATTCTCTGCTGCCGAGCGGTTTGTAATTTGTAATAGCGCATGCTACTCTGTGCTGTTACAATAGATTTTCTGGGGGACCTTTGACCTATCGCTTTATATGCCTTTGAGCGAAATTGTGATAAAAGTGTCGGCGGGCGCAATCGTCCGACTTAAAAAAGAGTCGTTCATTGCCAGTCTAGTATTATATGCCTATGTTATCCAGTAAGTGTAATTCTGTTTGGAAGGAGTCGGTACTCATTTGATTGATATGAATTGTCTCCACAAAATGTACGTGCTTCCAGATGACAACACTGGGCAGTCCAATTCTCTTCTAAGGCAAGGGAAGCAATGAAGGGAATGTTGCATTATCTATGACAACAAAAATGGACCAAGTTTAAATTTACAACGTGGATTGTACAATTTCTTGTTTACATTGTTAGATTAAATATACATTCTATAAATTCTCTAGTCCAAACAGATACAAAGTTGTGAATGTGTTTTTAAAAAATATATGACATTTTCACACTTTTCTCATAAATTAATTAAAATATTTTCTTCGCATTTTTTGCACGAATAAAAGTGAGTCATTATATATATATATATATATATATATATATATATATATATATATATATATATATATATATATATATATAT